>CM045560.1:7387541-7972578 GCA_024721245.1 Mitragyna speciosa
CATGAGTTAGGTGTGCCCACGGTTTAGTAGTCACGCCTAAAGGACAATTTTTGAAGTTGTGGGCAGAAGACCCTTTACGAGTTAGGTGCACCCACGTCTAACACGGTGGTTAGTTCTATTTAAAAAAAAATGGATCTAGTCAAATTGACGTTCAAGTCAATTTGCAGATTCTTTTCTTTCTTTACTTTCTTTCCTTTTCTCTTTCTTCTTCTTTCTTCTTCTTCTTCTTTCTTCTTCTCTACAGTCATCACCCAAACTTCCATCCTCCACTTTCCATCGCCAGTTCTCTCTCCTCTCTTCTTATTCCCCCTCATCGATTTTTTCTCTCTCTTCTATTTTCTTCTATCTCCCCCTTCTCTTATCTCTTTTCTCTTTGCTTCCCCCTCTCCCTCTCTCTCTGTCTCTCTCTCTCTCTCTTATTACTCCCAATCGCTGATTTTCATCCCTGTTGACCGCGGCCCTCCACCACCAAAATCTGCATATATGCGCTTCTCTCTGCTGGATTCTTCTGCTATTGCAAGACCATGGGCAAGAAGAAAGGACCCTCCACTTCAGGCACGCCTAAAAGACTCTCACTTCTAAGGCCACCTCGTCATCCACATCTGTAGCACGTTTATGTTCACTTTTGCACCCATGTTCAGGGAAGTTTCGTTGCCCTTTACTTTTACTTTCTTGTTTTTAATTTTTACATTGGGACAATGTAATATTTAGGTGTGGGGGAGGAGTTTATTAGTAGCATGTCTTTGTTTGATGTCTTGTGTGTTTATGTTCTTTTTGTGTGTTTATGTTTCCTTTGTTAGTGTCTTTGTTTAGCTATGATGATTGCAATCAAGATTTAAGTTTTTGTGGTGATTGTGCTAGTGAGTATCATGTTCTTCTTAATGATGGATTTGAATGATAAATGTATTAGATTTGACAAAAATTTTAACCACTTTGTGAGCTTTTGAGCCTATTAGTGAGCAATCCATTCAAAATTGCTCTATTTTTGTTGTTGAGTGGTTATTGCACATGGTTTGTCATTCTAGAACTTGCTTGGTTATGCATGTCAAGACCACACTTGTATGAGTTGATGCATTAAAAGTGACAAGGGCACCTAGGATTTACCTATTTTTACTTTCTTTAAAACCTTGCCCTTATTTCAATCATCATTAGTAAGCCAAATTTGAGCCTTTAACCTTTTCTTTGTTTAATAACCACAATTGCTAACCAAGACCTTATTTAGATTTTCTTTTGAACCTTATGTCAAAGAATTGTCATGGTTTTTATTGTATGAAAAATTGATGTATTTTTACAAGGCATGAATTGAAATTGTCAAGTGTTGGCGAAATAAAGCTTGGTTTGGAAGTAGTAAAAAAAATCTGGTGTGAAGAAAATGAAAAAAAAAAGAGAAAAAAAAGAAAAAAAAAGAAAATGATGGTTGTTGTGAAGTATCTCCTGGAGTAATTGTAGTGTCTGAGATTGGAGATCAAATGTCAAGAAAGTGCCTACACTTGTTGAATTTGGGGCTAGTTGTTAATGTGCCTTGGAATGTGAGTTTAAAAAATATATATATATATTTTTCATGCAGTAAATTTTTAGCATTCTTTTGACATAGCTAAACCTAAATTCTACCTTTTTATCTTACCTTTACCCAAGTCCCATTACAACCTATATGAAAGTCCCTTTGATTTTTGTGTTTAACTCTACTAATTAGTGGTGGAGATGTGATATAAGAGCAAGCATATGGTAATGTCACTCTATCGTGTTGATTTGAGAGTTACATTTATACCCTAAACACTTTTGAGAGTGATGAGTGCATTCGTTAAACATCTTCGTGAGGATTGTTGAATCTGATATATTTTGAATTCAATGAAGTTGTTGGAAGAATAGGATGCTTTACTAGTACAATTTGCTATGAACTACTTGATCTTGATTGTGCTTTCTGAGCTTAAATATGCTTGAGGACAAGCATAGTTTAGGTGTGGGGGAGATTGATAGGGTGCTAATTAGTGGATTAATTATGTTTATTTCCTTTTTATTATTACCAAATATTGTGCTAATTGATTGATTCTACTCATATTTGGTATAATTGATGTTAATTGCAGGAAAGTATATAAAGAAGGAAATAAAAGGAAATTAAGAGATTTTTCCATAAAGATCACGTGCGAAGTTGGCACGGGCACGCCTAGTCCTCACGTCCAAGACAAAACGCCCAGAAAATCCTGCATAGAAACTTCCAACTTGGAGTCACAGCTTGGATGGACGTTTTCCTTCCCCTAGTAGTTTAATTGTGTTAGGAAGTTATTTTTATTTGTGTTTCCTTATTTTTAGAATATCTCTTCCAAAGAGAGAATTTGGAAAGACTTTGACTACTAAAAATTAGGAGATAATTATGGAAGGGAATTTTAGGGAACGTTACTTTGAAGTAACGTGATTTTGGGGTCTAGGAAGGCACGCCTCTTCCATAAGAAAATTCTGCAGAAATTCTTCTACTTCTCTCTAGCAATTTTCTCTCTTTTTCATCTTTTGTGTAAAGTTCTCTCCCATGGAGAGCAACTAAACTACTTGTTCTAGTCAAGGGTCAATTTGAAGACTTGGTTCCAAACATCTGTGAGATCTAATTAATTTTCAGTTGTTTCTTTTATTCATTAATATTCGTATGTTCTTTGGTTTAATTTTTATGATTATTTTGTTCTTTGAATGTCAAGGGCCCGATATTCGAATTAACATAATAATCTACAGCCATATTAATCAATTGAATCCGTAATTGTTTGATTGATTAATTCAAGTGGTAACTAGCTTGATTAATTTCATGTTAGGGGAACATATGATCTAATTTAAATAAACCCTCGTAGCGTGTTTATTGATTAGGATTTGGGCTTTTCTAGTTTCTAATGCAATCAAGGAATTAAATCCTACGGTCGTACCTAGGGTTATTTCTTGGTTAGAGAAATAGGCAACGGTCGTACCTTGGCTATCGATAAATTAAGGAAGAGTTGGCTATAAGCTATAACCAATCTATTAATGAATAATTGAACTATTTTTGCATCCGTGATCAGTTGTGTGAACCATGTTTGAAAATTGCACCTTTGGCTAGAGCTTTGTTCTTATTGATTTTAATCTCTATTTATTTCCTTGAATTAGTTTTAATTAGTTAATTGTTATTTTCAATTTATTCAAAACAAATCCCCCCAGTAGTTTTTAGTTTAAAAGAAACAAATTTTTCTTCAATCCCTGTGGAGACAACCCTACTCATGCTCAAGAATTAAGAGGATAAAAGTGATGAACTTTCAGCAATTTGGTACAGGATTTGATTATCCCTCTATGATACTTAATGAGGTAAGTGATTATTCCTTTGAAAAATCAAATGCCGAGCTAATCAATCTAATTCGTCAATTGGATGCAGGTGGATTTTCAAAACAACCACAAAAGGGGTATGATTCTTATTCTGCCATGAATGATACTTATGCGGATATGTACAATCCAGAATGGATGGATCATATAGATTTTAGCTATGAGAATCTACAATTGTATCAGTCAACGTGGGATCATCACCAAAGCTTTCAACAGTTCAATCTACCATATTCTCCTGCTCCAATAATGGCTCAAAATTATAATTTTGATATGTCTCTTGAGGATATGGTTAAAACTCTTGCTATTAACACGTTCCAGTTCCAGCAAGATACAGAAGTCAGAATTCCAAAATTTGACAAATCAAATGGGACAGATAGCAATTGCAACTTGTCGTTTGGTGCAAAAGTTGGAACAATCATCTTTCCAAACGATTGTGGAAACAGAGGATGCAAACACTATTAATTTAGAGACTGACAATGAGGTTGAGATGCACGAAAAGATATCCCACATACCATCCAAAGAAGAAGAAGAGGAAGTCATGACTGACATTTCAACAATTTGTGATGGTACAGAGGAGACTATAGATGTGATGTCCTCAAAACCATTGGAAGATAAAAAGGGAAATGTTGATAACGAAGTGCCTAGATTGGAGGATGTTTTCGAACTTACCGGTGTAAAGACTTCCATCAATGAGCATCTTGAGAAAGAGATTGATAAGTTGACCTTGACTCAAGAACTAGAGGAATATGTTGAAGGGTCAAATGATCAATTAGAATTTCAACAATCAGGTAAAGTGTTTTGTTTTATTTTGCCAATTTCTAATGAGAAATTTTTACCTTTTGTTTTCAGGCAACAACTTCATATTTGAAGTCTCTCCATAAAGCTATAAAGTATTTTGATATAAAGATAGATGGATGGGGAGAACAATGGTTATTGCAATTCCAAGAGTTTGAGTATCCGTTTGACCCTGGTGGATGAGAAAGCAATAAGTCTGGCCAAAGACGTCAAAGAAAGGCGCTACTTGGGAGGCAACTCAAGGATTTTAGGATGATTATTATTTTTTGTTCTTGTTATTTTTATTTAAGTTTGGGGTGTAACTTTTGATTTTATCTTTTTGTGATAGGAAGCGTTTGGTTAAACATGCCCAGAGCCTTCAAAGCAGGTTAAAATTGAGAACTGGGGACTGGTGGACAGAATACTCATTAACAATTAAGCATGCCCATAGCCCAGTGATCACGTCTAAGCAAATTTCCAGAGTCTAGCAGGCAGAAGATTTTGTATGAGTTAGGCGTGCCAATGTCTAGTGGTCACGCCTTAAGGTGAATTACTGCTGTGAAAAATCAGAAGACTTCCAAGAAGTTAGGCATGCCCACGCCTAGTGGTCACTCCTAAGGAACAAGTTTTAGTTTGAAAGCCAGAAAGTTTGACATGAGTTAGACATGCCCACGTTTAGTAGTCACGCCTAAAGGACTGATTTTTGAAGTTGCGGGCAGAAGACCCTTTGCGAGTTAGACGTGCCCACGTCTAACATAGTGGCCATGGGTAAAAATACAGGATCATCCACCTTTTCCTTCTCAACCGTGGCTTGGTATTACTCCCCGCATGTTCAGAGAAGTCTCATTGTCCCCTTTGCTTTACTTTCTTGCTTTTAATTTTTACATTAGGGACAATGTAATCTTTGGGTGTGGGGGACGAATTTATTAGTAGCTATGTTGTGTTTGATGTCTTGTGTGTCTATGTTCTTTTTTGTGTGTCTATGTTTTTCTTTGTTAGTATATTTGTCTATCTATGATGATTGCAATCAAGATTTAAGTTTTTGTGGTGATTGGGCAAGTTAGTATCATGTTTTTCTTAATGATGGAGTTGAATGATAAATATGTTAGATTTGACAAAAATTGTAACCACTTTGTGAGCTTTTGAGCCTATTAGTGAGCAATCCATTCAAAATTGCTCTATTTTTGTTGTTGAGTAGTTATTGCATATGGTTTGTGATTCTAGAACTTGCTCGGTTATACATGTCAAGACCACACGTGTATGAGTTGGATGCATTAAAAATGACAAGGGCACCTAGGATTTATCCATTTTTTACTTTCTTTAAAACCTTGCCCTTATTTCAATCATCATTAGTAAGCCAATTTGAGCCTTTAACCGTTTCTTTAATAACCACAATTGCTAACCAAGACCTTTATTTAGACTTTCTTTTGGACCTTATGTCAAAGAATTGTCATGGTTTTATTGTATGAAAAATTGATGTATTTTTACAAGGCATGAATTGAAATTGTCAAGTGTTGGCGAAATAAAGCTTGGTTTGGAAGTAGTTAAAAAAAAAATCTGGTGTGAAGAAAATGAAAAAAAAAAAGAAAAAAAAAGAAGAAAAAAAGAAAAAGAAAATGATGGTTGTTGTGAAGTATCTCTAAAAGTAATTGTAGTGTTTGAGATTGGAGATCAAAGAAAATGCTTACACTTGCTAAATTTGGTGCTAGTTGTCAATATACCTTGGAATGTTGAATTTGAAAAAAATTTCCATGCAGTAAATTTTTGGCATTCTTTTGACATAGCTAAACCTAAATTCTACCTTTTTATCCTACCTTTACCCAAGCCCCATTACAACCTATACGAAAGTCCTTTTGATTTTTGTGTTTAACTCTACTAATTAGTGGTGGAGATGTGATATAAGAGCAAGCATATGGTAATGTCACTCTATCGTGTTGATGTGAGAGTTACATTTATACCCTAAACACTTTTGAGAGTGATGAGTGCATTCATTAAACATCTTCGTGAGGATTGTTAAATTTGATATATTTTGAATTCAATGAAGTTGTTGGAAGGATAGAATGCTTTACTAGTATAAATTGCTATGAACTATTTGATCTTGATTGTGCTTCTGAACTTAAATATGCTTGAGGACAAGCATAGTTTAGGTGTGGGGGAGATTGATATGGTGCTAATTAGTGGATTAATTTATATTTATTTCCTTTTTATTATTACCAAATATTGTGCTAATTGATTGATTCTACTCATATTTGGTATAATTGATGTTAATTGCAGGAAAGTATATAAAGAAGGAAATAAAAGAAAATTAAGAGATTTTTCTATAAAGATCACGTGCGAAGTTGACGCGGGTACGCATAGTCCTCACGTCTAAGACAAAGCCCCAGAAAATCCTGCGCAAAAATTTCCTATTTGGAGTCACACCTTGGATGGACGTTTCCCCCCTAATAGTTTAATTGTGTTAGGAAGTTATTTTTATTTGCATACTCTCCCTTTTATTTTCTTCCTTATTCCCTTTTTCTTTGTTATTTTCTTTTTTTTTTCCCCCAACCCCCTTTGTGACTGGCATTCTCTATCCTCAATTCGTGCAAGATCTGCGCTCCTGTCTACTGGGTTTTTCTATTCTTGCAGTCTACTCTCATCTCTTACTCTTGGGTGTTTGATTTTAATTGTATTTTTCGTAAATCTTATTTTCTTTGGGTTTTTGTTTTTATTTGGCAGGTCATGGGAAAAAAAAGAAGCTCCTCTACCTCAGGGAAATCAAAGGGACCGTCTACTTCTCGACCTACTGCACCGCAACCTACTGTTAGAACAGCTGGTCCGGCACATAGCTCAACGACAAGTGCATGGTCTCGATTGGACAGGGATAGGAACCTCCATACATCTACTACTGCACATTTTGGAGGTAATCTCGAATTTATAAGGGCTGATGATAAAAAAAGATAGGAAGCTTGCTGTGAGAGAAAAATTATTCCTTGTAAATTTATGCACTTTCCTACTTTAGAAGTTTAAGATATTAAGGATGACGTTGAAATATTTTTTGATGCTATTGGGTGGCCTAATTATATTGCTATAAATTGTCCTGCATATATTGAATTGACTAGGGAAGTTTATGCCACATTTGAATTTGAATTACCTGATGATTTTACAGTGGCTACTCCCAATGTTATTCGATATAGATTAATGGGTCATGAATTTAGGCAATCTTTGACTGAATTTAATCTGGCCTTTGATTTTATTACTGAGGAAATTGTTAAGTCTCAGGAGTATCATGAAAATGCCTGTGACTATGTAGAACCTTTTGTCTTTAAATTTTGTAGTTATTGGAAAGTTTTGTCTGTTGACGAGCATCGTTATGACCCTAGTCAGTCAAAAGCCAATTATTTGAAAGAACCACTTTTGCGTTATATTCATCGGTTTTTGACTTATAGTTTTTCTGGTTGCAAGGATAGTTCCGGCATTCTTAGTAAACCCGAGTTTTTCTTTCTTTGGTGCATGATTGAAAGCGTTAAAGTTAACTTGGGTTGTTGGTTAGCTTCGCAATTTAGAACTGTCTTAAGCAAGAAGAACAAACCATTGATATTAGGGTCTTTCATCACGCACTTAGCTGTTAATCTAGGAGTTTTTGATTTGAATGAGAATAATATGCATCTGGCTTGTGATATGGAATCTCTTGACCTGGTTTGTTTGGAGAAAATGGGAGTTGTTTGGCAGGTTAATGGAAAGATTGAATTCACTCCCTCGGGGCCACAACAGCGTCTTCCACGTCACAGTCAACCTATGAGTACTCCTTCTCAGCCTGTTGAGGATCCAAGTGACGAAGCGGGGCCTTCCACATCTGATATACCCCCAAATTATGCTTCGTGGACAGGTTATTTTCAGGGTTTTCGAGCCCAAATTCATTAAATGGACAGTCGATTGGATCGAATTGAGCGCCATATGTCTGAGCAATCACAAAATCTAGCTCAATTCTTCCACCAAATGGGTTTTAACCCACCTTTTCCTCCTCAACCATGACTTGGTCTTACTCCCTCCATGTTCAGGGAAGTTTCGTTGTTTTACTTTCTTGCTTTTAATTTTTACATTGGGACAATGTAATGTTTAGGTATGGGGGAGGAATTTATTAGTAGCTATGTTGTGTTTGATGTCTTGTGTGTTTATGTTCTTTTTTGTGTGTCTATGTTTTTCTTTGTTAGTATCTTTGTCTATCTATGATGATTGCAATCAAGATTTAAATTTTTGTGGTGATTGTGCTATTGAGTATCGTGTTTTTTATAATAATAGAATTGAATGATAAATGTATTAGATTAGACAAAAATTTTAACCACTTTGTGAGCTTTTGAGCCTATTTATGAGCATTCCATTCAAAGTTGCTCCATTTTGATTTTCTCCCCGAATGTAAAAATTAAAAGCAAGAAAGTAAAACAACGAAACTTCCCTGAACATGGGGGGAGTAAGAACAAGTCATGGTTGAGGAGGAAAAGGTGGGTTATAACCCATATGGTGGAAGAATTGAGCTAGATTCTGCGATTGCTCAGAAAATGGTGCTCAATTCGATCCAATCGACCGTCCATTTGATGAATTTGGGCTCGAAGACCCTGAAAATAACCTGTCCACGAAGCATAATTTGGGGGTATATCAGATGTGGAAGGCCCCGCTTCGTCACTTGGATCCTCAACAGGCTGAGAAGGAGTACTCATAGGTTGACTGTGACGTGGAAGACGCTGTTGTGGCCCCAGGGAGTGAATTCAAACTTTCCATTAACCTGCCAAACAACTCCCATTTTCTCCAAACAAACCAAGGTCAAGAGGTTCCATATCACAAGCCAGATGCATATTATTCTCATTCAAATCAAAAACCCCTAGATTAACAGCTAAGTGCGTGATGAAAGACCCTAATATCAATGGTTTGTTCTTCTTGCTTAAGACTAGTTCTAAATTGCGAAGCTAACCAACAACCCAAGTTAACTTTAACGCTTTCAATCATACACCAAAGAAAGAAAAACTCGGGTTTACTAAGAATGCCGGAACTATCCTTGCGACTAGAAAAACTATAAGCCAAAAACCGATGAATATAACGCAAAAGTGGTTCTTTCAAATAATAGGCTTTTGACTGACTAGGGTCATAACGACGCTCATCAACAGACATAACTTTCCAATAACTACAAAATTTAGAGACAAAAGGTTCTAATAGTCACAGGCACTTTCCTGATGCTCTTGAGACTCAGCAATTTTCTCAGTAATAAAACCAAAGGTCAGATTAAATTCAGTCAAAGATTGCCTAAATTCATGACCCATTAATTTATATCGAATAACATTGAGAGTAGCCACTGTAAAATCATCAGGCAATTCAAATTCAAATGTGGCATAAAATTCCCTAGTCAATTCAATATATGTAGGACAATTTATAGCAATATAATTAGGCCACCCAATAGCATCAAAAAATATTTCAACGTCATTCCTTAATATCTAAAACTTCTAAAGTAGGAAAGTGCATAAATTTACAAGGAATAATTTTTCCCTCACAGCAAGTTGCATATCTTTTTTTCTTATCAGCCTTTGTAAATTCGAGATTACCTCCAAAATGTGCAGTAGTAGATGTATGGAGGTTCCTATCCCTACAAAATCGAGACCGTGCACCTGTCGTTGAGCTATGTGCCGGACCAGCTATTCTAACAGTAGGTTGCGGTGCAGTAGGTCGAGAAGTAGACGGTCCCTTTGATTTCCCTGAGGTAGAGGAGCTTCTTTTTTTTCCCATGACCTGCCAAATAAAAACAAAAGCCCAAAGAAAATAAGATTTATGAAAAATACAATTAAAATCAAACACCCAAGAGTAAGAGATGAGAGTAGACTGCAGGAATAGAAAAACCCAGTAGACGGAGTGCAGATCTTGCACGAATTGAGGATAGAGAATGCCAGTCACAAAGGGGGTTGGGGAAAAAAAAAGAAAATAACAAAGAAAAGGGGAATAAGGAAGAAAATAAAAGGGAGAGAAACAAGGGAAGAAAAGAAGAAAGATATGGCTGGAGAAAGAAAGAAAGTTTGATGTAAAAGGATGGTTGTAGAGAAAAAAAAAAAAAGAAAGAAAGAAGAAGGAAGGAAGAAGATAGAAGAAAGAACGAACAAGAAAAGAGAAAGAAAGAAAGAAAGAAAGAAACGTACAGAAAGAAGAAAAAAGAAAGCAGCAGCAAAAGGAATCTGCTGCAACTTCTGACGTTTGACCAAAATTTTAATTTTTAATCTTTTTCCTTTTTTTTTTTTTAGAAAACCAACCCCTATGTTAGACTTGGGCATGTCTAACTAATGTAAGATCTTCTGTCTTTTAAACTAAAATTCATTTCTTAAAGCGTGACCACTAGGCGTGGGCACGCCTAACCTATCGGAAGTCTTCTAATTTTTCTCTCGCATTAGTTCACCTTATAGCGTGACCACTAGACGTGGGCATGCCTAACTCGTATAAAATCTTTTGCCTGCTAGACTCTGAAATTTTGCTTAGACGTGAACACTAGGCGTAGGCACGCCTCATTATTAATGAGTCTTCTGTCCACTAGTCTCAATTTCTCGACTCCAACAGGCCTAATAGGCGCGGGCATGTTTAATCAACCGCTTCCTATCACGAAAAGATAAAATCAAAAGTTACACTCCAAACTTAAATAAAAATATAAAAATAACAAGAACACAAAATAATAATCATTCTAAAATCCTTGGGTTGCCTCCCAAGCAGCGCCTTTCTTTAACGTCTTTGGCTAGACATAACTTGGCACTCTCAATCCATATATGTGGGTTCCTCGATATGCATTGATTCCACTTCTTCCGTTGAAAAGCCGTCATAATATGGCTTGAGGCGATGTCCATTTACAGTGAATTTTTTCTCGATATTCAAACTTTGAATTTCCACTGCACCAAAATGAAAAACATTAGTTACTATAAATGGACCAATCCAACGAGAACGTAATTTACTTGAAAAAGCTTAAGCTTTGAATTGTAGAGAAGGACTTTTTGCCCAACCACAAACGTCTTCCTAGAGACCTGTTGGTCGTGAAAAGTCCTAGTTTTTTCTTTGTAAATTATGGCATTCTCATAAGCCTCATTCCTTATCTCTTCAATTCTTGCAATTGTAGCTTCCTATGTCTCCCGGCCTCATCAAAGTCCATGTTACATTGCTTAATTGCTCAGAATGCCTTGTGTTCGAACTCAACTGGAAGGTGACATGGCTTCTCAAATACCAACCTGTACGGAGACATTCAATTGGTGTCTTATATGCTATTCTATAAGCCCATATTGCATCCTCCAAACGCATATTCCAATCCTTCCTATCGGGACGAACCATTTTTTCTATGATAGATTTGATTTCTCTATTCGAGATTTCAGCTTGACCGTTCGTTTGCGGGTGATAGGATGTGGAGACCTTATGAAGAACACCATATTTTCGAAACAAGGCTGCAATTGTTTTATTGCAAAAATGCTATTCCTCTGTCACTCACAACAGCTCGAGGCATTCCAAAACGAATGAAAATATTGGACCGTATAAAATCTGTAACTACTTTAGAATCGTTAGTTCGAGTGGCTTTTACTTCCACCCATTTAGAAACATAATCTACTATCAATACAATATACAACAAACCAAACGAGGAAGGAAAATAACCCATAAAATCAATGCCCCAAACATAAAAAATCTCAACAAAAAATATGGGAGTGTGGGGTATTTGATCCTTACGTGAAACTATTTCCTATCCTTTGACATCTATCACAAGACTTATAAAACAAGTAAGCATCCTTGAAAAGAGTGGGCCAGTAAAAATCACTCTCCAACACCTTGCAAGCAGTCCTCTTCGGTCCAAAGTGACCTCCACATGCAAAAGAGTGATAAGAATGTTAAGATAGATTGAAATTCATGTTCACTTACGCATCTCCTAATGACTTGATCGGCACCCTGTTTCCAAAGGTAAGGATCGTCCCATATGTAATATTTGGCATCACTTCTCAATTTGTCTCTTTTCGCCTTAGGCCAATCCTATAGGAAAATTGATTAGTAGCCAAATAATTAACAATATCTGCATACCAAGAAGGAGATAAATTAATAGAAAGTAATTGCTCTTCAGGAAAAACCTCCCTCAAAGGAAAATCCTCTTTAGGCATAGGCAAACGACTTAGGTGATCAGCAACTAGATTCTCTACTCCTTTCTTGTCTCTAATTTTCAAGTCAAATTCTTGTAATAGTAGAATCCATCTAATCAGCCTTGGTTTTGCCTCTTTCTTCGTCAATAAATACGGTAGCGCTGCATGGTCAGAATACACAATTACTTTAGCACCTAATAAATATGACCTAAACTTTTCTAAAGCAAAAACTGCAGCTAGCAATTCTTTTTCTGTAGTAGAATAATTCAATTGGGCCCCATTTAAAGCCTTGGAAGCATAGTATATCGCATGCGCTGCTTTGCCGATCCTTTGCCCCAACACTGCTCCCACTACATAATCGCTTGCGTCACACATTATTTCAAATGGGAGACTCCAATCTGGAGGTTGGATGATTGGTGGCGTCGTCAATAGCTCCTTCAATCTATCAAACGCCTTCTTGCACTCTTCAGTAAATTCGAACGTTACATCCTTCTGTAAAAGTTTGAACAGTGGTGCTCCAATTTTTGAAAAATTTTCAATAAATCTTCGATAAAAACCTGCATGTCCCTAAAAAAGAACGCACTTCCCGCACACTCGCAGGGTAAGGCAAAGCAGAAATAATGTCTATCTTAGCCTTATCTACCTCAATTCCTCTTGAAGACACCACATGACCCAAAACTATACCATGCTCAACCATAAAGTGACATTTTTTCCAATTAAGCACCAAGTTAGTTTCTATGCATCTTTTCAAAATTAAAGCCAAATTATTCAAGCAATCATCGAAACTATCACCATATACACTAAAGTCATCCATAAACACTTCAATTATTTTTTCTACATATTCAGAGAAGATACTTATCATGCACCTTTGAAACGTAGCGAGGGCATTACATAAGCCCAAAAGGCATCCTACGGTAAGCATAAGTACCAAATGGGCACGTGAAGGTGGTTTTCTCTTGGTCCTCTGGTGAATATTGCTATTTGAAAATAACCTGAAAAACCATCCTAAGAAACAATAGTAAGCACGACCAGCTAATCTTTCAATCATTTGGTCAATAAATGGAAGAGAAAATGGTCCTTCTTTGTAACCGCATTCAACTTGCGATAATCAATGCACTGACGCCATTCCGAAGGTTTACGCACGGTTACCATCTCTCCACTTTGATTTGCTTTCTACTGTTACTCCCAGCCTTCTTAGGAACCACTTGAACCGGGCTTACCCACTGACTATCAGAAGATAGCGAAAATTATCCCCACCTCCAACAGTTTAAGTATTTCTTTTTTCACCACTTCCATCATTAATGGGTTTAATCTTCGCTGTGCTTGTCTCACAGGTTTCGCATCTTGTTCAAGTCTGATCCTATGCATGCATAGAGAGGGACTTATTCCTTTGATATCTGCGATTGTCCATCCTATTGCCTCTTTATGGTCTCTAAGGAGTCGAATCAGCTTATCTTCTTGACTGGGTGACAAGTGAGCCAGATATAATGACTGGTAAGGCATCTTCTCCATTAGATAAGTGTATTTTAAATGATCTTGGTAAGGGCTTCAGCTCCACTTCTGGTGCCTGCACCACGGAAGGCAACAGTTTCTGGTGAGATTCGGGAATAAAGAGAGGTACAAGATCATACCTTGGGGGAGTAAATGGGAGGGACTCCAATGCTGGGATCACAAGTTTCACTTCCTCATCCAATTGCAAAGTATGAATTGATTCAAATTCAAGATGGTTGGACAAGGACTATTTTCAATTCGTCTCTACCATCAATTTTCAAGAATTTCCTGCACCATAGGATCAATAACACTCACTAAAAAAACAACGTTAGTATCCATGGGATATTTCATAGCATCAAAAATATTAAAATGTACCACTTCTCCATCAAATTCCATTGAAAGAGTACCCTCACTAACATCTATCTTTGTGACGTACAGTGCTTAAAAAAGGTCTACCTAATAAGATAGGTGACGGATTTAAAGCTTTGCGATCATTCATATCTAAAACATAAAAATTTGCAGAAATAGTCAACTCATTAACTTGGACTAATATATCTTCAATTAACCCATTAGGATAAGCATTAGTGCGATCCGCTAATTGAATAATAATGCCTGTGTCCTTTAATGGTCCTAGATTTAAGGAATCATAAATGGTTTTAGGCATCACATTAATAGATGCCCCTAAATCTAACATAGCATTCCTTATTCTAGTATTTCCTATCTTACAAAGGATAGTGAACATACCTGGATCCCCACATTTGGGTGGGAGTTTCCTTTGCAAAATCGCAGACACATTCTCTCCTACTATCACTCTTTCATCTCCTTTCAATCTTCCTTTTATTGACGCACAAGTCTTTCAGGAATTTAGCATATTTTGGCACTTGTTTTATTGCGTCCAGTAGAGGAATGTTGATTTCCACCTTCCGAAAAACTTCAAAAATCTCCTTTTCCTTATTTTGCTTCTTCGATTTTTCCAACTTGCAAGGAAAATGTGGTAAATTAGATTTAGTTTGAACCAATGAGTCAGAATTTACCTTGGAGTTCGTATGGTGTTGCTCTTCTTCCTCAATCTCTTTTTCAATTTGGTCCTTCACTTCTTTCCTTTGGATTAATCACTTTAGGTCCATCTATTTCCCTTCCACTCCTAAGAGTCATAGCACTCACATTTTTAGGATTCACTTCAGGTTGCGATGGTAGTTTTCCATCCACTTTAGCTTCCAATCGACTGATCGCAGTCGCCATTTGACTCATTTGAGTGTTTATATTGTGAATGCTTGCATCTGTCTTCTGCTGAAACTGTAAAGTGCTTAGAGGCCAAAGACTTAACAATATCTTCTAAAGAATTCTCTGAAGAAGAGGACGAAGCTGGAGGCTTTGGTTGATATTGATGTTGGAACCCTTGCTGTCTATTTTGAAAGAAATTTTGTTGCTTGTTTCCCTCCATAACTAAGGTTCGGATGGTCCCTCCAACCTGGGTTGTAAGTGTTAGAGTATGGATCATATGGCCTCCTTGGCGCGGGCATGTTCCCAGCAAAATTCACTTGTTCAGCATTCTCCTCTTGAAGCATTGGACACATATCTGTGGCGTGGCCACTATTTGTGCAAATTCCACACACCTTTGCTTGTTGTGAAGTTTCCCACTGCTAACTGTCGCACAAAAGAAGTTAACTCAGACAGTTGTTGCTGAATAGATGAGTTATCCACTTCATTCACTCTACGAATAGGGGTACTATCACGAAAACCAAATTGTTGAGAATTTTCTGCCATCCTTTCAATTAGCTCCCATGCTTCTGTAGGAGTTTTGTTCACAGAGCTCCTCCACTTGCGGCATCAATGATATTTCCGGTCATTCAAATGAAGGCCTTCGTAGAAGTATTGGATCAATAACTGCTCACTTATCTGATGTTGTGGGCATCTGATACACAGTTTGTTGAACCTGCTCCCAATATTCATAGAGGGACTCTCCATGTTGTTGCTTGATTCCGCATATCTCTTTCCTCAAACTTGCAGCTCTAGAGGCAGGGAAATATTTTTCCAAAAACTTCTTCTTCAACTCAGTCCATGTCGTGATACTTCCTGCAGGCAGATAGTATAACCAATCTTTTGCAGCGTCCTTAAGAGAGAAGGGGAATGCCCTCATCTTAATTTGGTCTTCAGTAACTCCAGGAGGCTTCATACTTGAGCACACTACGTCAAACTCTTGCAAGTGTTTATGGGGCTCCTCACCTGAAAGACCATGAAAAGAAGGTAAGAGATGAATTAAACCAGATTTAAGCTCAAAAGGAGTATTTTCATCCAAGTTAGGGAATGTAATGCATAATGGCTGCTGAGTCAAATTGGGAGCAGCCAACTCCCTCAATGTCCTATTGTCAGCCATGGTTACTTCCTCTTTTTCTGAATCACTTGAACTCGCACTGGATGAATCTACTAATTCCGTTGCAAATTTTAATCCTGGAGATGCAGCAGCTAGCTGTGCCTCCTTTCTCTTCTTGGTCTCCCTTTTAAGCCTATGCGCGGTCTTCTCTATCTCGAGAATAAATACCAGTTCACCTGTATGAGAATAAAGTGGCATAAAATAGCAAGGAATACAAAAAATGAATCAAGTAAAATAAAATATAAGAAACAAAAATTCAAACGCCAATCCCTGGCAACGGCGCCAAAAATTGACAGGTGTCGAATCTATGCAATAATAAAAATCCTACTCCAAGAAAATATAAATTTTGTATATAGCAGTGAGTAGGGTCGTCTCCACAAAGGATTGAGAAAAATTTGTTTCTTTTAGAGTAAAAACGATGGGGGGATTTGGTTTAAAGAAATTAAAATTAAATGATCAACTAATTGTAAGAACAATTCAAGAAAGCAAAAACAATTAAGAAAAATAATGGAGAATTAAATCAATAAGAACAAAGCTCTAGCCAAAGATGCAATTTTCAGACATGGTTCACACAACTGATCACGGATGCAAAAATAGTTCAATTATTCATTAATAGACTGGTTATAGCTTATAGCCAACTCTTCCTTAATTTATCGATAGCCAAGGTACGACCGTTGCCTATTTCTCTAACCAAGAAATAACCCTAGGTACGACCGTAGGATTTAATTCCTTGATTGCATTAGAAACTAGAAAAGCCCAAATCCTAATCAATAAACACGCTACGAGGGTTTATTTAAATTAGATCATATGTTCCCCTAACATGAAATTAATCAAGCTAGTTACCACTGGAATTAATCAATCAAACAATTACGGATTCAATTGATTAATATGGCTGTAGATTATTATGTTAATTCGAATATCGGGCCCTTGACATTCAAAGAACAAAATAATCATAAAAATTAAACCAAAGAACATATAAATACCAATGAATAAAAGAAACAACTGAAATTTAATTAGATCTCACAGATGTTTGGAACCAAGTCTTCAAATTGACCCTTGACTAGAACAAGAAGTTTAGTTGCTCTCCATGGGAGAGAACTTTACACAAAAGATGAAAAGAGAGAAAATTGCTAGAGAGAGTAGAAGAATTTCTGCAGAATTTTCTTATGGAAGAGGCGTGCCTTCTTAGACCCAAAATCACGTTACTTCAAAGTAACGTTCCCTAAAATTCCTTCCATAATTATCTCCTAATTTTTAGTAGTCAAAGTCTTTCCAAATTCTCTCTTTGGAAGAGATGTTCTAAAAATAAGGAAACACAAATAAAAATAACTTCCTAACACAATTAAACTACTAGGGGGGAAACGTCCATCCAAGGTGTGACTCCAAATAGGAAATTTCTGCGTAGGATTTTCTGGGCGTTTTGTCTTGGACGTGAGGACTAGGCGTGCCCGCGTCCAACTTCACACGTGATCTTTATGGAAAAATCTCTTAATTTCCTTTTATTTCCTTCTTTATATACTTTCCTGCAATTAACATCAATTATACCAAATATGAGTAGAATCAATCAATTAGCACAATATTTGGTAATAATAAAAAGGAAATAAACATAAATTAATCCACTAATTAGCACCCTATCAGTTAGTTCAAGGTGAAGTAACTGGGTGCTTAGCTCATTAGTAAAGGAAATTTTATTTGAGCAATAATTAGTTGGTAGGTTTATGGCTTTGAGCCAAGGAAAGTAGTTTGTTTCATGTTTAGTGTTATTTATTTCTGCTAAGAAAATTTGACGACATTTACAAATGTTAAATTTTATGATTTGAGGATTTTCACAATAATAGGAGCTTTTTAATATTTATTATGTTTATGGTTTAGAATTGTTTTGGTTATTTTTAGAGCCTTGTATATTTCATGAGCCTTATATGCGACGTGTCACACCCAGGCACGGGGTGTGACATTTAGTGGTATTAGAGCTTAAGTAATGATTATCAGTATTTAGGTTTGAATCCTATGTCTAGCATTAAGATTGAAACTAGTATTAAAATTGACTTGTATATCAGGTAGGAATTTGGGGTTAGGTTAGTTTATTTTTAGAACTAGCCAACCCAAGTTGCAAGTTGACGTAATTCTAATTCTGTTGCCTGAATACTTACGCGAATGTATCTGAGAATGAATTTGGTTAATTTTCTTAGTTTGGACTTCAGTCGTTTGATCCTAACTATTAGTTTTTTTTTTATTTAAAATATGCCATATAAGAAGTGAAAGCAAGTTGTGGAACGGCACGAAGCGGAGAAATGGAAGCCTTATGTAGCAGGGACCTTTGGAGACTAAATTGTTGATTCTACGATAATGTATAGTGATTGTCAATTTATTTTTGGGGTGAAAAATTTTATAGTTAATTTAGAGGCGATAACCATGTCAAATTTTGATGCAATATTAGTAATGAGTTGGTTAGCTTATAATTATGCACATATTGATTGTAGAGAAAAGAAGATTAGGTGCTGCCTGCTTAGGGGAAAGGAGTTTATTTTTTAGGAGAGTACTAGAAGGAAGAATAATTAGGTGACTCCAATATTAATTGCTATAAAAGATCAAAGTGACACATCGAAAGCGTGTGGGCTCATAACCCACAAATCCCAAAGAGTTAGTCAACCTTTGAATCGATAAACATTGGAGTTCATGAGGAGATTCAAGAGTGGTCGTTGTCGCTCTTCTTGCATACTAGAAGGTACTGTTGGATGTTAAACCAGCAAAATAAAATTTTCTACTCTAAGAAAAATATACTCAAGTATAGTAGTGAGTAGGGTCATATTCACAGGGACTGGTCGATTTATTTATTTTAAATCACAATAACGGAGGGTTTGGAGAATAATTAAATTAAAGAAATTTAAACTTAAAAAAAACTCAAAAACACAAAATCAAGTTAAAACCAAATCAAATAAAACCTAGACTCTAGTCAAAGGAATAATTTCCACTCTGGTTCAATTTAATTGTTTATCGACTGAAAGATAAATTCCTACATTCAAGAATAAATTGGTTATGGTTGTTGAGAAGCTCTAACAACCTGCTCTTCCTTACTGTGTTGGTAATCAAGGTAAGACCGTTAATTACTTTTCTAATTAAATAATAACCCTAGGTAAGACCTTAGGATTCAATTATTCAACAACTTTGAAACAAGAAAAGTCACCAATTCTAGCCAGCAAATACCTAAGAGGCTTTGTTCAAATTAAATTATCTATTCCCATGATATAATCCAAAAGTTTCTTTTACAATTGAATTAATCACTTGCCACAAGTACTAAAACTATTAAACAATTACGGATTTGACGTTTTAGACGGTTTAGATTATCTGACAATTAAATAGTGGCCAATTATTTAATTGCGCAAGAATAATCACACAAGAATGAACACAATCACCTTAGAATTAAACAGAGAATAAATAAATACCCAAAAACGTAAAAAATAATAAAAATAATTAGATCTCACAGTAATAGATGAACCGGAGCTTCAATTATCCTTCAACCAGAATGAAACGTCTTCAAATACCAAAAGAAAAATAACAAGAATTTGTTCTAGAGAGAAAAGGAGAGAAAAACTAAAACTAATGCTAAAATGAAAAACTAAAGAAGACTCTAAACTAAAAGAATGTAGCGTTCCAGCCTCTTGTGCAGATGTTTTCGTTTCTTGTTTTTTCCTTTTACGTTTCTTTCCTTTCTCTTGTCTTTGTCTTTCTTTCAAATTCCACTTCCTTCCTTTTTATCTTCAATCTCATGGGTGAAAGATTCCTTTTTCCTTTTTAACTCTAATTCCACCAATAGAATTTTTCTTTCCTTTGAAATTCATCCCAATTAGGAAAGTGGGAATCTTCCAATTGCAATTTTTACCAATTCACGTTCACAATTTCTGCACCTCAACGCAAGTAGACCGTGGTCACGCTCTATCAGAATAAGTCTTCTAGAATTTTGGCGATTTTAAGGTCTTTTCTCCACAATCTCCTACATTGATCCTAAATATCAAAAAGTGAATAAATGAAAATATTAAACACAATCTTTGACCAAAATAGGGGGAAATTAAATATAATATATATGACAATTTAACACCTTAACAGGTACTAAAACAAAATATATCAATTCGAGTGTTTCATCATGGAAAGATCTAATGACTGTTAAAAAAAAGGATGGCAGTCTTAGATTGTGTATCGACTATTAAGAGTTGAATAAGATTACAATAACGATTTGTTTGATCAACTGGAAGGTGTGAAGGTTCACTTCAAAAAAAAAAAAAGATTAAGTTCGGATGGACTAGTTGCTGCCATAAGAGTTTTTAAAAGAATTGAAAAGAGATTGCTTTTAGTATTGGTCATAACTTTACCTTTACTATTTACAATGATGCTTCAAAAGATAGGCGAAGTTGTGTACTAACATAAAAATAAAAAAGGTAATTGCTTATGCGTCTAGACCATTAAAATCTTATAAGCATAATAATCCGACCCATGACTTAGAGCTAGCAGTGCTAGTCTTTGCTCTAAAATTTGGAGATCGTACTTGTATGGGGAGCAGTGTGAGATTTTTTTTTTTTTTCACTAACCATGAGAGTTAAGTACCTATTCACATTGAGATAGTTTACTATGAAATAGAGGATGTGGCTCAAATTGCTAAAGGATTATTGATTATGAAATAGAAGAGATGGCTTGAATTGCTAAAGGATTATTGATTATGAAATAGAGGTGGCAGTTCGAATTACTAAAGGATTATGTCTTCAGAATTTGTTATCCTTAGATAGAGTAGTCGTACAATATAGTTACCATAGCTGTATCAGGATGCCACTATTTGAGACTTTAAATGAAAGCACATGTAGACCATCGCTTCACTGGATGAAATTGGAGAAAAGGTTATCAGTGGCACATAGATTATTTTGTTGACCATGGATCTATTGTATCAGTTAGAGAGGGAGAGAGAGAGAGAGATGTTTATAGTTCCAAGTTTGGTGGGAACAAAAAAGTATATTCAAGAGTATCTCCTAATCAGAGAGCGATAAGGTTCGAGAAAGGAGAAAATTGAGACTGTTTGAAATATTGAGAAAAGTAGGAAAGTTGATTTGTTAGTTGGCATTGCCACCAGAGCTGTCACGGGTCATGATTTTTTTTTGTGTCACAGTTTCGAATTTATATTTTCGACTCGGTCAATGTGTTGCGATATGAATTGTTGAAGAATCATAAAGAAGTGTCTTATTAGGACAATTCAATGAGATTTTTTACTGCAAGGACTAGTTTTGTCCATATGAAATGGTGCAGAAGAAGTATCCTTTCTTGTTTGAAGTGCAAGGTGAGCAAGTTTTAAGGATGAAACTTCTTTTGAGGGAGGTGGAATGAAATACCCATGCCCTAAATATCATGGGTTCAATTACAATTTTTGAAATATAATTTGGGCCTTTGTACAGTTTCGAGAAACTTGAAGGACATTATTTTTATTAAAAAATTCTTTTTAATAGAACGTAACAGACACCATTTCCCAAAAACTCATAGATGTTTTGCTCTCTGGGGCAAAGACATAAAGGAGAAGAGAGTGGAGGATTTACCGAGATATGGATTTCAGAGTACATCTACTATTCTTATATTGTCATGGTTGGTCTAATTTCTGATCTTAGGTTCTATTACGCCTAGAATTAAAGTAGAATATTTGGGTTCTGTAAAGAAATTGGGATTTAGGACTTGTTTATAAATTTGAGAAATTGTTGCTTATATATTATATTTTAGAATTTTAATTTTTAGATTATTGAAGAATGGATAGGGGTATAGATCTGGATTTTGATGTTGTTGTTGGAAAAAAAAATAGTTTGGAAGTATTTTAGCTTAACAATAATAGTTAGTTGTTTTATTTGGTTGTTTAGTTAGGAATTAGCTTCTCAAGTAAATCATTTGATTATGAAAATTTATCGTTAGTTTTTATTATTAAGTAGTCAAATAAAAATAATTAGGTTCTAGTAGTAATTTGGGGTTTTAGGATCATATGTAAAATAGGCTTAAGAGTTTTTATTATTTTGTGAGTATAATTATTAAGTGAGAATTATATTGTCTTTTGATGGTAATTAGGTGGTGATTATTCTTGAGGTCAAGATTATTTGAATTACTACAATTGGATTTGAACTCTAAGGTAAGTGATTCCTAACTTTTCTCATGTTTGGAAAAATCTATTGTCTGTATATATTTATTCCTTTCACCTCGTAATATGAAACTTAGAATGAACATGTAATATGTACAAAAATTCCTTCATATGTCGTGGCACTTTGGATTATTTATATGTATATGCATGTGTATGTGTGATGTGTGAATGCATGACATGTTATAATTTGGCTCTGATTATTCTTTGTATATCAGAGAGAGCTAATTCTTGATATGCGTACGTGACGATGAGTAGTCAGGTTATGCACGCATATTTATGACCCTCCTAATTGAAAAAAAGTAATGCTAAATATCTAGTACTAGTTCCAGCATTGAAAATATGAGCCTACCTATGTATGTACAAGTATGCATGTATGGATTATATTTTGTTTCGTATACCATAGCCTTGTTACGTATTGTGTATTATTGTTTGTGTATGATCATGAATAGTATGTTATGGACTGAATGCATGTCTTATATGTATGTATATTATGTAACTTGCCCAGTCTAGTGAAAAAGGAGTAAGAACCAGTTATTGAGCATGTTGGTTACTCATCCCACTTATATTATCTACTTTTTGCAGGTATCGTTAGTTTGGGATAAACTAGTAGGGTGCTTAACTCATTAGTAAAGGAAATTTTATTTGAGAAATAATTAGTTGGTAGGTTTATGACTTTAGGCCAAGGACAATAGTTTGTTTCATGTTTAGTGTTATTTGTTTTTACTAAGAAAATTTGATGACATTTACGGATGTTAAATTTCATGATTTGAGGATTTTTATAATAATGGGAGCTTTTTAATATTTATGATGTTTATGATTTAGAATTGTTTAGGTTATTTTTAGAGCCTTGCGCATTAGGTGAATCTAATACACGGTGTGTCACACCTAAGTGTGACACACACACGTATCTAAACTTAATCAAAGAGTAAAGGCTTATGCAAGGTATAGGGGGTGACACACACACACATATCTAAACTTAATCAAAGAGCAAAGGCTTATGCAAGGTATAGATGAACATGCAGGTTCAACAAATTAAAGATGGATCTTTTCAATTATCAACGAACATGCTTAAAGGGTATAAAGTAGGAAAAGATTTTAATTAATGTGAAAGAACAACAAAAAGAACTTCGGTCAATTTCCATTAGGTCTAACGTATAGATCCAATTACTTGACCTTATCCAAATATATGTCTTGCAATTCCTGGACTATTTTGACAGTTTTCCTTGAAGGCTCCGCTAGGAGAGTTTCTTCTATTACCAAAGGGACAAGTAGTCATAAATGTTTCAGGACCGTGGAAACTCCGAAGATCCCAAAAGAACTGCAACAGAGGGATCAAATTTTTGAATTATCTCAAGAAGAGGTCATTTTCTTTTTCTAAAATTAAATATATTAATTCTAGGTAATAAATGTCTCCTAACATTAGATTATTATTGCATTACCTACCAACTCATATTGCTTGTCTAATTTTCTCCACTTTTAATTGTGTCTAATATAAAACTATGTCATATTGCTAAATGATACAAGGTAATTTTATACAGTTTTACATTGGTTATAACGTAATTAGATATCGAAAGAATTGGACAGAAGATCTAAACTACTTATCTAGTTATAAGAGTTTATCCTGTTAAATCTGAGTTGTTCTAATTTTATGGTTCCCGACTAAAACTTGAAGTTGGCGCGCTGGACTTGAGGGCCACGCGTACGGCCTGCTATTCGGATTTCTTGCTTATTTCCAATCTAGGTAATTTATTTTTTCTATTTTTTCATTTTCTTTTTGGCCAAGTCTACTCTCATTTTTTTTTTAATTAACTCAACCAAATTCATTTGTCTCTGACACTTAACTCAGCTAATAAGAACATTAGTTGATTAATCATAAAATTTTTTGTTCGGCTTCTAAATTTTCTTTTCTCTCTCATCCCCTCTTATGTATTTTCGAGTCTCAATTGATCTGAAAAAGAGAAAGGAAAACGAAATTTGTTGACTGAGTTTAACAATTTTTTTTTGTATCGTAGTACGTAGTAAAAGTATTATTGATAGTTGACGTGGTAGTTTTAGTTCAAGTTAGGATGCTGTACTTTATTTGCATATACTGGGATATAATATGTATAGTCATAGTTTTAGGAATTAAGAAAATACCATTGTGGTCTAAGAAATGTTTAATATGAATTCAGTTGTGATGAATCTGCAACTTTTATTTTTAGGTAAATAATCAGCAGCATTTAATTAGTGCTCCAATTCGTATTACTTAGTTGTATTACCTTTTCTGAGAGGTCAATTATTTACGACCCGCTCGCGTTTTAGTCAGGGACCATAAGATTAGACATCTCAGATTCAACAGGATAAACTCTCACAACTAGGTAAGTAGTGGAGATCTTCTCTCCAATTCTTTTGATGTATAGTTGCGTTATAAATTACCTCATATCATTTAACAATACAACGTAGTTTTTATTAGATACAATTAAAAGTAAAGAAAATTAGACAGGGACTTTGAGTTGGTAGATAAAGCAATAATAAATATATTGCAAGCATTGCTTTTTAAGAAATTAAAGTGGATGAAGCAAAATGATTGAGACTTTTTAAAAGTTTTGCTTTCTATACCTACTAATCTTGTCTCATTTGAGTTTTTTATTATAGTGTTGAGCTAACATTAGCTCACGTTGATTAGATTTTTAAAATAACTTAATCTCACTAGCTTTACTTTTTTTTCCCAAAACAAAATATGTATGTTACTTAGTAAAAATAAAAAAAAACATAAAAAAATATGATACTAGTTACAATTAATTTCTAAATCAAAATACTGATCATGATAAACGTTGAATAATAGACTGTATAAGAGTGAAAGGGGAATATCTATTTATATCATTAACATGAAATTTTATTAACAAAAGTAGATTTTCAAACTTTATCCAAAAAAGCAATCTCAAATTAACAATTCCAATTAACAAATCATTGGGTACTTAGGTACAAGAAGTCACATTAAATTGAATGCCTAAATTTAGAGGTGGATACAGACATCATAATTTTCACACTTCACACTACATATCCTGAAGTATTCAAAAATCAAAAACATAAAATTGTTCGATTTTCACTCTATACATACTTCTCTATGCATTTACCAAATTACAAATGCTTAATTTTTTTCCCAAGTTAAAATTTAAAATAATCCACTCCAGCTGGAACTTACTTTAATTTACTACATATTTTTGCCTCCGTTATCAGTGATAGAGTCCAGAATTGTAGCATCAAAAGAGATATAGTTCATTTAAATTGAAATTAAAATAAACATTACTATAAATTGTTATCTGTATGAATTCAAAGTCCTCAGAATTATGTTTTATTTAAATGGCATATGGTTCAATTGTTAGTATACCTTTAACTGCAAGAGAATAACTGTAAAAATCTTTACAGTTAAGTAGAACATGTAAATTAAGCCCGCAAATTTTCTTTTAAAAGTCCTTAGATTATCAGTTAAATTTTCTTATTGACAATTTCTTTTCTTTCAAGAAGCACTTGTTCTGCAAAGAAATCTGAGGGAGAGCAAGGGAAGATGGTACGCACTTTTGTTGATTCTCCCTTGTACACTTTGTATCATCTACAGAAAAACATAGGCTTGGCTTCTCCTTGGAAGGATCAAGTCAGGAGCCTCATGCAAGAGTTAAGATTTTTAAGAACTTATCTTATACACGACTTTGTCAGAGAGCACTACTTTTGGCTCAAACTTACCAATTAGCACTGTTCAAGCTGCATTAAAGAAGGCAAAAGAAGACGTTTCTGCTGTGGCTTCTACAATTTATCGTTCAGGTACAACTCAGGATCTCTATCTTGCTGTTTCTTATATGCTTAAACGGGTCAAAGATCTCGAATCCGGAATCAGGAAAGCTTATGCCACCATCTTAAAACAATCTCGTCAATTCAACAGTCCTCTGGCTCCTGTACCAGTTATGGACTTCACTGATTCTGTGATTGACAACTTGAAAGATCTTGTTGACTTTAAGAGTATGAATGTCACGACCTGTGTTCCAAGATGTGGCACTCGTCATGTTCTATATTATGATAGAACATAAGACTAAGTCGATATATATCAAGGAATAAAACAAATCATAGCTTAATGAATATAAAATTTATTGTTCAAAAGAAGATCATTCATTCATAATATCTAACATCCATTTACATTTCCATTTTCCCATAACCAAAAATAATAGGGGATCACATGTATAACCTAATTTATACCAAAAGTATGGCTACACATTAATGAGCAAAAATAACTTCATCCAAGTCTTTGTTGAACTATGACTATGAGGCCCAAAGTCATCCCAATTCTCTTCCACAAAATCATCCCCTGCGAAGCAAAGATTAGGATGAGTGACAAATCACCCAATAAGTAGTAAAAGATCTCTTTGGGGCTTAAGACAGTTACACATACATATATAATTTTCATTTACAAACCCATAGTTTATCACAATTGTAAAGATATGTGGTCAAATCATAAACAAGTACAATTCAAAACATAATCAAAAATCATTTCAAGGAGAGCTCAAGTAATTAGTGGACAAATGACTCTGAATATCCAGTTGTTAACTATAACCCGATTAACGTGGTTCAAAACCAACTACCACCTGGTTAGTCCGGTTCAAAACTAACTATCACCCGATTAGTACAGTTCAAAAATTATACTACAAATACCAAAATTAAAGAACTAGTCCCGTCCTAATCTATTTCACATACAAGAACTAATAACTAAAGTCATTTGCATAACAATTAAACTACAAGTGTCATTTCATAATAAAATCAATATATATCCAAACTCAAGCCCACTTATAGATAAACTAACATTTCAAATCATTTAAGTTGTCAAAACTACTTTTCAAATAACAAAGAGATACAAGTACTACTTATCTCGAATGAAGACTAATTCAAGTAATTCGAGTAGGAAAAATCACCGTTCTCGCCTATAACACATAAACAACACTAATATCGTATACTAATTCTATCAAGAAATCATAAAGGAGGCTTATACCTAACTTAACACGTAAAAAGAGAAAAAGAGGCAAATCTGCCTTGACCTACGGCTCACGCCGCGGCTCAACTTTAGTACCTAGTCGTGGCTCGGGTCAGAGCCACAGAACCTCCCATCCGCGATCTCATCCGTGGCGCAGCTGGCACTACGGATGATCCCGGAAAGGCCGCCCTAATGAGTCACGGCTTTATCCGCTGTGCGGATGACACTGCAGATGAGTCCAGACAATGTGATATGCAACCCCTGCAACATCCAAAACCAAACCCAAGCCTCCCCAACTCAATCCAACACAATCCAACCATCAAGACAACTTCAAATGGTATAATATGACAAAGAAACACTACATTAACACCATATACAACATGGATCATGAATCACACATCAACTCACAAGATTCTTCACTCAACATTCATCACATCCCATACACTGTAACCCCCCCCCCCAACACACACATATACCATCAAAGGCATAAGCTCCTACAAGTATAAGGACCCAAAGACTTCTCAATCAATTCTTCCTCTACCCTAAACTTGGAATGACCAAAGAAAGAAGAGAAATGAGTTCAAAGAGAAATTTACCTTGAGAAAGAAGTTTCAACAAAGTCACTACTTGCTTCCCTTTGAAGATGAGGCTCTCCACTACCTTCTTCAAACTAAAATGGGAGAAGATTTAGAAAGAGGAAAGAGGGAGAGCTCACAAAGAAGAGGAAGACAATGAAGAGGGAAAAGAGAAGCCCTAGTCTTTTGGGAAAAATCAAGTTTGAAATTTTGCAATCAAGCCCTTCAAAGTTTTCTCCTATTCACTAAATGACCAAAGTGGTCTAAATTACTAATTTGCCCATGAAGGGCCCCAATATTACACTGAATGTTTCCCTGATAAAACTAATAGAATTCATCAAGAAGAAGCTGATGTTCCTTAGGAATTTCATTGAATTTACTGCAAAGCTATGTGCTAAGCACCAGAACTTGGGACCTTTGGCGACTTATGTAGAATCTGCAGCTACAATTGCAGCATGCTTATCTTATTTGTGCTGGACCGGTGCAGTGGACGAAATCATGGCAGATGGAATGGACATTCAGTTTTCTAATTTGCTACAGATGATTATGCCTGATACTCCAGAAGTTATGGAGATGTTTGTCGGCCTCTTGAAAGCTTCAAATTCAACAGGTTCGGAGGAAGCTCAGACAGAGGTGATTGTTGGATTCGTCAATTTTTTGCTTGACAACTCAGTTCTCTTTATGAATCGCCAATATGCAACCACCCATAAAAAGTTGATGTTCCTGATAAGATTTTTATTAAATCTCCCAAAGGAATGCACTAGAGATCTGAAAAAGATTTCAAAGGATATTCAAGCAGTTGCTTGGGATGCTGGATCTTTTGAGTACAAGTTTCATGTCAATGAATTGTCAGGAAACCAAATCAAAGAAATGAATCATGTGCTTTCTAGTTTGCTTGAAAAGATGAAGCGCATTAAAGCAGAAATATTTCTGATACAGCTACGAGAATCTAAGGATAGTTTGGTGGTTGCTTTGAAGGATAAAACTGAAGCCCTGCATGATGGGCTAATATTCCTTACATCATTCTTAGCTGATCCACTGGAAATAAACACTGGGGATGAAAATCTGCTCATATCGTGTGTGAAAACTGTTGCAAATGAGGTAATTTGTCTCATTTGCTCAACTCATGATAACAAATTGACTGAAAACATGGCAATGAAAATGAATTTTGAACTCTTTCTGTTGTTGGAAAAGATTAAGCTCATTAAGGTTGAGGTATATTTAATTGAGCTAAAAAATTGTAAGGCATATTCGATGTTCAGTATGGAAGATCTAATTGAAAACTTGCATGACACATTAAGGTTATTGAGAACCTTTCTCATGGGTAACTCAGGCCTAGAGGACAACACCGAGGACAGAAAATTGTTCTTTAGATATCTTGAAGCTGTGACTAATGAATTGTCATGCCTCCTACTCTCCTTTCATGTCAAGGAAATGACAAAATAGATGGTCGATCAATTTAATAACACACTGATCAGGTTGCTTAAACAGATAAGGATTGTCAAGGCTAAGATGCTGTTGGTGCAACTGCAAAATCATGAGGTTACCATGGTAGTCCATATGAAGGATCAAATTGAGATGCTTCTAGGTGAGCTACAATTTCTTAGATCTTTTCTCATGGATCCTCCTGTGGAGGACAAGAAAAATGGGGATCTGACTTTGACAAAAACTAAGGCTGTAGGCAATGAGGTAGCATCACTAATTTGCTTGTTTCATAAAAATGTAATGAAAGAGGACATGGCCTTGGAGATGAATCCATTGCTCCCGAAGCTGCTAGAGCAGATCATGCTGTTGAAGGAAGAGATTAGGCATAGTTATCTCCAAATTTCACATTCAACACAGTCTAATCTTCCCAAGATAGATGTCGTGGGCTTTGTTAGTTCCCTTTTGGAAAATCTGAGAGAGCTACTGGATTAGAAGACTAACACCATTGCTTCTGTGAAGCAATATTTTGAGATGATATACTTTGAGCTAGAGTACCTCAAATCTTTCCTTGTCGATATTGCAGACCAGGGTGATGAGAATGAGGAACTAAAAAATCTTTGGACCCGCATTATTGGTACCTCATATGAAATAGAAAATGTCACCGACTCATTTGTAGTTAGAGATGGCCCTCTGTGGTATCGTTTGCTATGGCTTTCAGTTGTCATGGAAGAAATCAAGAGCATAAAAGCTAAGGTCGAGGAGGTCTATGATGAAAGCAGGTTTGACATAAAAGTTCAAACTGTTACCAGGACATGGAGTCACAAGTTATCTCAAGCTAGTACGCCTATTTTTTATGACATTGTGGTTGATTTAAATGATGAGTTAGAGAAGATAGTTGATCGACTAACATGAGGAACAATGCAGATGGACATCGTGTCGATCATCGGTATGCCGGGTCTGGATAAGACAACTCTTGCTAAGAAAGCTTATAACTATGCTTTAGTTACCTGCCATTTTCATATTCGTTTGTGGTGTTGTATATCTCAAGTATATCAAAGGAGAGAATTGCTGCTTGATATCCTGAGTCATGTTATTGAGATCACTCACCTAATCCGCAAAATGGACGATGATAATATAGCTAAAGTGTTATACCAATGTCTAAAGCGAAGAAGATATATTATTGTCTTGGATGATCTGTGGAATATTAGAGCATGGAATGAGTTGAGAGAATCATTTCCAAATGATAATAATGGAAGTAGAGTGTTATTCACCAGCCAATTGCATGATGTTGCTTTGCAGGCTAAACGGGTTTCTGATCCTTGTACACATCGTCTACTCTCCAACAATGAAAGCTGGGAATTGTTGCAAGAGAAGTTGTTTGGCAAAGAAGGCTGCCCTCCTACATGATTTGAAGTTGGAAAGAAAATTGCAAACAATTGTAGAGGACTACCCCTTGCAGTTGTTGTGATTGTTGGTCTGCTGGCAAAAACAGAGAAGACACTTGACTGGTGGAAACAGGTTTCAGAAAATTTAAGCTCTCACATCACTTCTGACCCACAAAGAGAGTGCATGCATGTACTAGAGTTGAGTTATAAGTGTCACACTCTGTGCTCGGAGTATAACACCTGCCATGCCAAAACTACGCTATAACATAAGGCTAGCAAAACAAGAACTTAAACTGTCCAAAATAATCATTTCATTGAACTTGACTCAAATACAAGGTCAAATGATACATTACAAAGATAATCCTAAACAAAATAAAAAGTTCATCTTATACACTTCCACTAAGATCACAAAAAAAATACTTCTTAGTGGAAGAATCTATACAAAATAAATAACATAAGATTTTTGTTATGTATCACATCCTATCTCCAAAAGCTAGTACCATGAGTCACTCCAATCTTCTTCTACAGACGCATCATCCTCTGCATATAACAACAAGGGGTGAGCGATACAATTCACTCAGTAAGTGGTAAGAGTACTCCTTGTGGTTTAAGAGTGTTACTCATACATATACATTTCATAAACAAAGTCATTATCGAATTTAAATACGAAAGTAACATGGCCAATAGCATATTTTCGTCAAAGGCATACATTTCTATAAACAAACTAATGAGTTCTATCAAATGGTTTCAATTGACTCTAGATATCCAGTTATTAACTATTACCGGTTAAAGTGATTCCAAAACCAATTTTCACCGATTGGTGCGGCCCAAAACTAACTTTAACCGGTTAGTACGGTCCCAAAGACATCAGTCATACAATTAAGGAACTAGTCCCGTCAAAGGAGTACCACATTCAAGAACTCAAATAATTCATTCATTAAAACATTCATTCATGTAAGCCACATTATCATCTTATAAACAATTACAATTAACCACACTTAAACCATTCATTTATATAACAAATAATTATTTCAAACATTTATCATTTCATACGACTCATTTTTAAAAGATCAAAGAGTACAAACCCCACTTACGTTGATCCAAGCTAACTAAGATAATCGGAGAACAAACGGTTGATGCCTTCGCCTAAAATACAAAAAAAAACTCAATTAATTCACTAATTCTACAAAGAAATCAAAACTAAGACTTACATCTAACTTAACACACAAAACGGAGGAAAGAGGAAAAGATTGTTGTGATTCGCGGCGTCAGCCGCAATACGGCTTACAAATAGTGACCAGCCGCGATTCCAGCCGTGGCGTGGTTGGTACTGCGGCTCAGGTCAGGAAATGGAAGACAACCCATCTGTGGTATCATCCGTGGCGCGACTCACGCCGCGGATGGGGCCAAAGAGTTACTCCCTCTGAGCTACGGTCTCATTCGCGGTACGGGTGACGCTGCGGATGAACTCAGAAAAGTATGATCTTCACCCTGCACAACCCCAAAACCAAATCTAACCTTCCCAAATCCATCCAACACCAACCAATCACCAAAACAACTTCAAATTGGCACAAGAAACCAGACAAACATTACATAACTACTATTTAACATAGATTTTTCCAAAATCCATCAAGTATTAATCATTAGATACAACCCTCCAACACTTACACACTCTCACACCACAACCACCATTAATACACAATCATTAGAATATACACCATCAAATCTTCCTAGCTAAACACTCAATGCATATTCCCTACTCCTAATTCAAAGATCTAAGAGGGGAATAGAAGAAATACTTTGAATTGAAGATGGAGCAACACCTCTGAAGCTCTCCCCACTTGCTTGACCTCGCAAGTCTACACCTTCACCTCCTTCTTCAAGCAATGGAATCAATTACGAAAGAAAATTGTGAAAGAGAGTGGAAGAGAGAGAGTAAGAGATAAAAGAGAGTGCCAAATGAAAAGGAAATAGGAAGAGAAGAGCCCTAATTCAATTAGGATATAAACTTCTTAGAATTGCAACTAAGGCCTTCAACTATCAACTAATCATCTATCTTGCACTCTTTATTAATAATTTACAAAAATACCCCTAATGAGAGGCCTTGGTGTTACAATAAGAACTTTCCTGATCATTTGAAGTCAAGCTTTCTCTATTTTGGCGCATTTCCAAAAGACAAGGAAATGCCAATCTGGAAATTGTTATGGCTATGGATTGCAGAAGGATTTGTACGAGAAATTGAGACCAAGAGCTTGGAGGATGCTGCAGAAGATCACTTAATGGATCTAACTGGAAGAAGCCTAGCAACTGTTGCCAAAAGAAGTTCCAATGGCAGAGTCAAATCATGTCGTATTCATGATCTGTTAAGGGATCTTTGCCTAGAAAAAGCTAAAGAAGAAAATTTCTTAAAACAGATAGCCGGGTTTGAGGAATTCTTTACCACTGCTCCTGATGGTTCAGACGGTATTTCAGTTTTTGATGATAATTGTTCCTCAAATCTTGTAACATATCAGGAACATCGGCTGTGCATTTATGCTAGAAGAAAGCATTTTGCTTTGTTGAAGCCTAATGGCCCACGTGTCTGCTCTCTACTGTTTTTTGCCTCCATTGATGCTGACCTATGCTTGTGGCATGATATGTCATTCATCTCTCAAAATTTTAAACTTTTAGAGTTCTTGATCTGGAAAGCATCGATATGGGTAATTTTTTTCCGACTGCACTGGTGCTACTTGTTCAGTTGAAGTATTTAGCTCTAAAGAGTGGCGTCATTGATGTTCCATCATTAATAGCCAAGCTTTGGAACTTAGAAACATTTCTTGTGAAGGCATTAAGGGGTGAAGTTGAATTACCGGATTCATTTTGGAGCATGGAGAGGTTGAGGCATGTGCATATAAATGCCGGTGTTGCTTTTAGCTTACAAAGGGATGAGCTTGAAAGCTCATTTCTACTAGAGAAAATGGACACCCTTTCCACTCCGATTCTTTCCTATGAAAAAGACACAGAGAAAATTTTAAGAAGGCTACCAAGACTTCGGAAACTAAGATGCATATTTGTGGAATCTTGGGATTGCCTCAGGAAGTGCAATAAATTTCCATTGTTGGACTTTCTAACTCAACTTGAGTCACTGAAGATATTTTATTATGGCAAGATATACTATCCTTGTGAGTTCAACTTCCCCTTGAATCTCAAAAAATTGACGCTGTCAAAGTTTAAACCTCCATGGAGTGAAATGTCAACAATTGGGAGACTACAAAACATGGTTCAAAGTCACGGTCGCGGTCGCAGTTGTGGCTCGTACCGTTTCCACATCGGATTCGGCATATCGGTCGCAGTTTTGGCCAAACGCATATTTTAAAATAATTTTTATTTTAAAATTTATAAATAGTCATACAAAATATTAAAAAAAATTATGCTAAACAAAAATAACTGGAAAAAATTAGTAAAAGAAATCTTTAAAATATACTATTTTTACCGATATAAAAAAGAGTATATATCTTTTAAGCATTTTACACAATGCTATAACAAATAAAATTAAAATAACATAAAAATTAATTTTAAAAATAATAATTGTAGAAGTAAATGAAAGAGTAGTAAAAGGCTTAATTTTTTCATGGCATGTTCACGCATTATAATTGTCTCTCAGGAGGATTGAAAATAAAAGTGTTAGAAGACATTTTGTGATCCATGCCTATATTACATGACTAACAGTCTTTTGTAAATTCGTTGTTAGAAAAAACATTAATTTTTTTATTTTTTATTTCTTATTTCCCAGTCTAAATTAATTTTCTATTTCTTTTCTTAATTCATTTTTTTCTTTTTTCTTTTCTTTTCTCTAATTCCCCTACCCCTCTCCCGCTATTTCCCAAACCGTGCGTCTTCTTTCTCTCCCCCCTTCTCTCTACTCCCCAATCCACCCCCCAACCTTCTCAATCTCTTTGTCCCCCTTGCCCACCACCCACAACCACCTTCTCCTCTTTGTGTCTCCCTTCCTCCGCCGCCGCCACTGCCAGAACCGCCCATCCATCTCTTTCCTCTCTCTGATCCATGGTCTTCTTCCTATCTCTCTGATCCATGGTTTTCTTCCTATCTCTCTGATCCGCCACCCACCACCCACCACCCAACCGTCTTGTGACTGTGATTTGGTGGTTTGTGTTGTGGTGGCTGTGATTTGGTGTTATAAATTGTTGTGGAGGGGGCTGATATGCTGGTGATTTTTGGTGGCTGGGTGGATGTTTTGGTTATTTGGGTGAAGGAAGAAGTGGATGATGGTGGCGGTGGTGGGTTTTTGGTAGTGGTTTGCTTGTGGTTAAGAGGGAAGGAGGTGTTTGGCCAGATTGACTCGGACGACTCGGTTTCCACTCGGCCGATTTTCTTTGACTAGGAGTAACTCGGTCCGAGTCAATCGAGTTTCGGAGAGTTTTCGGCGAGTTTACCATCTCCGAGTAGAATCGGAGCGGTTTCGAACCGGTGACCTCCGTTCCAGTGACAACTCGGTCGAGTCATCTCCGACTCGGCCGAGTCTTTGAACCATGCTACCGAACCTCGAAGTTCTCAAATTACTTTTCAAAGCTTTTGAGTATAAAAAATGGGAAATGAGAGATTGAGAATTCTTGACCCTCAAATACCTGAAAATGGACAGCCTGAACATCGTTCAATGGAATGCTTCCGGCGATCATTTACCCTGCCTTAAGCAGCTAGTGTTGCAAAGATGTAAGCATCTTGAAGAGGTTCCTTTCGGATTTGGGGATATCTCTACGTTACAGGTAATCGAAGTTCATTGGTGTCGCCAATCTGCTGCATTTTCTGTGAAGAAAATTGAGAAAGAACAACGAGACATGGGAAATGATGAGCTCAAAGTCCTTGTATCTGGAATGGAGAAGTAGACATCCTCCTTAAAAGTGTCTAATCATGATTGCAGGTAAGTGAACTTAATCTCCTTAGCTTCTACATTATGTACTTCATTGTCTTCTTTCTTATGCATACTAATATGCTTAGCCAGTTCATACAACTTATTGTCATATGCATGCAGTAGATGGAGTTCATCGAGGTAAAAATGTTAGATTATGCTATATTAATCTTTTATGTGTTCACTTACAAGAACAAGTCATCCTTATGGAGGTATGGCCTGCCATTTTTACTCTGTTCCTACTACCAATTTAAAAGGTTTAACTCATGTTTCAAGGTAAAAAATTAAATGCTGAAACTCCAAAATATTCTCACGTTCGCATTCGCTCACAAAGTTATCAGATTGGAGTAAATGTTGTTGAGACACATGAGATGGTCTTCATGGATTTGGTTTTCTCCTCTTTTGTTTCTAGCTTGTAAAATTTAGATTTTGCAGTAAACAACATGGTGCTCGAAGTCTGAATTTTCTAAATATGATTTATTTCTTATCTTAGTGTACTTAGTAGTCATACTTTGTGTTTTGGTTTTTGACAGCTGTGGGGAGTGAACTTCTTGCTAAAGGCGAAGTACAGAAGTCACAGTGTCAAGCGATAGTCTTTCTTCACTTCTGATGCTGATTATGCAATTGTGTTTCAAGTTTGTTTCTCATATGAACAAGCTTTTAAGCATTTTGTTCGACATCTTGCTTTATATTAAGCTAATTGCTTGTGAGTTTTAGTTTTCCATTTTCATTTGTTTATGGAGTCAGTATTACCCTTCTTTTTAACTCGATGGCTGTATGCTGTTTTTGTTTACAAATGGACAATGTTGGTACTCAATGATATTTTAAATTTCTTGAGGAAACTCGTGCCAAAATGTAAAGGTGTAGCATACGGGGAGCTCGGGGCTCACAATTTAGGGGACTTTCATTTTGCTCAAGTTGGAGCTAACTGTTTTGCATTTTTGTGTAACTATTCAGCATTCTGGTGTAACTTTCCAAGATTGTGATGCAACTACTTCTTCCCCCCCTCCTCCCAAAAAACCACTTCATTCTTTGTGTTTTTTCCTCTTAAAATTAGCCAACATAACACACATTTCAGTCATCCATTTTGCCACATTGGATCCTGGCCATGAACTTGATGAAAATGGCACTTGAGAGGCTCCAAATTTGTAACATACCATTTCTTATTGACTGACAGCCAATTGTCATGTCCTTGGTCCAAGACAATATGTAACGTTTATGGTTAAGAGAAGTTCCTGATCATCCATAAATGACATTAGTTCAAATTCAGCGAAACTAATAATTCAGAAAACTTGGTGAGGGAATGTAAGATCTATGAAAATGTATCATCTTTGTTTGAAAAAAAGGAAAATATAGCATGTCAAAATGTTGAGGTAACTGCAGAGTTCACAAACCTTCAAGCACCTTTGTTTGCAGCTTCCCATTTTAATCATGAAATGTTTCAAAAGATCTCAAGCTCTTAGAATTAAATCAGGTAGAATCTAAATAAGGGAGACAGTCCATAGTAAATGAAAGGATTCATACAATGATACAGCAAAGGAAACATTTTGATTGTGAGATTTATCGCCTGACATTCAGCTCAATTTTCTTTTGCAAATATTAAGTTGCCGGCTTACTTCTATGACTCCAAAAGCTTATCATATTTGGTTTTGAATCTAATCCCCATTCTCAAGTTTTAGGACAAGAAATAGAAGCCATATTCTTGAAGTCGTAAGCTAGAAAATACAAGGACGTATTACACCACACACACACACACAAACATAATCACAGAGCAGAGGCACATGCAAAGTATGGATGAACATGCAGGTTCAACAAATTAAAGATGGATCTTTTCAATTAACAAAAAAAACATGCTTAAAGGGTATAAATTAGGAACAAAATTTAATGTGGCAAAACAACAAAAAGAAGATCATTCAATTTCCACTAGGTCTGACCTATATGTTTTGGAATTCCAAATATATGTCTTGGAATTCCAGGACTATTTTGAGAGTTCTACTTGAATGCTCCGCTAGTAGAGTTTCTTCGATTACCAAACAAAAATGTAGCGATAAATGTTCCAGGACTGTGGGAACTCCAAAGATCCCAAAAGAACCACAATCCGCTAGAGAAGCTTCTTCGATTAAGGACGGTGCGAACTCCAGAGATCCCAAAAGAACTGCAATTAATCACAAAATTAACTCCATGCTATGTTGATGTCCTGCTATAGAGTGATCAAACTTTTGAATTATCCCAAGAAGAGAAGGTCATTTTCTTTTTTTCTAAAATTAAATATGGTAAAATCTCCATGGGCAGTGACTCGGGTTGTGGAAGACTTGAGATTATTCAAGGTTAATTCAATCTCCCATTGTTTCAGAGAGGCTAATAGAGTTGTAGATTTGTTAGCGAATCTTGGTTGTTTAGCTCAATGTAACAGGATTTATAATTCTTGTAATGATTTACCAAAAATTGTCTTAGGTGAACTAAGACTGAATAAGTTAGAAGTACCTTTAATTAGGAAAAGTTGTATCACTGGTTATATTCCTATTTATTTAATTTCTAAAAAATAGGGGCTGGCCGGGGTTTTGCCAAAAAAAAGAGAAAAATTAGAGGCATCTCAATAAAAAAACCCGTCTTATCCATTTCTTCAAGAAATGAAAGTAAAAACGTACAAAGTCAAAGTTCATGATAAGACATAAAAATACCAAAACAACCAAAAAGTTAAGGAATAAAATAACAAAAAGATTGAATCAACATGTGAAGAACAGGCCTTAAAGAATAAAGTAATTGATGAAGTTAGTATTTATACTAATCCTTTGTCATATTTTAGCTGCCATTCTTTATGCAATTCATGTTTAAGAATTTAAAAAAGCTACAATCTATATGGAGTTAAGCATTGAGGAAAAGGCATTGCAAGCATTGCCTTTTAAGAAATTAAGTGGATGAAGCAAAATGATTAAGTTTTTTTTTTTTTTTTTTTTAAGTTTTGCTTTCTATACCTACCAATTTTGTCTCATATGAGTTTTTTATTATAGTCTTGAGCTAACATTAGCTCAAGTTGACTAGATTGTTGAAATAAATTAATCTCACAAGCTTTACTCTTTTTTTTTTTTTCAAAGTAAAATATTTATGTTGCATGGTAACAATTTACATATCCTATACAATTGATTAAAAATTAAAAAAAAATATGATATTAGTTGCAATTAATTTCTAAATAAAAATACTAATCATGATAAACATTGAATAATAGACTGTAGAAGAGCGAAAAGAGAATATCTATTTATATCATGAACATGAAATTTTAATAATAAAAGTAGATTTTCAAACTTTGTCCAATATGTAAATTGATTTTTTTCGAGGAACCAAAATATAAATTGATTGAAGCAAACAAAGAGAAACATGCTTTAAAATAAAGGTCAATAGCATAAATCTATACATTTACTAATTTTAGTTTCTCAATTGTTTAACTAGTTCTTAACATATAAATAGAATTTAGTTAATGATTAACATGTGTAACTCACGGGCTGCTTCCTTGTAGCTATTGATCTAAAAAGACAATTTGTTTACTTCTTTAACATGAACACGAAAATCAAACAAGAAAGAAGATGAAGAAATCACATTCAATTCCTATGGCTTTCCAATGTGACTCCAGACAATTTTTTTTTATTAAACCTACACTATTACATAGGGAAGGAAAATTTGGTGTTAATGAGATTCGAATCTCACCTTTAGGGTGGAATCGTAGTGCTCTAACGACTCGACTCTTATTGATTCCTTCCACACAGCTAAGGATACAAAAGCTAAGCTTGACCTCCAAAAAAAAAAAATTACAAATGTTAGACCAACAAAACACGAAATATCAAATTAAAAAATTCCAATTGACAAATCATCAGGTTCTCATGTGCAACAAGTAACATTAAATCGAATGCCTAAATTGAGAGGTGGATATAGACATCATAACTTCCACAGTTCACACTAAGTATGCTGAAGTTTGCAAAAATAAAAAACATAAAATTGTTCGACTTTGACTCTATTCATTTGCTTGCTGTTATTTACTTCTCTATTTGTTTATCAAATTACGAATGCTTAAATTTATTTTGTCCATAGGTATTAGTAATTTGTTCAAAAGTTTTTTACTAAATCACAACTTATTATGAAACTCAAGAGACGTTGATAATAATAACCGCTACTACTAGAACGCAAGAAATGTAAGGATATTTTGCAGAAAAATACGTTCACTCCTGGGATGACATGTAGATTAAAATGGTTAAAATACTATAATGTCAATCCACTAAAAAGGCCTACATGGATGTCTTCTTGTGTCTATCAACGTAAGGCAAATTATTACACTTATTTTTTCCTGCTTTGTAACTTTGAACGAGACAGGTAATGAACACATTTGGTTCAGGCTATACTCGAAACTGTGGTAGTCGTAGGCGATTATTCTAAAAGGGCCCCGACCAAAGGGTCAAATTCAGAGCCAAGACTCAGTGGGGTCCATGCGGACCGGATCCACCAAGAATGTCCCGTTATAGGGCATTTAATCATCCGGTGCTGTGACAGTTGGGCAATGGGGATTTATCCTTTTGCTTCCTAAGCATTTTTATCTCTAGGACATGAATGCTGATATTCATCAGAGACCCTACGATTATCTCGCAATTCTAAATTCTCCACAGTAAGAATAACTTTAGGAGTCCTGAGATCTGACCGGTGCAGGCGGCTTTGCTCATCCCACCCAATGCGTTTTGGAGTATGTTAATAAAATACAAATAAAATTATTTAATGATTTTTTTGTTACGTTCTTATTAATTTAAACGGTTATATTTAACCCCGTTATGGTGTATTTATAATGATTGTAATTAAGAATTTGACAGTTTTACAATTAACTTGACCGTTATGAAGTCTTAGTAATAATAAAGGTCATAACAACCACATTATTAATTTCACCTTTGTGTTATTAATTTATACAATTATATTTCACAATGAAAATTTGTTTATTATAATTATTCTACTTAAGTCTCTTATTATTGTATTTCCTTACATAGTTAATATTCCTACATTTTTTAGCCTATGAATAGAAGCGTCTGAAATAACTAAAAGTCATCTTTTAGACAACATTTTTCTTTTACTTTATACAACTATAGTTTTGGATAAAGTAAGGTGTGCGGAGAAGCTTTTGTGCTTCTCTAGATTGTGCATATCCAAGAAAAACAACAACGAGTTAGACTGTTGTATTCTGGAGGCGAAGCATTGCGACCTACTGCACCGGAGTTAAATCCGTGGAGGTGCGAATTGTCTTAAAGAGAGCGTACTACGCAGTCTCAACCCTACTGAATTTTTTAGTTGCTGTCAAGTTCGTGATCATCAACTATCAACGGGTATAGAAATGTTCATATTTTATAATGTGATATTGAGGTAAGGCACATCTTATTTATTTTTTGAATTAATTTTATTTGAATAGTTAACTTGATTAATTGATTATTTCATGGTCTAGGACCAACAAAATTAATTAAATTCCTTATTGATAGCTAGCACATGATGTCCTAACTAATTAGCAAAATCAGCTTGTTCATGTATGTACTTTAATCCTACGTACTCTTTTCATCTCGGACGCCCAGTCCAAGCATATGCATAAATCAAGACTTTATTCAGAATGGTTGTTTTTCGAGGTATTTTTTAGAAAATATTACTGTAGTAATTTTAAAGATTCTTCTCGATAAATGTATTTCTGAAAAAAAGAAGTTAATTGAAAAACTGTGTATAAAATTTTTAAAAAATATATTTCTAAAAAACAGAACCAAACAAATAGAGATTTACTTAAGAAAGAAACTACTCAAAGATTCAATTCAAGTGCAGCGGAATGACAAGTAACTAGTAAAAACTAAAAAAATTAGCTATGTTACTAAACTAAGTCTAAGAGTTTAAGTGTCACGCCCTGGGTCTGCAAACCCAATGCACAACCAGAGTCTGAGCAACTAAGTCCAACTTTTGAGCTCCGTCCTCACTAACTCAAAATAGATATCCCAAGATGGACTTAAGTGCTTAGACTCAACTTATATATTGATCTAAGTTACTTGACTTTTTCAACATGGGACGGGATATTACATTCACCCCTTTTTATTAGACTTTACATCCTCGCAAAGCTCAATCCATATATGCGTGATTTGAACTATCCACTTAGTTGAGGAAGACATGCATGCATACTTAGTTCCTCCACTTCCTTGAGTAGTCCAGCCCAATATTATAGGTCTAGTCTCATTCCGTTCAGAGATCACACGAGGTTCGCTTTGATATCATTTTGTCACGCCCTGAGCCTGCAGACTATGTTTTCAGACTCGGACCGGGTATCGACCCGGCCGAGCTCAGGGGTCAGGGGTCAATGGGTTCGACCGGGGGTCGATTCGGGGTCGAACCGGATGACGTCATAAATATTTATATATATATATATATATATATATATATATATATAACACATATATACACTTACTAATTTTTTTCTTAATTTTAGTTGTTAGTCTAAAAAATTATAGCCAAAATACCCTCAATAACCATTTTAATATCTTGCTATTAATAGTTCAAAAAGCATTGAATTGAAAAAATTAGCAATAAATATAATGGACTTAAATTATTTACTTTTTAATATAATTAGTATAAAGAAATAGAAGTGAGGCACCACTAATATTTTGTAATTGGTCAAAAAAGTTGGTTGCCTTTTGACAGATAACTGGGCCAAGCAAATAAAAATCATGTATTGATTTAGCATTGATGTTCATTTGTTGGATGTATGTCAATGGGCTCATGTCATTGTCAAAACTCAAAAACAAATAATTGTTGGAATCTATTTTCTTCAGACAATGAATATGGAAGCCTACAAATATGTATAATAGCCCATATCTAATGAAGTGTGGAGCATTAATGTGGTTGGATTTGTAAAAAAAAAAAAAAAAAAATCTAGGCGGTTTCCGGTTTCCGGTTTTGCCCGGTCAAACCCGGTTTTTGACCGAGTTTGACCGGGTTTTTTAAAACCAGTTTTTTATGCTAACTCGGACCGGACACTTGGCCGGTTCCCGGTTCGACCGGCCGGTCAGGTCCGAATTTAAAAACACAGCCTGCAGACCCAATGAGCGACCAGAGTCTGAGCAGCCAAGTCCAACTTTTGGGCTCCATCCAAGCTAGTCCAAAATGGATATCCCAAATTAGACTTGAGTGCTTAGACTCAACTTATACATTGGTCTAAGGTATTTGACTTTTCCAACTTGGGACGAGGTATTATATTCCAATACATAAGGCTCTAAAAATGATCAAAACAATTCTAAATCATAGGCATCATAAATATTAAAATACTCCAATTAATATAAAAATCCTCCAATTATAAAGATTTAACATCCACAAAATCATCAAGCTTTCTTAGTAGATATAAATAACACTATACATGAAATAAACTATAGTCATTGGCTCATAGCCAAAAACCTACCAACTAATTATTGCTGAAATAAAATTTTCTTTATTGATGACTAAGCACCCTGCTATCGTATTCCGAACTAATGATACATGCAAAACAGATAATATAAGTAGGATGAGCAACTAATATGCTCAGTAAATAGTTCCATCCCTTTCTCACCAGTCTGGACAGTTACACTATATACATATATATAATACATGCATTCATTCCATAACATGCAGTTCATAATCATGCAAAAATAATAATAATAATACATAGCAAGGTTGTGGCATAAACGTAGTCCATACGTGCATACTCATACGTATATAGGTCATCAATGTAGGAACCAGCCATTCTAGATAACTAGCCTAATTTTTCTCCAGTTAGGAGGGTCATAAGCTGTGCGTGCATGTCCTGACTACTTACCGTCAAGTGTCAGGAAAGTAGACGAGAACTAGTTCTCTCTAATGTACAAAGAAATATCAGAGCCAAAACATATATGTCATACATTCACACATCACACACATGCATGCATATACATATAAATATTCAAGGTGCCACAATATGTGAAGAATTTTCGCACATATCACTTGCTCATTCTAAGTTTTGTATTACAAAAATATTCATGAAAGGAGCAAATATATATACAAACAATAGATTTTTCAAAACATGAGAAAGAGTAGGAACCATTTACCGTAACGTCGAACACCAAACGTACTAGCTCAAATAATCATAATCCCAAAGATATTCACCACCTATTTGCCATCACAAGAAAATATATAGAGTCCTACCTCAGTAATTATATCCATAAAACATCAATACTTCTAGGCTTACTATAAGAATAATTCTAAAAAGAAAAACCCCAAAATATTACTATGCCTAATTATTTTATTTGACTATTTACTAAGAAAACTTAATATAACTTAGCCCATACTCGAATGACTGACTTAAGTAATGTTAATTGAGTAGACACTTAAGGAAACTAACTAAAACAATTCAACTTAAAAAAATTACTTAACAAAATTATTTTACTATTATTGCTATTTCTACTGATGCATGTTCTATATAATGGGTCCCACTGTTAGGTCCCCTCCCAGCACTACTGGATTATTGAATTGCACTGCCGTGGCTTGATTACAAATCTAAAAACTTGCAGGGTTTCATTGTTAAATGGTTAAGGGAAATAGTACTATGATTCAAGGTTAAAGTTGCAGTAGTATGATTCCAAAAGCTTCTGCAAACCAATTGATTCCTCCATTCAAACAGCAACAATCCAACCGAAATGCATTGAATGAGTCGTTGACTCCTAAATCCTGTGGAAGTCCTTTGACTTCCGTTAACTCAATGTCGTGGCTAGATTGTCCACGGCTTGAGTTTTTTTTTTTTTTCCCTACTCCTTCATCCAGCAACATCAATAGCTTCTCATGTCCCTTTTTTGTTTTTATTTTATTTTTCTTTCACGTAGCAACCAAGATCAGATCTGCACAAAAGGAAAACCAATCTCCTCCTCAAACAAATTACTATCTCAAACATCTCACTCCTCGTCAATTAAAAAAAAAATCCTAGAAGTCATAATTTGAGCATCAATTCTTCTAAATTTTTAAGCAATCTAAACCCTAATTTCCTAGGAACCAGTCTAAACTATGAATCTATATGCAATTAAATTTAAACTCAGGAATTCCACTGACCTTGCTCGTTGTAAGGATCATAGACTGTAGTTCCTAACTCCACGAATTCTCCGCCGTCTTCTTGCTCTAGCCCTTGGAAGAAAACAAATGTAAGTTTGGAAATAAAAAAAATACCGTTTGATAGACTTTCATTAAAAAAAAAAGAAAAGGGTTATTCTATTTAATAATATTGTCTACTTATATATATATATATATATATATATATATATATATATATATATAAGACCCGTCACTTCTTTAAAATTCCATCTGACCCTCAAAATATATTTTTCACAATTTGCCATCGAACCCATCAGCCCATGGGTGTTTCATTAAGACCCATATAGATGATATTGACTCCTTCAAAATCTACAAAATTTTATTGAGGTCATATCCAGAATAATTTATTACAAATCAATGATCATTAATGATTAAACATAAACAGAAGGATGCGTTTCTACATGAACTCATGCCTAGGTCTGCATGCTTTTTAGAAAAATCTAAGTTCAGCCAAATAGGGATGTAGTTTTAACTCCTCTAAAAGGATGGTACAACATGTGCTTTCTCTACGTGTTTTCTTCTATCATCCAGAAGCCAATCTCAGTTCTCGTTTTCCAAAATCGGTCGAAATATTCGAAAATTTTCCAACTGGCAATTGAATGGCCTAACAATGTAATACCAAGGTTTCCCAGAGACAATATCGTAATTTTGACTTCTTGGGTAAATAGATGAACTGTAAACTTATGGGGGACTTGATCGCAATTTTGAAAAGTTTGTTTTCTTTAGCAAAATACTAGGGTTTTCCTCATTCTTTCTTCTTCATTCTTTCAAAGTTTTCTCTCTAATTCTCTACACTTCTTCCTCTTTTTGAAGAAGGATTTGAAGAGCTCAATTCTCACTCTCGAAGGGGGACTAGTAGGGGAACTCTTGAAGCTTTTACTCCAACCTCCACCCAAGGTAAATTTCTCTTGAGCTTAATTTCTCTTCCTTTGTCTTGGCTGTGTCAAGTAGGGGCAGATGGATGGTTGATTGAGAAGTCTTAGTGTCTTTATGTTACTGTGAGTATATGCTTTGTGTTGGTGTGAATGTGTGTGTAAGATGATGGTTAAGTTTTGATGATTGTGGGTGAGGAACTTTGAGCGATTTTGAGTGATTATGACTTGTGTTTTGGTTAATACAAGTTTTGAGCTTGATTTGAGTTATTCACTTGTTTTGCTATTTTGGGTGTTGATTGATGTTGGGATGGAATGGAGTTGAGGTTGGGTGTGTGAAGGCTAAAATTCGTAGTTTTTTGTAGTGAACCATAGGTGAAAGTGGTTGAGATGTGGCCAAGGCTCGACTAGCTTGCATCCGCAGCAAGTCTCTGATGGATGAGCCACGAGTGAGGTCGGGTAAGCCGTGACCGCGGCTTAAAGGTTGGAGCCTACGAGTAGTCTTTGATGACTGAGCCGCGGGTAGGCCAGAAGCCAGCCGCAACCCTGCGAATTGACCTGTGGCCTGTGATCTGCGGGTCAGCGCTTGGTGATCCACGGGTGCGAATCGTGCACTCCTACTCGCAGATCACCGTTTTTCTAAGAGTTTTGTTCTGCTTTGTATCTTAAGGGCTGGAGTTAGTCTCTATTTGTATTTTCTTAGTAGAATTAGTGCATAATTGAGTGTTAATTTGTGTGTTTTAGGCGAGGACGGTGACTATTCCTACTTTGACTATTTGAACTAGTTTTGGACCAATGTAAGTAGTACTTGAATCTCTTTTCCATTTTTGGAAACGTGTTTCACTAAAACTAATATTTGGAAATGTAAATTGCCATGCATATGGGCTTGAACTTGGATTATATTTTGCTTTCCATCTGAAATGAGAATACGTGGTTTTATATTTGTACGAATGATGGAATGCTTGAGCTCTTGTGTGAAATGGCTTATGACAAGACTAGTTCCTTAAATTGATGAATTGATATACTCTTTGAACCTTACTAACCGGGTGATAGATAGTTTTGAATCGGACCAACCTAGGTAAAAGTTGGATTTGAATCATGTCAACCGGGTTGTAGTTAACAACTGGATATCCATAGTCATTTGTCCACTAACTATTTGAGCTCTCATTGTGTTGTGCTATGACATGAATTGAATTGAAATTGTTTATGACATGACCACATATTTTTATGAATGATGTGAACTTTGGTTTTGTGTTGGAAAACTATACGTATATGTATAACAATGTCAAGCCACAAAGAGACCTTTTACTACCTACTGGGTGAGTTATCACTCATCCCATTCTTTTGTCTCGCAGGGGATGAATTTATAGAAGAAGATTGGAATGACTTTTGGGCCTCTTTGAATGTACTTTGGTATTAGGCATAGAAAGAGGTTATTTTTGTTCAATGATTGTATAGCCCTATTTTTGGTAAGTTAGGTTATACATGTGATTCCCCAATTATATTTGTGACGGGGTAATGGAATTGTAAATGGATGATGATTATTTTGAATTAATGAAATGATCTTCTTTTGGGAAAATATTGTGTATTCATTAAGTTATGACTTGTGTTAGTTATTGTTTTGCATCGATTAACCTTATGTTCTAGCGTAACTTAGAACATGGTGGGTGCCATGTCTCGAGGCATGGGGCGTGACAAACAACATCAAGAATATTAATTATGAAGAAGAATCATATCAAATTGAGAAAGAAGGTGATTTTTTGCTTCCCCATATCCTATGATTAATGTTACTGCGTGAATTAATTAAACATTGACTTTCTAGAAATGCTATGGAAACTGATAAGAGAATATATTGAAGGCTTAATTTTAAAATACCCCCTGCAATATTAAATACGTATCAAATTACCCTTTGCGTTTAAGAAACACACAAATTGCCCCTATATTGGTAACAAATTACCCTTTCATGTACACTTTACCTTCATGAGGACAAGTTTAATTTTTTATATAGAAGCAAAATAATGTTTTTACTCCAAACTAATATTGTTGTTGCACTCTTAGATAAAAAAACTAAAATCATGACCCTAAAATTGCAAAAATTTTCGTCATAAACTATTCCTATTATTTATATTCAAAATGGAGAAAAATATGAAAAAAAAGTATTTTATTTTGTCATAATATATAATGAGCAACTTGCAAAGTGATGACAAATTTGTGATTTTTGTTAAATATTTTCAAAATAAAATATCAAGAAATGCCAGTAATGTCATTACTATAGTAACAACAATAAAAAAAATATAGTAATAACAAACTTGTGCTTCTAACAAAAAAGGAAAGATCAATACCTACTCATAGGTGGTATAAAAATTTTGGATTTTAGCACAAAAAATAGAAAATTGTCAAAGCATTGTGTATAGGAGGGCACAATTGTCTTTTAACAATTCAAGGGGACAATTTTGTATTTCCTAAATACATGAGGCAATTTGTTATTGATACAACATTACAGTTGAATAAATAATCAAAAATAAAAATCATTTAGGAGTGACAATTTTCGACACGACTTGAAAATATGACATGAACCTATCTCGAAAATAGCGAGTTTGGGTTTAAGCTTGATGGGTTTGGTTGAAATCGGGTTGGACCCGACTGACTCGCAAAAAAACAGATCGGGTTCGGCTCGAAGATAGATTGTCCTGCAAACCTGAAAAAAAAACTAACAGTTTGTAGCTTTGTTTCACCCATCCACATTCAAACACAAATATCATTTACTGGATAATTAATCAAGTAAATTGTAAGAGAAATTAAGAATTCTACCTAGATTATGAAGAGTAAATTGTAAGAGAAATTAAGTGTGTGTTAGTGTGTGACTTTGATATTAGTGTGTGTAGTAAGTGTGTTTGATCCTTGTTTGTGTAAAAAGTGTGTGTTACTCCCTATTTCTTCTTCTTCTTCTTTTTTTCCGAGTCCAAGTCTACCCGTCAACTCGTGGCAGGTCGTGTTCAAATTGACTCTTTATGGGTTGGTGGGTCGGGGTAGGGTTGAGGGGTTTCCTATTATACTTGAGTCTCAACCCGATTCGTCAACTCGAAATCCGACCTGATTGTCACCCTAATGTAATTGACTGTTATTATATTTTATTATATTAGTATTAATTTATAAATATTTTTATTGTACTGCAGTCCATACTCATGGCTCACGGCTCAAAATTGATACAAAATTTGAATAAATTTTATTAAAGTGACATCTTTGTCTATCGTAACACTATTTTTAAATCATTCCTAAATTGTTACAAGGAGGAGAAGGTTCTAAACTCCAATCATTTAAGAAAGTCATTTTTGTGCATTTACGTGATTGTCGACTTGCAATTTGCTGAAATCTAATTTGGATTTTTAAAAATCTTATTTCTATCTTTCTTCTTCTGCTTTTTTTCTATTTTACTATAAATAATTGTCGAGGGCAAATACAATAACAACTTAAGAATTTAGACGAAAAAATAACACTTTCTAAACTTTAAGTCTTATCTTTTTTGGAAATAAAATCCTCTCAATTTTAGGTTTCGAATTTGAAGGACAAATAATTGGTATCCTTAGTATACTTTTCCAGAAGGATATGCATGCATTTCCCTTTTCTCGGCACATCGTGGCAAGCGTAATAATTGATGATTAAAATAGGACTAATTAGTTTCTAATGCATGAGGTTTTTTTTTTTTTTTTTGAGAAAAATGCATGAGTTGTTATACATAGGACAAATTCAAAGGAAAGACAACATTTGACATGTAATATAAGATAACTAAAAGAACACTTTTCTTTTCTACAACTTTGTTTTATATATTTGACAGCAAAGCTACCTCTTCAGTACTGAGCTGGCCATTGCATTTATAGTAGAGCTATGGCGTGTGGAAGTCAACTTTATCATTGCTTCATCTAACATATATTACTCTTAGAATTTATTTCCATAAAATCTAGATGAGGAAAATATAAACAATCAATTTAGTTCCCAGGTTTTTTTAGTTTTTCTTCTCAACATTGACAACTTACTTTCTTTCAAGAAGTACTACTTCTGCATACAGATCTGAGGGAGAGAAACAGAAGATGGTCTACACTATTGCTCATTGTGCCTGTACGATCTGGAGTGGCTAGAGAAAAACAGGAGCTTGGCTTCTCCTTTGAAAGATCAAGTCAGGACCCTTATCCAGGAGTTGAGATTTCTGAGAACTTGTCTTACATACATGGCATTGTCAGAGAGCAGCACTTTTGGCTCAAACTTACGACGTAGCACTGTTAGAGTTGCATTATAGAAGGCAAATGAGGACATTTCAGCTGTCACTTTTGCAAATTTCTATCCAGGTGCAACTCAGGATTTGAATCCTGCGGGTTCTTGTATGCTTAAAAAGGTCAAAGATCTGGAACCCGAAACCAAGAAAGCTTATGTAATGCTGTTAAAACAATCTCGTCAATTCAACAATCTCCTGGCTCCTCTAGCAGTTATCGATTTCTCTGATTCTGTGATTGACAACCTGAAAGATCTTGTTGACTTTAAGAGTCTGAATGTTTCCATGATGAAACATACAGAATTTATCAAGAAGAAGCTGATGTTCCTTAGGCATTTCATTGAAATTACTGTAAAGCGATGTGCTGAGCATCAGAAAATGGGACCTTTAGTGACCTATGTAGAATCTGTAGCTGCAATTGCAGCAGGCTTATCTTATTTGAGCTGGACTGGTGCAGCGGACGAAATCATGGCAGGTGGAATGGGCATACAGCTTTCTGATCTGCTACAAATTATTACGCCAGATAAGACAGATGTTATGGAGATGTTTGTGGGTTTTTGAAAGCTTCAAAGCCAACAGGTTCGGAGAAAGCTCAGACAGAGGAGGTTGTGTGATTCGTCGATTTTCTCCTTGACAACTCAGTTCGCTTTCCGAATCACCAATATGCAACCCTCCATGAAAAGCTGGTGTTCCTGATGAAATTTTTATTAAATCTCCCGGAGGACTGCACCAGAGAGCTGAAGAATATTTCAGAGGATATTCAAGCAGTTGCTAGTAATGCTGGATCTTTTGGGTACGAGTTTCATGTCAATGAACTGTTAGGAAACCAGATCGAAGAAATGAATCTTGTGCTTTCTAGTTTGGTTGAAAAGATGAAGCTCATTAAAGCAGAGATATTTCTGATACAGCTACGAGAATCTAAGGACAGTTTGATGGATTCTTTTAAGGATAAAACTGCAGCACTTCATGACGGGCTAATATTCAGATCATTCTTAGCTGATCCACCAGAAATCAATGCAGAGGATGGAGACCTATCCATACCATGTGTGAAAACAGTGGCAAATGAGGTAACTTGTCTCATTTACTCAATTCATGACGTCAAATTGACTGAACACATGGTAATGAAAATGAATTTTAAACTTATCCTGTTGCTGGAAAAGATTAAGCTCTTTAAGGCGGAAATATTTGATTGAGCTAAAAAATTGTAAGGCATATTCAATCTTCAATATGGAAGATCAAATTGAAAACTTGCATGAGGGGTTAAGGTTATTGAGAACCTTTCTCATGGATAACTCAGGCCTAGTGGACAGCACAGAGGATGGGAGATTGTTCTTCAAATATCTTGAAGCTATGACTGGTGAGTTGTCATGCCTCATGCTCTCTTTTGTGTAAAGGATATGAAAAAGTAGATGGTCGATATGATGAAAGAGGATATGGCCTCAGAGATGAATCTCTTGCTTTCGAAGCGGTTAGAGCAGATCATGCTATTGAAGGAAGAAATTAAGCGTAGATATCTCCAAATTCTACATTCAAGACAGTCTACTCTCCCCGAGATGGATGTAGTGGGCTTTCTCAGTTCCCTCCTGAAAAATCTGAGAGAGCTACAGGATCAAAAGCATGGTTCAAAGTTGCGGTCACGGACGCGGTCACGGCATATATCGTTCAACCTCGGACTCGATGTATCGGTGTGGTCACGATGAGACGTATATTTTAAAATAATTTTTATTTTAAAAATTATAAATAATCATTCAAAATATAAAATATGCTAAACAAAAATAATCAAAAAATTTGTAAAGAAAAATTTTTAAAATATACTATTTTTACCGATATAAAAAACATATCTTTAAGCATTTAACGCAATACTATCACAAATAAAATCAAAATAGTGCATAACATAATTTTAAAAGTAACAATTATAAAAGTAAATAGAAGAGTAGTTAAAATACTTAATTTTTTTAGTGCTTGCCCACGTTTTTATAATTGTTTCGAAATTGAAAATAAAAATGTCAAGAGTTTATACTATTCTAAAAATCTTCTGAGGTTTGGTTGTTAAAAAAGATATTAAATTTTTATTTTCTAATCTAAACTAATTTCCTATTTATTCTCTTAATTAAATCCCTAAATTTTGTCTTTTTTCTTCTTTTTTCTCTAATTACCCAACACCCAACCCTCTATTTCCTCATCCTCTTTCGCACACCAATGCCTTATCCCGTTGCCCTTCTCTGGCTCTCCCTCTCCTCTCCACCCACCACCCACACACCAACTGCCAACCACCAACCACCATCCACCACCTATATGTGTTTCTGTCCCAACATCCATCACCCATTGACTCCCTATTCTCTCTATCTCTCCCTTCCTTGGCCCCTAACAGAATCGCCCCTCCCTCTCTTCCTTTGTCTCTCCCCGCCACCAACCACCGCCTTTCTACCCCCTCCTCTCTAACCCTCAACTATCATCTACGGTTTTGTCTTGATGGTTTTGCTTTGGTGGTGATTTTAGGCTATTATGTGGCTATTTTTTGTGACGATTTGGCTAGTGGCTGTGGATCTGTGATTTAGTGATTGTGTAGTGATAGTTAATGGCTGTGGAGGGCTGTCATGGTGGTGGTTTTTGGTGGCCACCAATGTATTCTTGGGGTTTGGCCCGGGTTAACTTGAACGACTCGGTTATGATTCGGTCGATTTTTTTCAACTCAGTGGCAACTCGGTCTGAGTCAACCGATTTCTGGCAAGTTATCGGCGAGTTCTCCATCCCCAAGTAGTATCGAAGCGGTCTCGAATTGGAAGCCTCCATTCTAGTGACGACTCGGCCGAGTCATCTTCGACTTGGCCGAGTCTTTGAACCATGATCAGAAGACTAACACCATTGCTTTTGTAACGCAATATTTTGAGGTGATATACTTCGAGCTAGAGTACCTCAAATCTTTCCTTGCTGATACTGCAGACCAGCATTATAAGAATGAGGAACTGAAAGATCTTTGGACCCGTATTACTGACACTTCATATGAAATAGAAAATGTCACCGACTCATTTGTAGTCAGAGATGGCCCTCTGTGGCATCGTTTGCTATGGCTCTCAATTGTCATAGAAGAGATCAAGATCATAAAAGCTAAGGATATGGAGGTCTATGATAAAAGCAGGTTTGACATAAAAGTTCAAATTGTTGCCAAGACTTTGAGTCACGAGCTATCTCTGGCTAGTATGCCCATTGCTAATGACATTATGGTTTGTTTAAAAGATAAGTTAGAGAAGATAGTTCCTCGATTAACAAGAGGAACAATGCAGATGGATATTGTGTCAATTATTGTTATGCCCGGTCTGGGTAAGACAACTCTTGCTAAGAAAGCTTATAACCATCCTTTTGTTACACGCCATTTTCACATTCGTTCATGGTGTTGCGTGTCTCAAGTATACCAAAGAAAAGAATTGCTGCTCAGTATCTTGAGTCATATTATTGAGCTCACTGACTAAATCCTCAAAAACGACGATGATGACATATCTAGAGTGTTGTACCAATGCTTAAAAAGGAGAAGATATGTTATTGTCTTGGATGATCTGTGGAACATTAGAGCATGGAACGTGTTGAGGGAATTATTTATAGCTGATAATAATGGAAGTAGAGTATTATTCACCAGTCGATTACATGATGTGGCCTTGTAGGCTAAACGGGTTTCTGATCCTTGTACTAGTCGTCTACTCTCTGACAATGAAAGTTGGGAATTGTTGCAGAAGAAGTTATTTGGCAAAGAATGCTATCCTCCTACATTATTTAATGTTGGAAAGAACATTGCAAACAATTGTAAAGGACTTCCTCTTGCCGTTGTTGTGATTACTGGTCTACTGGCAAAAACAGAGAAGACGCTTGATTGGTGGAAACAAGTTTCAGAAAATTTAAGCTCTCACATCGCTTTTGACCCACAAAGAGAGTACATGTATGTTCTTGAGTTGAGTTACAAGAACCTTCCAGATCATTTGAAGTCAAGCTTCTTTATTTTGGCTCATTTCCAGAAGACAAGGAAGTACCAGTCTGGAAATTGTTATGGCTATAGATTGCAGAAGGATTCGTACAGGAAATTGAGACTAAGAGCTTGGAGGATGCTACAGAGGATCACTTAATGGATCTAATCAGGAGAAGCCTAGTAACTGTTGCCAAAAGAGGTTCCAATGGTAGAGTCAAATCATGTCACGCCCCGTGTTCGGAACATAACACCACTGTGATCAGATTAAACTGAGTCACAAGGCTCATGAGATCAAAGCATCTAATATGAACATCCCAAATATCCTATACTCAAGCTATAAACAATATCCCAAATCACATAAACATCAATAATTACAAATACAATGTCACTTAATACCATAACCTTCAATTCTTCAAATACACGAATCATATGCCTAATACAAATACTAGAGTCTTAATCTATATATCAAAGTACAAGACAGAGTCGAAGTACATAAATATAAAACACTACTAGCTTAGTATCATCCGATCACCTTACTAGCTCTTAGTGCCAGCAAACTCTCCAGTTACACAGCCATCAAGCATTGCATGTCAACAATAAAGGGGTGAGTGACAAAATTACTCAGTAAGTGGCAGAAGTATCGTTTTGCGGCTTGAGAGTGTCATACATATGCTTACTTTCGAAATACACATTCAATAATTTATATAAATACGTTTGAAACTAGTCAATTTCACTTTCAATTACAATCCACGTATCAAGCATCAAAACTAAATACTGCACTTCAAACAAAGCATCTATGCATTCATACAAAGCATCATTGCGTTCAAACAAAGCCTCAATGTATTCAAACAAAGCTTTGGATATCCAGTCATTCAATGTAACCCGGTTGGTCCGGTCATACTAACTTTTACCTGGTCAATCCGGTCATACTGACTTTAACCCGGTCAGTTCGGTCCTACTGACTATCTATCACCCGGTCAGTTCGGTCCTACTGACTATCTATCACCCGGTCAGTTTGGTCAAACATATAACATTGTACATACATGCACTTCATTGTTCAAATGGTTCATTTATATCTCCTATTGTCAAATCATAGCAAAACAAGAACATAATCACAGTCAAACCATTTAATATAGAAAATAGGAGTTCAAAATAATTATACTTTAGCAATAATCATTTTCCAAAATCCAAGGGATACGAATCCCACTTACTTCGGTCCGAGCTAGCTCAATACTCCGCGAAGGGTTGATCGCGTTCTTTGTCTAATACACACAATCAAACACTCAATTATACACTAATTCTATCAAATAATCATAATCAAAACTTAAATATAAACTTAAAACGCTAAACGGAGCAAAATGGGTGAAACTGGTGTGACCCGCAACTCCAACCGCAATATGGCTAGTGTCGCGGCTCCCGCCAGAGCCCCAGCCACAGGGCCATCCGCGGCACGGTTGGTGCTGCAGCTCGGGTCAAAGACCCAACCGCGGTTCCAATAGTAGCCACGACTGAGCCCTATGGGCCCTCGACTCACTTCAAATCTTTTTCCCTTTTTGCACTTTTCTCACCCAAATCATCAAACACCCCCAATGCAAACCATCCAACATCCAACACTACAAAAATGGTTGAAAAACCCCCAAATGGTACTCAAAACACATCATCAAACACAACTCAACAACCAAACCTCATTTACTCATGAACCCACATACAAAATAGAAGCACCCAAACTCAATATTATGCATATTCATTACCTATTAGCACAAGCCATCACCATTATGGCATAAAAAAAAACTCAAAATTTTCCTTAATCATACAAGAATTATCAACATTAGCTTGAATCCCAAGAGAGATTAGAATAAATGGGATAAGTTACCTTGAATAGTAATAGGGTAAGTGGAATCTTCTAGATTTCCTCCTCTTGATTGCTCTAAAATGGACAAATCTTCATTTTAATTAGAGAGAAATGAAGGAGATTAGAAGAAGGGATTTGGGGAAGGTAGAGAGAAAGAGTGAAAAACCAAAAATGAGAAAGAATAGAGCCCTAAGCCTTTTAGGCAAAACAAATTCTTCCCAATTGCAATTTGGTCCCTCATCTTCTTAGCTATTTACATCTTCAACTAATAGGTCAATTTACCAAATTGCCCCTCAAAGGCCTTGGTATTACAAATCATGCCGTGTTCATGACCTGTTAAGGATCTTTGCCTGGAAAAAGCTAGAGAAGAAAATTTCTTAAAACAGATAGCTGGGTATGAGGAATTCTTTACCACTGCTCCTGATGGTTCAGACTATATTGCAGTTTCTGATTATAATTGTACCCTCAAATCTTGTAACATATCAGGAACGTCAGCTGTGCATTTCTTCTAAAAGAAAGCATTTTGCTTTGTTGAAGCCTCGTGGTCCACATGTCCGCTGTCTACTGTTTTTTGCCTCCAGCGATACCAACCCAAGATTATCCTATGATATTACATTCATCTCTCAAAATTTTAAACTTATTAGAGTTCTCGATTTGGAAAACATCAATATAGGTAATTCTTTTCCGACTGCACTGGAGCTGCTTGTTCTTTTGAAATATTTAGCAGTAAGGGGTGACGTCAAATATGTTCCATCGTCAATAGCCAAGCTTTGGAACTTAGAAACATTTCTTGTGAAGGCATTAAGGGTGAAGTTGCATTTTTAGATTCATTTTGGAGTATGGCGAGTTTAAGGCATGTGCATATAAATGACCGTGTTGCTTTCAGCTTACAAAAGGATTAGCTCAAAAGCTCATTTATACTGGAGAAAATGGATACCCTTTCTACTCCGGCTCTTTCCTATGAAAAACATAACAGAGAAAATTTTGAGAAGGCTACCAAGACTTCGGAAACTAAGATGCATATTTGTGGAATCTTGGGATTACCTCAGGAAGTGCAATAGATTTCCACTGTTGGACTTTCTAACTCAACTTGAGTCACTAAAGATATTTTATCATGGCAGGATATACTATCCTTGTGAGTTCAACTTCCCTTTGAATCTCAAAAAATTGACGCTGTCAAAGTTTAAACTTTCATGGAGTGAAATGTCAACAATTGGGAGACTACCCAACCTTGAAGTTCTCAAATTACTATTTAAAGCTTTTGAGGGACAAAAATGGGAAATGAGAGATGGAGAATTCCTGACACTCAAGTACCGCAAAATGGATAACCTGAACATTGTTCAATGGAATGCTTCCAGCGAACACTTACCCTGCCTTAAGCAACTAGTGTTGCAAAGATGTAACCATCTGGAAGAGGTTCCTTCCTGTTTTGGGGATATCTCTACGTTACAGATGATCGAAGTGCATTGGTGTAGCCAATCTGCTGCAATTTCTGTGAAGCAAATTGAGGAAGAACAACGAGACATGGGAAATGATGAGCTCAAAGTCCTTGTATCTCGAATGAAGAAGTAGACCTGCTCCCTAAAAGTGTATAATAATGCTTGCAGGTGACTGAACTTAATCTCCTTATTTTCTACATTATGTTCTTCGTTGTCTTCTCTGGTGAGTACTAATATGCTTAGCCAGTTCATACAACTTGTTGTCATATGCATGCTGTAGCTGTAGTTCATCAAAATAAGAAATGTTAGATTATGCTATATTAATCTCGTATTTGTTCACTAACAAGAGCAAGTCATCCTTTTAGAAGTCTGGCCTGCCATTTTTACTCTATTCCTACTTCCAATTTAAAAGGTTTAACTCATATTTCAAGGTAAGAAAAAGTAAATGCTGAAAACTGAGAAATATATTTGCTCACAGAGTAATAAGATTGGTGGAAATTTTATTGAGATACATGAGATGATCTTGATGGATTTGGTTTTCTCCTCTTTTGTTTCTAGCTAGTAAAATTTAGATTGTGCAGTAAACAACATTGTGCCTGAATCTGAATTTTCTAATTTTGATTTATTTCTAATCTTGATATTGTTGGTTGTCATACTTCGTGTTTTGGTTTTTGACATATAAGGAACAGAAAACTTATACCTAAAGGCGAAGTACAGAAGGATCACAGGGCCAACCGATAATCTTTCTTCACTTCAGATGCTGATTAAGAATTTGTAACTCAAGTTTGTTTCTCATATAAACAAGCTTTTAAGCATTTTGTTCAACGTCTTGCTTTATGTCGTGTAATTGCTTGTGAGTTTTAGTTTTCCATTTTCATTTGTTGATGGAGTCAGTATTACCCTTCTTTTTAATTTGATGGCTGTATGCTCTTTTTGTTTACAAATGGACGCTGTTGGTACTCAATGATATTTGAAATTTCTTGTGGAAACTCATGCCAAAATATAAAGGTGTAACTTACCATCTCTTTATTGACTGCCAGCCAATTGTCATGTCCACGGTCCAAGACAATATGTAACGTTCGTGATTAACAGAAGTTCCTGATCATCCATCAATGAGATTAGTTCAAATTCACCAAGTTAATAATTCAAAAATCCCCGGCGAGGGAATGTAAGATCTTTGAAAATATATCATCTTTGTTTGAGGAAAAGGAATATTTAGCATGTCAAAATGTCGAGGTATCTGCAAAACCAACTTCCAAGCACCTTTGTTTGCAGCTTCCCATTTGAATGATGAAATGTTTCAAAAGATCTTCTTAGTATTTAATCAGGTAGAATCTAAATAAGGGAGACAGATCAAACTAAATGAAAGGATTCATATAATGATACAGCAAAGGAAACATATAATCAGGTAGAATCTAAATAAGGGAGACAGATCAAACTAAATGAAAGGATTCATATAATGATACAGCAAAGGAAACATTTGAATTTGAACGGTAAAATTTGAAGTTGCCAGCTTATGTCTATGACTTGAATCTAATCCCCATTCTTAAGTTGTAGGATAGAAAATAAATGCCATAGTCTTGAGTTGTAAGATAAAAATACAAGGACCTGTTACACACACACACACACACACACACAAAAACTTAATCAAAGAGCAAAGGCTTATGCAAAGTATGGATGAACATGCTGGTTCAACAAATTAAAGATGGATCTTTTCAATTATCAACAAACATGCTTAAAGGGTATAATGTAGGAACAGAATTTAATATGGCAGAACAGCAAAAAGAACATCATTCAATTTCCAGTAGGTCTCACCTATACAACCAATTAGTTTACCTTATCTAAAATTATATCTTGGAATTCCTGGACTATTTGTGAGTTTTACTTGAAGGCTCAGCTAGCAGAATTTCGTTGATTACCAAAGAGAAAAGTAGTGATATATGTTTCAGGACTGTAGGAACTCCAAAGATCCCAAAGAATGCAATCCGCAAGAGAAGCTTCTTTATATATGTTTCAGGACCGCGGGAAAACCAAATATCCCAAAAGAACTGTAATTAATCACAAAATTCACTTCATGCTACGTTGATGTCCTGCTATAGAGGGATCAAACTTTTGAATTATCTCAAGAAGAGAAGGTTATTTTCTTTTTCTAAAATTAAATATAGCAAAAAAGAAAAATTAGACTGTTGAAATAACTTAATCTCACTAGCTTTACTAGTTTTTTTTTTCAAAATAAAATATTTATGTTACATGGTAACAATTTAGAGCTCCTATACAATTGATCAAAAATTTTAAAAAAAAACATAAGAAATACGATAATAGTTACAATTAATTTCTAAATAAAAATACTAATCATGACAAACATTGAATAATAGAATGTAAAAGAGTGAAAAGAGAATATCTATTTATATCATGGACACGAAATTTTAATAATAAAAGTAGATTTTCAAACTTTATCCAAAATATAAATTGATTGAAGCAAACAAAGAGAAACATGCTTTAAAATAAATGTCAATAGCATAAATCTATTCATTTACTAATTTTAGTTTCTCAATTGATTAACTAGTTCTTCACATATAAATAGAATTTTAAAAAATGATTAACATGTGTAACTCGCGCGCTGCTTCCCTGTAGCTATCAATTAAAAAAGACAATTTGTTTATTTATTTAACATGAAAACAAACGCAAAAATCAAACAAGAAAGAAGATGAAGAAATCATAGCCATTTCCTATAGCTTTCCAATGTGACTCCACATAGTTCTTTTTATTAAACCTATACTATTACAATGGGAAGGAAATTGATGCTAGTGGATTTGAATCACCGACCTCTGGGGTGAAGTCGTAGAGTTTTAACCACTCGATACTCTATTTGCTCATTCACACAATTTAGGATACAAAAGCTAAGCTTGACCTCCAAAAAAAAAAAAAAACAAATGTTAGACCAGCAAAACACGAAATATAAAATTAAAAATTCCAATTGACAAATCATCAGGTTCTTATGTGCAACAAGTAACATTAAATCAAATGCCTCAATTGAGAGGTGGATGCAGACATCATAATTTCTACACTTCACACTACATATGCTGAAGTCTTCAAAAATCAAAAACATAAAATTGTTTGATTGTGACTCTATTTATTTAGTTTCTATTATTTACTTCTATATGTATTTACCAAATTACAAATGTTTAATTCTTTTTTTGTCCATAGGTATTAGTAATTTATTTGTCACAGGGAGATCAATATATCCGGGATCAGCATCATCAAAGAGTGTTGCTTGGAGCCATAAGCAATGCTTAGATGCCGCAGAAACAATAAAAATAACGAAAACATATTAATATTTTCACACCCTGGCCCACGGCTCAGCGCACAACCAAAATCTGGTCAATCAAATCTAACTATTTAAACTCCGTCCTCGTTAATCCAAAATGAATATTTTAAATAGGACTTGAATGTTTAGACTTCAACTTATCTATTGGTCCATCTTACTTGATTTTTTCAATGTGTGAAAGGGTATTTCAAATATGCTTGATGGACCCAAATCAAATAGATGAAGAAAACACACAGGAATTTAGACAAGAAGACACAAAGAAAATTGAGAGAAAATTTCTTATGCAAAAACCTTGATAGGCGGCAGTTCTTTCTAAACAAAACAAAGCCAACAAAAACAAATTATAAACCCCACGGCTTTTAAGAAAATGACGACGTCACCTAGGTTGGACAAAATCCTATGCAGCCTACCACTAAAACAAACCATGCTCCCTATTAAAAAATAACCAATAAAAATAAGACACCTAATCCTAACTAATTCAACTTATTAAACTACTAAAATAGCTTGGTTTATTAATTTTCCTACATAGCCTCCCTTAAACCAAACTCTTCCAACGTGCACATGCTTAACATCTTCTTCAATTACAAGAATGTGTCCGTTTTCAAAGCCTTTGTAAATATATCTGCCACTTGTTCCTCACTTCTACAATATTCAATCTCAATCTCTTTGTCACGAACCAACTCACATATGAAGTGATTCTTGATGTCAATATGTTTACTACGCCCATAAAGAACTGGATTCTTGGACAACTCAATTACTGACTTACTATCACAATAAATCTTCGTTGGATCATCTTGCTTGTATTGTAGAACACCAAGCATCCTCCTCAACCACAATGCCTGAGTAGCACTATTAGTTGCAATAATATACTCTGCCTCTACAATAAACAAAACTATCACCTGTTGCTTCTTAGAATTTCAAGAAAAAATCCATGAGCCAGTAAAAAATGTATAGCCTAAAGTACTCTTTCTTTCAATTGTATCACCAGCCCAATCACTATCTGTATACCTAAAAAGTTCAACTGGATCCCTACACGAATAAAAAATGCCATCTCCTTAAGTACCTCTGATGTATCTCAAAATCCTCTTTGTAGCCTGCAAGTATGACTGACGTAAATTCTTCATAAACCTGCTAATCAAACCAACACTAAAATTGATATATGGTATCGTAGAAGTCAAATATCTCAAGCTTCCTACCAAACTTTTGAAGTAAGTAAGATCTACATATCCACCAGTGCCCTCTTTGGTCAATTTCAATTTTTCTTCAACAAGTGTCAAAATTGGCTTAGCCCCATCCATCTTGAATTTCTTCAAAATATCACCTGCGTATTTCTTTTGAGAAATAAAAATACCACGGTCAGATTAAAAAACTCGATACCAAGAAAATAAGACATCAGACCCATGTATGTCATCTCACACTGCTTGATTATGGCTTTCCTGAATTCAACAATCATCTCAGGATTATCGCCTGTAAAAATCAAATCATTTACATATAAGCACACAATCAATATATCATCACAAGTAGAAGATTGAATATACAAAGTATGTTCATATGGAAAACTCAAAAATTTACGAGAAATACAATAAGAATCAATTCTCGTATATCAGGCTCTTGGGGCTTGTTTTAAATCATACAAAGCCCTCTTCAACTTATACACCTTATCTTCTTAGCCTCTTTTGATATATCCTACAGGCTGTTCAACATAAACCTCTTCTTTAAGTACTCCATTCAAAAAAGTAGACTTAACATCCATTTGATGAATTTTTCATTTATTTTGGACAGCAAGGAAAATTATTAAACGAACAGTGTCAAGTCTAGCAACAGATGCAAATACCTCAAAAGAATCAATTCCTGACTTCTACTTGTATCCCTTAGCAACTAACCTTGCTTCGAATCTCTCCACTTCTCCATTGGGCTTGTAATTCCTTTTGAAAATCCACTTCACTCCAATGGCCTTCTTATCAGCAGGAAGAGTAATAAGCTCCCATGTATTATTTTTCTCAACGGCATGAATTTCTTCATCCATTGTTTTCACCGAACGATCATTTTGGGCAGTCTCTTCATAAACAATAGGGTTACAATCTGCAAACAAAGCAAAATTAACAATTTTCTCATCAGAAGTAACATTATCAAGAATAACAACATAATCTGGCAAACGAGCAGGCAACTGTCTATGGCGGTGTGGACGATCTATTAACTCAGTTTGTGAGTTCTGAGTAACAGGCACTTGTTAAAAATTAATACCTTCATCCTCCCTGTCAAAATTTAAAGTCAAATCTGCATCTTTGGGATCCTCCGTACTCCAATCTCAAACACCTCTCTCATCAAAAGTCGCATCCTTACTAATAATTATTTTTTCTGAAATAGGATTAAATAATTTATAAGCTCGGAACACTTACTGTAACCAATAAATACACATTTTTTTCCTTTATCATCAAATTTCTTTCTCAACTGATTAGAAACATGTGAATAAGCAATACACCCAAATACTTTGAGATGATCAACAAATGGCCTCCTACCACTCCAAACTTCTTCAGGGGTACTATTAGTTAGACTTCTCGTGGGGCACCTATTTAACAGATAAATGGTACAAGCAATTGCCTGTGCCTAAAAGAACTTTAGCATATTTTCCAACTTCAACATACATCTCACCATATCCATAATTATTCTATTTTTTCTCTCTACCGTCCCATTTTGTTATAGAGTGTATTTGGCTATCAACTGGTGATGAATACCATTTTTCTCAAAAAAAATCATCACAAGCAATATATTCTTGACCCCGATCTGTTCTCAAAATTTTTATTTGAAAGCTACTTTACTTCTCAACAAAAATTTTAAATTTTTTAAAAGTGTCACAGGTATCAGATTTTTCCTTCAAAAAATAAACCCAGACTTTCCTACTAAAATCATCAATAAAAGTAATAAAATATTTGCAACCACCATTAGAAGGAACCTCCACAATACGCAGGTCTGAATGGATGATCTCCAATAGTCTCCTTGCTCTCCATGATTTACCTGTCTGAAAAACTTCTCTATGTTTCTTGCTCAAAATACACATATCACACACTCTGTTAGGACAACTGATACTAGATAACCCACGAATTATCTTTTTACTAGCTAAAAATCTCAAATTGTCAAAATTTAAATGACCAAATCGCATACGTCACAACCAATTATCACCATCAATCACAGTATTCAAATAAAAAATATCTCTACTATTCAAATTTAATGAAAATAAACAGTTTGGAGTCATTGTCACATTAGCAATCATACCAACTCTCTCATCAAAAATCGTACAAACACCTTATTTAATATGAATGTCATAATTCTTCTCTGACAACTGCCCCATACTCAACAAATTATGATTTAACCAAGGCACATAGAACACATTAGAAATAAAATTGTTAGATCCATTTTTTAGGCTAATGGGGATTTTTTCCTTACCAAACACTGACAGAACAGTTTTGTTCCCAAATTTAACTTTACATTTGACAGACTCATCAAGCTCAGAAAATAATTCTTTTTTTCCACACATATGGTTACTACATCGCAATGTCTAAGAATCATTTATTTTTATCAACAACTCTATCATTATTGCAAGCCAATAATAAAGTTTCTGAATTTTGATTATTATTCTGAGCTTGATTTTCAACAACATTAGCCTGAAAATTACTATTAGATCTATATTCAAATCTTCTATGCCCAAATTTTTTACGGTTATATCACTGAATCCTTTGGCTATTATTATTTTGGTTAAAATTATATCTATTGTCATAATTATAACCATCATCTCTATCTCTACCAAGGCCATCTCTAAAATTAAAATTATTACAACTACCACCACGTTGAGAATTCCATTTACCTCTACCTCTGTTGTTAGCTTGGCCTCTACCTCTGTTGTTGTAGCCACGACCTCTGTTGCCATTGTCTTGATTTCTCTGTTAAAAATTTCTTTGCTCCTTGGGTTCATCTTTGCCTTCAAATTTAACTGTGTCTATAGGGCCTTCTCTATAGTATCCCGGGTGTGTTCCATTTTCCCATTAATTCTCTGTTCATGTAGAATTAATGAGCCTTACAATTCTTCAATTTTCAATTCTAACAAATCCTTGGTTTCTTGAATTATTGTCACCACATGATTAAATTTCATGGATAAAGTGTTAAGAACTTTCTCAACAAATACCCCATTAGAAAGTTGATGATTATTGAGTGCCATCTCGTTCTTGATCTCTGACAGACGGAAAAAATATGATTAAATTGATTCAGATTTTTCTATCGTTGCAAGTTCAAACTTCCTCTTTAGCATCATCAAATTACTTTGTTGAACCCGATCTACGCCTTCGAATGTTTTCTCCAAAATATCCCAAGCCTCCTCCATCGTATTTGCAGTAGCAATTTTTTCAAAAATTGATATATCAATTCCCTGATTAATTTGTGACAACGCAATGTTATCTCTCTTTGTCTCTTGTGCATCAGCATCTTCACCAATCCCTTCTTCTACATATTTATTTAACCCATATGCCTTTAAATAGGTTAACATCTATTTTTTTCAAAAATTATACTCCTCACTGTCCTTCAATTTTGGAACTGAACAAGTAATATTTGTTGGTGTCATAGCTTTGATACCACTCTGATGGATCCAAATCAAATAGATAAAGGAAACCCACAAAAATTTAGAAAAGAAGACACAAAGAAAATTGAGAGAAAATTTCTTATGCAAAAACCTTGAGAGGCGGCAGTTCTTTCTAAACAAAACAAAGCCAACAAAAACAAATTATAAACCCCACGGCTTTTAAGAAAACAACGACGTCACCTAAGTAGTACACAATCCTATGCAGCCTACCACTAAAACAAACCATGCTCCCTATTAAAAAATAACCAATAAAAATAAGACACCTAATCCTAACTAATTCAACTTATTAAACTACTAAAATAGCCTGGTTTATTAATTTTCCTACAATGCTTAATGAAATTGTAAAGCGTTATGAGTTTACAATTTGATTTTACTACCACAAAACAATAACAAATGCACTTGATATTCAGAGGGTCATTGAACTTTGTTATTGAGAGATAAATGCAGTATAATTAAGCATAGCAATTAATTTCGAAAGTAAAATTTGGAGTTTTATTTAATGAGGAGCTTAGGTTCTCAAATCTGGAATGCAAAATAGATCTGCGTCTTAAGAGTATGCTTGCTGATAATGCACTTTAACCTACATTTTGTTGTCAAATTTTATTTTATTTTTTCCTTCTTTCTTGGGGGTGAATACTAATTTGCTTAGACAATTCATATACTCGCATTCTTGTAAGAATAATGTAGATGGCCACCACCACCTAGCAAAAAGATAGTTATTATTAGTGTTATTATGCTTTGTTCATGTTGATCCTTTATTCACTCGCTGAGGCCAATAAATCTTCCCTTCTAATGGTACTGAATTTCACTTGCTTATTTTATGTCTAGTACTAACTGAAAAGCTTTACACTAATTCTAGTAATATACAGGTAAACATAAGTTAAAGCTAAAGATCAGTTTCATTCTAATCAGATAGTTAGAAATGTTTCTTAAGATTCATGAGCTGATTATCATAGATTTGGATCTTGTTATTTTCCTTTCCTTGCTTGTATGTTGTAACATGACATGGTATGACAGCAGCGAGACGCAACATTTTACTTGAATCCCATTTTTTCGAACGCACTGATTTTGCATGTGAAGGTGTAGTTTACGTTAATGCTTTGCTTCTTGATTTTTTGACAGTCAGGAGAATGCATTTCTGATCATATAGTCCAACCATAACCTGTGTTTGTTTCAGAAACTGATTTAATTATGGTCCTTGTCAATCAAGTTTATGTCTCGTATACTTGAATTGCAACTTCTTGTCCTTCATTGCGATTTCATTGAGATTTAATCAAGTTTATGTTTCGTATACTTCTTGTCCTACATTGCGTGTTTGGAACTTGAGATTTAGATGGAATTGAATACCATAGAGTTGATTGTCCTGTTTGATCAACTAATGAAACTATAAAAGTGAAAAGATTGTTTAGTGAGGATGCTTTCTTTTGCTTAATTAATTTAATCATCAGTAATTAAATCTCAGATCTCATTGAAAAGCAAATAAATCATTAAAAATGTTGAAGTCTTTTTTGGCCACTTGACTGAATCTAATTAGCATAAAGGTCAATTTCGATGTCTACATATGAACATTTAATGGCAAATATTGAATTCATGTTTGGTAAGATGGCTTTTTCACTTGAAACTAGCAAGTTTCATAAAATGAAATCGCTTCAGCTGCATAGTTTCAGTTTCTCAATTTCACATATTTCTAACTTTCCAGAACTTCCATTTCTGAGTAGAAATTAATCTGTGAGAGAAATAAGAAATGGAGGTTTTCACTTGTGTTGATACTTCCTTAATGCGTCTGGCCTGGCTACAGAAGAACTGTGGCTTACATTCTCATATGAAGAATCAAGTCTTGACCCTTGAGAAAGAGTTAAGATTTGTAAGAACTTATCTTATTTGCATTGGAATGTCGAAGGGAATAATGTCTGACTCAAATTCAATCATTTACAGTTTCAAAGATGCATTCGAAAAGGCAAATGATGACCTTCATTCTGCTTGTAGTATAGTACAAGAGAAATATTCAGATAAGGAAATTAAGCAGGCAGTTTGTTATATGCTAGAGAAGGCACAAAATTGTCGAGCAGAAATCCAGGAAGGTTATAGCATCTTGTTGAAGCAGTCTTGGCAGCACAACATTCCACTTGATCCTGAATCGGTTAAAGGTTTTGCGGATTCTCTCAAAGAGAATCTAACAGATCTTGTTGATTTTCAAAAATTTGAATGCTTCCATGAAGAACAAAATGGAAGTCCTGAAGAAGAAGTTGAGCTTTCTCAAGAATTTCCTGGACTTCGTTTCCAAGCAAAGCATTCCTCACCAGATTATTCAATCTTTTTTGACATATGTTCATTTTTCGGCTTCCAGTACAGCATTTGTGTCTTATTTGAACTGGGTTGATGAATCAGATGATATCATAGCAGGTGGAATGGATGTTAAGCTTTCTGATCTCGTGCAGAAGATTATGCCTGATACTTCAGAGCTCATGGATATGTATGTTGGACTTCTGAAAGCTTCAAAAGCAATTGCCTCTGATGAAATTGTGATCTTTGCTAAATTTCTCCTTGAAAACTCAATGAGCTTCATGTATGGCAAAGCTGCAACCATTCAGGAGGAACTAATATTCCTGTTGACTTTTATGATTAACCTTCGAGACGATTGCACAGGAGATTTGGAGCAGATCCCAGCAGATATTAAAGCAGTTGCTAGAGAGGCAGGATATTTGGAGCACAAACACCTTGTCAATGAAGGGACAGAGGAGCAGATTAAGGAAATCAAGCGTGTGGTCTTTGAGTTTCTTAAAAGGATGAAGCTTATCAAAGCAGAGATATTTGTGATAGAGCTACTATGCTCAAAGGATAGTCTAATGGTCCTAATGAAAGATGCAATTGCAGCCATCCACGAGGGGATGAAATTCTTAAAAACATTTTTCTTGGATCCACAACTAGACAGGGAGTGCTTCCAAAAACGTGTTGAAATGGTTGCCAGTGAGGTAACATCCCTTGTCTTCTCAATTCATGATAACAAATATACAAAAGAGATGATAACAAAAATGAATCTGGATTTCTTTTGGTTGCTGGAAAAGATTAAGCATTAAAGCTGAGATCCATTTGAACGAGATACACTATAATGAGTCTAGTTTGGTGTTCCCCATGAATGATCAAAATGAAACCCTTTATGAGGGACTGAGGTCCTTTGCAGCATTTCTCATGGATAAATCTGACATTGAGAACACAGAGGATGGAAAATTGTTTTTAAAATATCTCGAAGTTGCAGCTAGTGATTCATTACCTCCAAACTTCTCATCTAATGTCAATAAAATGACAGATGATCTAGTCGATGTATACTTAGCAAAAGGCGAAGCTGTTGCCAATGACTCAGGTTCTCTAAACTGCTCAGTCAGCGAAAATGTAATGCAAAAGGATGCAACTATGCAGATGTATCTCCTTTCATCCGAGTTGCTACAGATTTTTAGGCTTTTTAAAGCTCATATGAAACAAATTTATCTCCAAGATTCGCAGTCATTGCAGTCTAAATTCCCCAGGACTGATGATCTGGGCTTTATCAGTTCTCTGTCCCAAAATCTGACAGAGATGCTGAATTGTAATGTTAATATCTCAATTTCTTTTGCAAAACATCATCTTGAAATTATACACCTGGATTTAGAGTTCTTCAAGTCTTTCCTGCTAAAGATTATGCAGCAATGCAATGAGCATGAGGAACTGCAAAATCTTTGGACATGTATTACAACAGTTGCATATGAAGCTGAATGCATCATTGACTCATTTGTTGTCAGAGATGGCTCTCTCTGCTATCGTGTGCTATGGCTTTCTGCTGTTAAGGAAGAGATCAAGCTTATTAAAGCAAAGGTCATGGAGATTTATGATGAGACAAAGTACTTCAAGGAAGTCGATAATGTTGCAAAGACCTCAGTCCAGTTGCCCTTATTAGCTAGTACCCCGACACTTGATGAAGTTATTATAGGTTTCAATAACGAGGAGGAGATAAATGGTCTGCTAATAGGAGGAACATCAGATATGGATATCATCTCCATTGGAGGTATGCCTTGGCTTGGCAAGACAACTCTTGCCAAACAAGTGTACAACACTCCTTCAGTCACCTCTCACTTTTGTGTTCGTGCTCGATGCTATGTCTCTCAAGAATATCAAAGGAAAGAGTTATTGCTTGGTATCTTGAGTCAAATTATCGAGGTCACCCACCTAATTCACAGAATGGATCCTGATGACATGGCTAAAAAGTTATTTCAAAGCTTAAAAGGAAGAAGATTCCTCATAGTCATGGATAATCTGTGTGATATTGGAGCGTGGAATGATTTGAAAGAATCATTTCCAGATGATAAAAATGGAAGCAGAGTTCTATTCACCAGCCGGCAGCACGGTTTGGCACCAGAGGCTAAAACAGATTGCAAAACTTACCTTCTTCATCCACTTTCCAGTGATGAAAGTTGGGAGTTAATACAAAAGAAACTATTCGGTGAAGAAGTCTGCCCTCCTACGTTGTTGGAAGTTGGAAAGCAAATTGCAGAAAATTGCAGAGGACTACCTCTCTCACTTGTTGTCACAGCTGGTCTCCTTGCAAGAACTGAAAAGACACTAGCTTGGTGGAAAGAATTTTCAGAAAAGATTAGCCCTCACATTATTAAAGATCCACAGGAAGCATGCATGCATATACTAGAAATGAGTTATGAGCATTTACCGGATAATTTGAAGTCATGCTTTCTCTACTTTGGAGCATTCCCGGAAGATAAAGAAATTCCTACCTGGAAATTGTCGTGCCTTTGGATTGCCGAAGGATTTATACAAAATACTGACTCCAAAAGCATGGACGATGTTGTGGAGGATTGTTTGTTGGATCTACTGCACAGAAGCCTAATCATTGTGACAAAACGAGGATGGAATGGCAGAGTAAAATCATGTCGAGTTCATGGTCTGTTACGGGAGCTGTGCTTGAAAAAAGCCAAACACGGAAACTTTCTTCGACTGATAAACGGGTATGATGAAATTTGTGCCAATTCTCCAGAGGGTTTAGATGATTATACTTGTCCAAAGTATCCTTTAGAATACCAAGAACGGCGGCCGTGCATTTTTTCTAAGCCAAGGCATTTTGCAATGCTGAAGCCTTGTGGTCCACAGGTCCGTTGTCTCTTGTTTTTTGCTTCTAAGGACATGAATCCAATATCATCCTATGATATTTCTTTCATTTCTCACAATTTTAAACTTATAAGGGTGTTAGATTTAGAAAGCATCAATATGGGCGATTCTTTCCCCAGTGGACTGGAACTACTTGTTCAGCTGAAATATTTGGCAGTAAAGGGTGATGTCCAATCAGTTCCGTCGTCAGTAACTAGGCTCTGGAACTTGGAAACTTTTCTTCTGAAGGCATTGAGGGGTGAAGTTGCATTGCCGTATTCCTTTTGGAATCTGAAGAGACTGAGGCGTGTACACATAAATGATCGTGTTGCTTTCAGCTCGCAAAATGATACGCTAGATAATTCTTCCCTGCTAGAGAACATGGAAACCCTTGCCACTCCAGTTCTCTCATGTGGAGAAGAGATAGAAAAGATATTGAGAAGGCTACCAAGACTTCGAAAACTAAGGTGCATATACGTGGAGTGTTGGGAAAATCTCAAGAAGCGCAATAAATTTCAAATATTGGACTTCCTAACCCACCTGGAGTCCTTGAAGATATTTATTATGGCAGGATTAGTCATCCTTGTCAGTTTAATTTCCCCTCAAATCTAAAGAGACCGACTCTGTCTAAGTTTCGCCTACCATGGAGTGAAATGTCAATAATTGGGAGGCTACCCAACCTTGAAGTTCTGAGACTACTGTTTAGAGCCTTCGAGGGACATATGTGGGAAATGGTAGAAGGAGAGTTCCAGAATCTCAAATACTTGAAATTGGACAGCCTGGATATTGTAGAATGGAAAGCTCTCAGTGATCACTTACCCTGCCTTGAGAAACTAGTTCTGCAAAGGTGTATGAAACTTGGGAAGGTTACTTCAAGTTTCGGGGATATATCTACACTGCAGATGATTGAAGTACAATGGTGCAGTCAGTCTGCTCCAGTTTCAGTGAAGCAAATTCTGAAAGAACAGCGAGACATGGGAAATGAGAAGCTCAAGGTCTTTATTTCTGAAATGGAATCATAGAACTCCTTAAAAAACAGGTAAATAAATTTACTGTCCCGAACCCTTGCATTCTTGTTTATCTATCTATTTTGATGCAATGTTTTTTTGATGAGATATTGAGTGTAATTCCATTATTATACGAATCCATTAGATACCATCATACAGCTAAGATATTGTTATGAACAGTCTTCTTTATTTACTTAAGAAAACTTGATCCTTTCAGATGCTAGGAATTCCATTTTTATTTCCATTATTTAGTTCTAATCGCAAACTGGTTACCTCTACTTAATCTCATACTATAAAGATTAGACAAATTTAAAGATCTGTTACATGCTCATTTGCTGATAAACTGATCTGATGGACGTAAATGTTTTCGAAATGCATGAGCTGATTTTTAAAGATTGGACTTTGTTCTATTTCTTTATTTGCTTGTAAGATACAATCTGAATCTTCATTTGAAAATTAAATTGCACTAATGCTAAGCTTTTTGGTCTGTGACAGATAAGTGAAAAAATTGGAAGGAGATGTCCCAGGACGGAATATTTCTTCCCCCTTCAAAATAGCCTAAAGTCAATAAAAAGTGAGACAATTACCTCTATGCACACAATGAAAAAGTGCTCTCTCTCTCTCTCTCTCTCTCTCTCTCTCTCTCTCTCTCTCTCTCTCTCTCTCTCTCTCTCTCTCTCTCTCTCTCTCTCTTTCGGGTTCCTTTCTTCTGAAAACTAAAATTTATTCAACAATAAGCGCTTCTATTTTCACTTGTTCCCTTATTAGTCCAAGCTTTATTGGGAATTCAAATATGCTGTCAGTTATTAGGCCCATGAATTACCTAATCAATTACCGATTGTAGTTTTCAAATGTTTGTATAAGATTGTTTATTATGAAACAAATTTTGCCACTGCTTGCTTAGTGTGTGTTGTGAGAGTGTGTTCAAACTTGAAATCAATTTCAGTTTCTTTCTGTGGAGAAAATCTATATCTATAATAAAATCAAAACTGAGGCCTCAAAAGCCGTGGCACAAGATATTAGTCCTCGAAGCAAATAGTTGCAACTGTTAGTATATATTTTTAAAACCAACTCTTCAAAATCATGAATCAAAGTGTCTCTTCCCTCAAAATTGAAGTCTTGAAACTCTTTATTTGATGGGTTTTTTCGTTGAATCTGAATTTGAAAACTGAATTCTAATCCACCCTTTTTAATTGCTATAGTAATTAATTTATCACTAATTCAATTCGTTCTTGTCTATTGAAAAATAAACAATATATGCAAATTCATTTTTATATATTTTCTCTAGCCATTCATGTTCTTTGAGAAAGAATTAATACACAAAAAGTGTATATACATATATACACTTAAAGACTCATAATATTTTAGAATTTTATTTTCCAATTTTGGTGATCTGTACAAAGTGAAAAAAATTTAAACTCCTATACTAAGTAACATAAATTTAATTAAAGTGACTTAACAAAATACTTTTAGATAGCAAAGTAAATAAATAGTTTGTTAATTTATTATTGAGACACTAACTATTTGTCCCAATGCATGAGATACAAACTAGTCTTGTATAATTTCTGAGCAATCGTAAAGCAATTATGTAGAGATGCCAAATTGGAGGGATTTAATTAGAAATGTAAATATGAGTTATATACGAACAATTTTATATTAATCATCGAATCAATATAGGTGAGACTAAAATGGGTTAGACCCATTTTGATATCGCCTAACTACCCAATAGTAAATTCTTTTGATAGAAAAATGAATGAATTACTGGATATATTTGTAATTTTGAGTCATTTAAATATTTTGGCTATCAAATATTTAAATTTACAATTTTGAGTCATTTAAATATTTAAACAATGGCTATCAAATCATGAGAGTTCCAATAAATCCTAGTTATACCCATATTTGGATGTGTATTGTTAAGAATATTCTAAATTAGACCCAATCTCATATTTTTGATATCTATCCCGCTTAAATTAAATTTGAGTATGCAAATCTTTCGAGTGTTGGGATTTGTTGCCACCTCTAAGTGGGACAAAAGAGCATTTACCGTTGTGAGGAAATTCCGAAGTTCGAGAGAAGTCCAACATCTCCAAGCCACAAATGAGAACTTGCTCAAGCAATCTTTCTCCCCAAAACGGAAGAATAAATCAGAAAAATACTACAAAATAAGATGAATTATAAGTATATTTGATCAATGGTTTCTCCATATTGCTTCGTTTGAATGATTATTTTTTGGATTTTTTTTAAACATAATTGTGATAGATTTACATATTCTTCTCGATAAATGTGTTTATGGGATATAAAATTAGTTAGACAACAAAGGCAACCAAACGAAGCATTTTTTAAGGGAAACCAACTTAAGGTAGGGACATATGAATAATTCTCAACTATTTTTTGGTATTAAAAAACATAACTTGGCAACTGGGGGCCGAAATCTTTCGCGATTTCATTCAAATCTTGCACGCAATATACTGCCGTCTCATTCAATTATTCAAATCATGCATGGTACAACAGAAATGAATACAATATGTGAGATTTATTGACCTTTATTCTTGAAGTGAACTACAAAAAGCAATTTGGTAAATTTGTTAGACCTTTATTGCATATCACACGAGAAAGTGAAATGTCCTGGTCGTTCTCGACATCGATGATAGATACGCATTGCATCGTTCAATTATAAAAGCATAAACGCATAGGTTTTACTTACTTTTCGCTATTTCTTGCTGAGAAAAGATTGGAGAATGTTGGAATTACAATTTAGCATCCTATATTATAAAGTGAAATCCAATTATTAATATCCACAAGAAAACAAGAAGTAACTTAGATGAATCTTTTTGAGACAATGAAGGGGAAAAAAAGTCTAGAGAACTTCTAGACGAACTCGAATCATGGTACGGAAGCACAATTAATTAGTCTAGTGTTTGTGTAATCTCTAAGTTATTCATAAACATTAAGTTTCAAGCTTGTTTATTTGAAATAATCATATTTTTACAAGGTGGACCAACTTGGAATGTCATAATAATCTCGAATTAAACAGTGGGGATTTAAAGTAAGACAATTTGTGATTTTATAAATTGAGAATAATTTAATGTTAAGTGTGTGTGTGTCTTTTTTTTTTTTTTCTTTTTCAGTTCAAAGAATAGTCTCGGCTTTACAAGGGGAAAAAAAGAAGCAGAAAACAGGAGGGTTTTGAGAGCCGATAAGATTCCTCATTCCTCATAGTCATCTAATTAATGTCCTAACCAATTCAGTTGGGTCTGGGCACTAAGACTTGACCAAGTTTGAGATGACTCGACTAAGTAGTCATTGAAACGGAGTACTCTAATCCGAGAGACTATTCGAATTTTACTTGGAGACAAGAGACACACCGAAAACTCGTTTGGACTCGATCGACTCGGATTGAGTTGTCTCCGAGTCGAAGAGAAGCAGTCGATTTGCAACCAACTCGTTTAGGTCAACCTGAGTCAAACAAAAAAAAAACAAACGACAAAAAAAGAAGAAAAAGAAAGTTATTTGAATGATTATTAATTTTGGTATCGAACATTTTGGAAGAGACTTTGTTTACTAATTTTTTTGGTTATTTATGTTTAGTATTTTTTTTATCTTTTAAATGATTATTTATAATTTTTAGAATAGAAATTACTTTAAAATATACGTTTCACCAAGATCGCAACCATTATAATGTGAAATAGTGTAAACTGTGACTGCAACTTTGAACCACGTTTTAAATTTTGTAGAAGTTTCTGAAACAACAAAATCCAAATAACATATTTGGTTTACATAATATTTGTTTTTCTACATTTAAGATATACATCTATCTAATTGTTCCCCATCTAATTGCAGCCCAACCCTTTTGTGTCATCCATATGGCAGTCTATCATAAGTATACCAATCTGGTCTCATCCCATGTCATAAACACATCACACTACCCTAACACTATTTGTAGGACTCCAAACCTAGCAAATAACTTACACTGTTACACTCAGTCAAAATTTATCATGATTCCTTATAATATAATTAGAAATTACATATCCCAAAACCTTCACAATGACTTAAAAGTAAATATTTGTAACCAACTTGAAATAATCCTTTCTTTCAGAAGAAGCCCTTGCTTGCTTGCTGTCAACAAGAAGCTTTGGCTCATCACTATATCATCACTTGTGAAGGCAGCAAAATTCTGAATTATCATATCATATTGCATTATTGCTTCTGCACTTTTTGCAGGTCCCATCAAGCTTTTACTTCCATGTAGCAAAATTCAATAATAAAAACAATTATGTAGTACCAATATATGCTCCAATATTCTACCTTTGTGCTCAGCTCAATTCAAGATTTCAAGTACTAACAGGAGGTCAATGCTCAATATGATGATGTGAAAAAAAAAACAAGTGAAAAGGATGCGTGGCATCTTTGAGTTGTTAGACGTAGTCTTAATGCATCAAGAAATGCCAAAAAAAAAAAAAAAAACTGATTGAAGGAGTATTTAATTTCTCAGATTCAGAAATTGAGATAGTTGAGTAACTATAATTAATCTATTTATTTAGCTTGGTTGCATGGACGTATCTATATGTCATATGTTTTTTAATTTTAAAAATATTTTTGAAATTAAAGTATTACAAAACAGAATGAAAATTTTGACTAGAAGCCGAGCCGCATCGCCCACGGCTTCTAGATAGTTGCATGAACAAGAAAATACGCCACTACACACGTGTGCCTGAGGGTGAGCTGTTAATATTGAATAGGGTTAATAACCTTTTGCCCCCTAAAGGTATAGGGGAGTCACACTTTGCCCCCCTAACCTTTAAATATATACATTTTGCCCCCAAGTCAAGTAGGTGAGAGAAAATTTAGTTAAAATCAATAGTTAAATGACACAAATACCCTTGACTTGGTAGAGAGAAAATTTTAGGGAAGAAAAAACTCAACCGTTACAATATTTTTTTTTAAATATTTCTACAAACTTTCAAATAAAATAAACTACTAAATTTTAGATGAACTAAATATAAAAAATAGCTAACAAAAAATATGATTATGATATCATAAAAAATTATACTTTTTGTACCATTAAAGAGGATTTTTATTAATTTTTTACTAAATAAAAATTGCAATGTTATGAATGCAAAGCTAAAATTAAAACTTTTGATTTTTTTCTTGATTTAAGCAAAACTCTTAATTTACAAAAAAAAATCTTAATTTTAACTTTGCATTCATAACAGTGCAATCTTTATTTGGTAAGAAATTAGTAAAGCTCCTCTCCAATAGTACAAGAAGCGTAATCTTGTATGATATCATTGTCACATTTCTTGTTAACTATTTTTCATATTTAATTAATCTAAAATTTAGTAATTTACTTTATTTGAAAATTTTTCATAAACATTTTTATGAAATATTGTTACGCCTGAGTTTTATTTCTAGAAATTTTCCTTTTTACCTAGTCAAGGGTATTTGTGTTATTGGACTATTTATTTTAACCAAATTTTATCTCACCTAATTGATTGAGGTGGCAAAATGTATATATTTAAAGGTTAGGAGGGCAAAGTGTGACTCCCCTATACCTTTAGGGAGGCAAAGTGTTATTAACCCTATTGAATGCTATAATTTAAAATATTTTAGTTCTTTGTCCTATGTTGAATATTCATCTTTTAACTAATACACCCCTAAGAATTTAAAGAACCGCAATAATAATACTCGTTAAGTAATTGATTTACATAGTCCTATGGATTTTTTAATTGATAATTTGGACTGCCTTGTCAATATTTACAAAGCAACAAATTGGAAATATTTTTAAAAAGATAAAATTATAATTTTAGTATCAAATGTTTTAGGCATTGGCAATTTTAGTCCTTAAAGTTTGAAGGAAAGCAAATCTAGTACTAAATGTTTTAATTTTTTAGTACATTTAGTCATATTGATATAGTTTTAGTTCCTAAAATTTGGATAAAGACAAATATAGCATCAAATTTTGTTAATTTTTAGCACATTTAGTTTAATTAACTGATTTTGTCAAAATCTTACTAAAATCTGGTCACGTGATACTACCAATAACCAAATTTTAAAAAATAAAAAAGAAAAAACTTAATTGTCATAATTTGTAATTAAAGGTGCTAATTTGAGTAATTAGTCTTTGCTAAAAAACAAATTAATACAATAGAAAAAAGAGGGTTAATCACTCCAATAGTCCTCAAACTATTTCTTGAGTGTCAATTTAGTCCCTAAACTTTTATTTGTGTCTATTTGGTCCCTCAACTTCTATGTTAGTGTTTAATTGGTCCCCAATACCAATAAATGGCAAAATTGCCCTTCTATTTATATCATATCATATCTTTGTTTTCTTATATTTTTTTATTTATTCCTTCAACTCTTCCCCTATCTTTATTCGTGTCAAAAAACTAAACCAAACATTACCTTCTTTATTCGCAAGTTTATATTGATTGATTTATCTCAAAAATTTAGAGTGTTTTTCATAGTTCTTGAGATGAAGAAGACTATTAAAAGAAATAAAATAAAAGAAAACTTCAAAAAAATATTAAAATAGAAAAACATAAGGTTTAGGATTTCAATTTTATTTACTTTATTGTAGACATTTATGTCGTTCTTTTTAATCATTTTCTTAAATTTTCTTGACTTTTTTTCTTTTATTTGTCCTTAGAGATCTCAAGAGAATTTCCTCAAAAAAAAAAAATCTCAAGAGAATAAAAAAAATTCTAAACTTATCAAGTGAACCAATCAATATAAACTTGAAAAAAAGAAAAGAAGCTAATATGCAATTAGGCAATATAAACTTGAAAAAAATAAAACAAGCTAATATGCAATTAGATTTATGATGATGTGGACAAGAATAGTAAATGTGGAGAAAGGATAAATTAATATATATATATATATATATATAAGAAAAAAGATAAAAAGTAAAGGTCATAAAAGTAGAAGGGCAATTTTGTCATTAATCGGTATTGAGGACTAATTAAACACAAATATAAAAGTTAAGGGACTAAATAGACACAATTAAAAGTTGAGGGACTAAACTGACACTCATGAAATAGTTTAGGGACCAATGGAGTAATTAACCCGAAAAAAGATAATAAATTTGGAAAAAGTTTAAATCTTTAGATAGGCAATAAGCTATTTTATCCTCTCTCTCTCTCTCTTCTCACTCCCACAAATTATCTCTTTTCGTTCTTAAAAGAAAACCCTAAGGCCATACTTTAAAAACAAAATTTTGCTCTTCAATGTCTCTGAAAAAGTTATTTAAAAGTAATTTGACTATTTGTAATTGTTATTCGAGACAAACGAAATGAATAGGTAGCAAATCGAATAGTATGTATTTTTTAAAAAATTTGATAATCAGCACATGAGTATTATTTGATCGCATTTCTATAAGATATTTTAACAAAATCGGTCAATAAGATTTAATATGATGAAAAATTGAAACACTTGATTTTAGATTTGCATTCATCCAAACTTTAGAGATTAAAACTATTTCAATATAACTAAATGTGCTAAAAAAATTAAGATATTTGATACTAGATTTGCTTTTATCTAAACTTCAGGAGCTGAAACTGTCGATGACTCAAACATTAGGTACCAAAACTACAATTTTCTCTTCTAGAAACTATGTATAGTGACTTTTTTGTTTAAAACAAAAGCAAATATTCGTGGGAAAATCCAGCTGTAAAACTTAATGTTTGACATTGAATCACGACTAATAACATTGGTTTTCTTCTAATTAACGTACGAACTACGTGGTAGTAAAATTCATGAACGCTGGTTCATCTTTCTACAACTAAAAAAAGTCTGCAACAAGAAAGTTCTCTTCCTTAGTTTTTTATTTTTTATTTTTTGGTTATTCGTTTTGGCATTTGCAATAATATTTTAAGCCGTGGACCATAAAGTTCACACTCTTAACAATTCACAACTTTTTTTATAATTAAAATTGTTAAGCAACAAGGAGTCAAATTAATTAAACATGCTTCCAGAAAGCTACCAACTTCTTGATTAAAGTTGAAAGTGCACATTTTGATGTATTAAAGTAGTAGGATTTAAAGGTTCATAATGATGGCATTTAATTTTCAGATAAATGCAAATCTAAATTAAATACATCTTCATTTATTATTTGCCAAGAGAAATTTACCCATATGTGATTAACTTCTCAAAAAAAAAACCCCCCATTTTTTTCTTAAAAAAAACACACAGTCGGATTTAATGATTTCAATATTTTATAAGAATTAAATTCAGTTACCTTTATAATAAAAAAAAGAATATTTAGTTGCTAGATTCTTTTTTCTTGAAAAGAAACTTTAAGTTACTATTTAAGGTCTCCGAAAATTCAATAAAGATCTTCTCTTTTAATCCTTGAGTGAGGGAGGGGACAGTAGTTAGGAGTTAGATTAATATCTCCTGCACTAAGGAAAAGGCAAACTTGTAAGTCTAGCAATTGTTACTTAACTTATTGTTCAATCTGTTAAATTACCATAGGTTTTCTGCAGAGACGTGTAGCTTGTTTTTTGACTAGCAACAAGGATAAAGACTTAAGTGCCGCAATACACGATCATAAGCCTAAGCATTCTTCATAATCTCGAAATATAGAATAAATAACGTCGAATTTTTCTTTTTCTTTTTTTTTCTTTATTTAATTGTGAAAGGACTATTTTATTTGACATTAACTTGAATTAGACAACAATTTTATGGCTTTTTCCATGTTGATGATGTGGTTTCCCAGCCTTAAAACCATACCCAAAACCCCACACCATATATATTCCTTTTCATTGTCCTTATTTATAGATACTAAAAATTTCCTCATCAGAACTAGAAAACAATAGCCCTTTCACCACTAACCCTTTTGGTTATTTAAACCAAATTAGGTTGGTCCCTTCATCATTTTTGTCCCATCATGTCCATTTAAATCTTCCAGCATGACATGTATCCATGATCTTCCAACCATTAATGCATGGCAAATTAAAGCTTATTAAAATAAAAGACATCCCAAATGTAATAAAACTAGCTATGCTACATGTACCAACATTTGTGCAAGAACTTGTATCAATAGTTAAGTAACACGTATATAAATCAATAAATGCAAATTCGTTGTGGGCTCTATTGTATTAATATATTTATATATTTGTTATTATTTTTGTTTTGTTAACTAGTAAGATATAAAATTTTTCTTTGGCACAATCTCTTTGTAGATATAGATATTTCCTCAACAAAATACGGAAAGGGACAGGCCAGTTCTTTATTTCCATACGAAAAAGAAAATAAAAGGTAAATGCTCAAGAAAGACTAACACGAGAAATTTTGCGCTGAAAGATGGCCCTCAGTCCACCCATCTAGAAAGCCTTGACTTTTCTGAACCAAATAGCACATCATGCACAATTTTTGTGGCCATTACACAGCCAGATTGATTTATGGATCCATTTGTAGACTATACAGACTATTTGATAATTACAAGAAAGGACGATTTATGGATCCATTTGTAGACTATAGACTATATGGTGCATGCAGAAAATACGTTGATATGATAATATATGCTGATATAAAAATTCATAATGAATTATATCATCACGCATTAATATCACTTTTAAATTTATTAAATGTTCTAGAAGCGAATTTGTAAACTGGTGTACTTAAAGTATTTTCCTTGAAACATTGTTGTTTTCATAAAGGGAAGGGACAATGAACTAAGACTCATTGATGACAAATGCAACAGCGCCAAACTCGACTCATACATATCAATTTCTCCATTCTTTTGTCACTTCCTTCTTCTCTTCTCCATTTCTCTCAAGACCAAACTCTTCCTCCAACAAACAATGCTTGATACAAGACCTGAACCTGAAAAAAATCACAATCACAGCTTTGATTTTTTTAGAACCATAAATGACAGAAATGATGATTGGAGGCCAGGGAGTTTAGGTGCCAGAGCAAAAAGAACAGGGGAAAACTATCAGAATTTCTTGAATTTGAATGCTAAGGGAGTTCAATTCAGGCCTCAAAATTCAGAAGATGAATCTGGAGTTCATTCACCACCCCTATGGAAAAGTAGTCCACCAAGAAGTGCATCGAATCTGCGGCACAATCTAAATATTTATCGGTCTCTTTCTCCAACAGCCAGAACAGAAGCCATAGCCAGAGGCCAAAGGGAACTGATGGAAATGGTCAAGAACATGCCTGAATCTTCCTACGAACTGACTTTGAAGGATATTGTGGAGGATCCCAAGATTGGAAGTCCAAAAGAAGAATCATGTTTACTTGGTAAGAAAAATCACGAGGATCATCCAGTCTTGAATCAAAAAGTGAAGTCAAGAAGAAGGCAAGAAGAGAGCAAGAATACTGAGAAAAAATCACAGATTTTGAGAAGTGCAAGCATGGAAAACAGGGATTTGTTCCTGAAGATGGTTTTTCCTATTTCTTTTAAATCAAGAAAGAAAAAGAATTTGATGAACAATTCTATTGCTAAAGTTTCTCCTAAGCCAGAAGTCACTGAGAAAACATCAAAAACAGTTGATAAAGATTGGTGGAAGAAAAGACTTTCTGGTTCCAGCGAGAGTGATAGCGGCATAACAAACAGTAATAGTGGAAGCAAAGGAAGTAGTGGCGGCGGCAGCAGCAGCAGCAGTAGTCGGAGCAACAGTGGCAGGTAATGTTGATTTCATCATTTTTATTCACAAACACATCAATTATATTGAGCAATTTTTCCGAATTACTTGAATTGGATTTGATTATTGATCTATGTTCTGGCGATTTTGAGTTATGTCAACCAACTAAAGATGTGAATCAAATTTAATGACTATTTGAGACCATGGGTATATAATTTTGTAAGAACTGCCTTTTGCTTTTATCGTGTTTAAGCACACGAGTTTGATCGTAATCTCTCCCTTGATGTAATTATAAAAAAAATTCATATGACTATTCATGTTACAACAATAGCTTGTCGAAATTCAATAACAGTAATCTCAAATCGCAAGGGCTAACTATCGCTCCTAAGCTAGGTGGATTAAGGGATATGGACAATGAAGTAGGATATGGACAATGAAGTAGAGCTATTAATCTCCTAGGATTAGATTTTGAAATTTTAAGTCCAAGAAGAAAACAACAAAGTGATTATTCTGTATTGTTCACTTGTTCTTCTTTTATGTATATCAGAATTGTGCCTTACAAAATATGACCCCTTCGGATAGCATACTTGCCAATACTGCACATAAGACAATGTGATAATAATGCTTTTGTGTAGCATCCTTTGTGTTTACGTCTTGTTGGGCCAACTCTATTATCATGGTCCTATATGGAACAGAATAGAACAGAACAAACGACAACTATTGCCTTAGAAGTTAAAAGAGTTTAGTAGTTGGTGGATAGAATAATTGTTTATTTGAATTTTCTGTTATGTTTTTGAATACCATTTTGGTTCTGGTTTGGAAAGAAAACAAAAGGAATCATGAATTTCTGCATAAGTTGAAATAAGTTGGGGGGTCATTGAATATTATTAGCAATTTTGCAAATTTTATGCAATTTCTTCACCAAAAAACAAAAATTGTGAATCAAATCAAATGTTAAGAAATTTCAGCTTACAATACTTTACAAAAGAATTAAAATTATACTAGGTTTCTACTTTTAGCAGCAAAAAGATTTACGAATCTTGATATTAATGTTTGATTTCTCGAATTGTGCAGGAAAAAGTTGGGCTTCATGGCCAGTTGCTTCTCCTGCTTTTATCCCGCGAAAAGCAGATCTGCAGAGTAGAAAGAAAGAGTGCTATTTTGATAAAGAGTATAGAGCCCTTTTGATATTCTTGTAAACAAGGTGGTATGGTAATAATGGCATATTAGGATAAAGTGTAAGAATACTTGACATGAAGTTTGGGGTTCATTGTTTATATTGTTGCAATTATCAACAAAAAGTAGTTGTTGTTGCTGCCTTTTTAATCTTTTCATATTGCTGCGGTTGGTTTCATTTACCTGTTGATGTTAATGTCCGAGTAAATATTATCTAATCAGAGCAAATTTGCATTATATGACAATATTATACCCACAAGTCAATTTCTTGTTGTTTCTTTGTGGGACATACACTCCCTCTCCCTCCCTCTCTTCGTCTTTACTAAATTTTCACTTTCCTCCTACTTTGATGCTGTCGGTGATTTTTGCCAATAAGTCATCACTTACAAAAAACAAAAAGTCACGCTAACATTTTTTTTTTTTCGCTTTCTGTGCATTGCCTCTGTTTTTGACTTGAACCTCCAATAATTTTGACAAAACTTGAACGCCATAATACAATCATATTAACCTAATTTGTTATCAATTAACACAATCTCCAAATTTTGCTTTCTTTTTATAAATAAATTTTTTTATTATTAGGCATATATCAAACGAGAAACTTCAAGAAAACACGCCACCATACACATACTTACGGAAGTAGACAAGAGGTGGCAGCGGGGGGAAAAAGAAAGGATAGAGAGATTTAAATAGCTAGGGAGAAAAAAGATGCCCTTGGAGGTTTGGGGGTTGGGAGGATGATTTTTGGTGTAGTTGTGAAAGGTTAGAAACCCTTGGAAGAGAGGGATCATGGAGTAACATAGTGGGGCAAGCAAGACTAGAAGTCAGAGATGGTGTGGAGTGGGTAAAGGAAATTTATGGAGGCTTTCATAGAAGAACTGAAGGAAAGAAGGATAAGAAACCAAAATAGAGAGAAGTTGAGAAGGATTGCTTACATTTAGATTGGGAGGATGGAAATGATTAGAAAATAAAGGATTTGGAAAGATATGGCACTATTTCTATTGGTTGGGAGATAAAATGGGATAGAGAGGAAAAGAAAATGAAGGAAAGGGAAGTAAAGATGCTTGTGTAAATTTAACAAAAACTTCCCCTCCAGTTTGGCAAGAAAGCGAAGAAAAATAGAGGAAAATTAAGTAAATTTTTTAACATGACAATATTGCTCTTAAAAATGTGATATAAAAAATTTTAATATCCAATAAATCTCCTTATTTTCTAAACTCCTAAACAACTTAGAAATAAACTTTGTATCATTTCTTTTCTCTTCTTTGTTTTTCTAACTAATCTTTTCTCTTCTTTTTTTTTTTTTTTCCTAAACTCACAAACTAGCTGTTGTGAGATGAACCAATTTGAATTAAAAGGGTAACTTTGTCAAGTTGAACAAATTTGCTACAACAGAATAATAATTGTTCTGATATTAACACCGGTCTCATTTTTCTTCTTTATTTTCTTTTTTATTTTTGTAAATTTTCCTCTTTCTTTACCGGAAAACCAGTGGCATGCCCTGCAATCTCAAGGTGCAATGCAATCATTTAGGCTAAGAATACATATTTTGGCACAAAAATATATGCAGCACTTTTTCCAAAGCAAACTTGGCAAATAATTGAAGTGGAAAAAGTATAGGTGGAATAATTGGCAATAGGTTTCCAAAGTTGAACATTTTGGATGACGCAAAATAATTGATCTTTGTTTACGTTTTGTTTCTTCTCTGTAATAATTATATCTTCCATTAATTCATACCTTTTCCACTTAAAATAATAGCAAACTAAAACAATAGTAAACTGCCTACTTGTTTTTCAAGAAATGTGACGAGTATCTGCTTTTTCTTCCATAAGCTCTCTCTCTCTCTCTCTCTCTCTCTCTCTGTATGTGTGTGGATGACTTTAGGTGTTATAATTGTTTCATAAGACTATGTTAACCCCATACTTGTTGATATTGATAAGGACATGAATGGTTTTTTCTCCCCTTCTAAAAAGCTTTTGTCTTTTTCTGCACATCGTCGCGTTGATGGTGATTATATTCTCTTTATTTAACACAATATGGTTTAGTCTTTGTATAACTACTTGAATATGGGGTTTCATCAAAATTTAAGCAAGCAAAGTATGAAAAGATACAAAGGTTTAAATAGGTTTGAATATTCCAATGTAAATTCGTTTTGGACATTGATTCTCTTCCTTCTGTCATAATGGTTTAGTCTTTATATAATTCTATTAACATCTTACTGTATAAATTTTGTCTAGAATTTTGTTTGAACATCGTAGTGCCATCAAGAAACAAAAGTTTTGTTTAGAATTTTGTTTTAAAGAAACTATTAGCAGTACAACATTTAAAGACAATAGACATAAAAGAAAAGAAAAACAAAAATCTGTAATGAATTTGGCATCATTATTTTTAGCTTTGGTTTCACGATATTTTAAATAGCTCTCACATAAATTTTATTTTTTTTGTAGTAAATTCATCAGGTATTGGTATGTGCTCCAAGTAGTGCTGTTCTAGGCCAACTAGTTGAAAAGATAAGTGTTACTAATGACCCTATGCGAAATGCAAATTAATTCCATTTCAGCTTACTGCCACACAATGGTCTCCTAGCACTAGTTGCTCCTATCATTGTAATCCCTTTTTTTTTTTTTTTTTGGAGAAAATTTCTTATAGGGGCGGTGGAAGTTTGGTAATGAATAAAGAAGGAAAACTTTCACATAATTTCTATAAATGGTGTTATTACTAAAAGCATAATATTTCATGTATAAAGATATAGTATTGTCTTTAAATAATATAATTGGATTATTTGCCTAATATTAGCATTTTTAATAAAAAAATCAGCATTATAATTTGTCATATCAAAGTAGTAAAATCAAATTTTTCTAAATTTTGATTCAAAGAGTTCAAGTACAAAATTATGAAGGGGATGAAGTTTTGAAAGTGAACTTTTTTACTGTCAATTATAACTAAAATTAAAATAAAATCAATTTTGTGAAAATTTATAAATATTAACATTTTTAATCAAAAAGGAAAAATGTATATTAAACATTTTTATTCATCATCTCAAAGTAGTAAAATTAATTTGTTCTAAATTTTGATCTAAAGTGTCCAAGCAAAAGTTGTGAACGAGATGATTTTTTGAAAATTGACCTTTTTTATTGGCCAATTGTAGCCAAAATCAAAATTAAATTAAATTTTTAATAAAAATAAAAAATATATTGACATTTTTATTCATTTTCTCGAAGTTATAGAATCAATTTTTTCTTAATTTTAGTACAAAAGTCTGGGACAAAATTATGAAGGTGGTGATTTTATCAAGATAAACCTTTTTTCTAATGATTAATTCCTGTCAAAATCAAAATAAAATCAATTTTCTAAAATTGACTGAAGTAGAATTTCAGAAAAATCTATTTCTCTACATTGGAAAGATGAATAAACTGCCATTCTATTTTAATATTAATCGAAAAATTCTTAGATTTAGGTATTTGTTAGTAATCCCCTTTACAAGAATTATGCAAAAGTTTCGCCCTCTTCATTTATTTCAAAACTTCCACTGCCCTTATAAGAAATTTTTCCTTTTTTTTTGTTTATTCTTTTATTAACCTACATTATTACAATGGAAGAAGTGAAATGGTGTTAGTGAAATTTGAACCCTCGACCTCTGGAGTGAAGTTGTAGAGTTCTAACTGCTCACCCTCTATTCGTTCCTAATTGTAATCCTTAACAAACTTTATTATAAGCACATTGCCACTCTGAGGAAAAATATGAAAAAGTTTAAAGTTTTAACTACAAAATAATCATTAACTAAAAAAATCGGGATATTTGTTAATGTGTTAAATTGCTAATATTCATGAAAGCAATTTCCTCCGTTTTTTATAAAAACAACCTCTAGGCTAATTGATTAACAATTTCAGTTTATCGCTTTACATTGTTGAAATCAAGATATATCTAGTTATTTCTATATTCTTGTTTATTTGTGCTATCCTTATCATTTTCAGCACAAAAACATGTAATTTGCATAATGTATAATGGTTGAAGTAACCAGGTTCAAAAAACTATGACATCAATTGCAAGTACATGAACTAATAAACCAAGCATATATAACAATTTATGTGATTTAAAAGACAATGTTTAAACGGCAATAAATTGCAAATGTAATGGAAGAGAACGTTAAAGCAAGAATGACAAAAGAAAAATTTATATGCAGAAAGAAAGTAGGGATATATATAAATAGCAAAGGACTAAAGGAAAGCAAAGGAGCTTCTACCACTACTATAACAACTGAAGCCATGAACATCGTTGCAGTACAGACATAGAAACGGAAAAAAAAATTGATGAAGAATAGATTGGTTATCTCGAACTCGATTCACTGTATCTGAATATGAAGGTGCTCTTACATTCATAAATTTGTATGTTTTGAGTAAAACCATTTGATATGACATTAATAACAAAATTTACTGTGTTTCATTTTTCTTTTTCAAAAATGTTATGCAACTTACTACATAATAATCTAAACATTTTCATGAAAAACACTATATGAACCTACTTGCGTTGGATACTTATATTTGGCAACAAGCCCTCTTGTGTGTTTTTTGGAGTAAAGAGATATGAATATTAACCACGATCATTTTGTTACGAAAAAGGATTTTGATAAAACTAGTCAAATAGGACTAAATGTATTAAAAAATTAAAACATTTGATGCTAGATCTACTTTCGTCTAAATTTTAGAGACTGAAACTGCCAATACCTCATATATTTAATACCAAAATTGTAATTTTGTCTTTATCAAAATAATCTGAAAAGTCTGTAAATTTTTTGTATAAGAGCGGAACAAAAGTTTCGGAATAGAGGTTTGGAAGCAAGAGACGCATAATTAATTACAGTTTCTATTCAATAATTTCTTCTTTCTCAGTTGATCTCAAATGACTAGATTGATCTAGAGCACTTAAAGTATCTTTTATTGGATTTTGCCGAAAATTTACAGTTTCCTAAAAATCGGGTGAGTGATAAGATTAGCAAGAAGGTTCAGAGGTTAAAGGGGTTGTTCTTGTTATCTTAGATTTCATAAAAGCTGCTTCTGGAAAAATAGATTGTTAAAAATTACATTTTTCAAAATTTGACAAATGTTCTCATTTGCTTAATCAAAACTGATATAAAAGCTAATTTTGGGTGTTATCAGAAAAAACTGGATTATGAACAATAGCTTAAACAACACTAGATATTAAACTTATTGATTATCCATTGTTAAAAGAATATTCATGTACTCACCTTTTTCAACAACAAAAACAAAACACATATAGAACTAGAAAATCCTAGGTCTTCCAAAGAAACACTAAACAAAACATATTTACTCCAATGTTGAAACATACGGCTCTAATTCAAGAAGGAAAACCCACTAGATAATCCTATGTCTTCTAAGAAAATCCTAAACAAAGCATTATGTCTAGAAGATCGAGACATGTGGTCCCAACTGAAGAAGAAAAAAACCCGCCTTAGATATTGACCCTAAACCCACAAAAGTATATGGCTGACCAAATACAATTACAATGAGTCTATCATTTTGTTCCTTTTTAAAAGAAATTATAACATTATCATTATCAGAAGCATTAACAAGAAGTGTTGTCGGCAATTGAAGAAGAAAACCCCCCACCTCAGACATTGACCCTAAACTCACCAAACTAATTTTTGTTCTCTTGCCTACTATTGATGAAAATCACATTGGAGTAGAAGACTGTAATGGATTAAGACAAAAGAGATTTTGGCTTGAGTAGAGAGATATTAGAGAATAGATAATTAGGTTATTCCTTGCTATATCTGTAATTTGATTAAGTTCGGAAAGACGTTTTTTTCCAATAAAAAAAAAAGAATTTTAATCAAAATCAGCCCAAAAATTCCTTGAGTAGATCCTCAAATTCTGCTTTTTTTATTATTAAAAAATATATAATCTAGATGCATAGCAAATAAGAATGTTAAAAAACTGATTTTTTTAAAATTAAAATCTAATATCAGGTAAAATAGTCAAACAAGAACACCCGAAAAAATGTTATTATTTTTAAGAGACTCAATGTCAAAGACATTATAATTTTTAGGTTTCTTTGAAGGACTCCCGCGACCTGGATCATAACATTTTGCCATATCAACAACTGATTGCACTAATATGAATGACTCCAATCAAGGTTTTCGGATCTTGGACAGGTATTTTTCAAGTTACTAAAATAGTTCAATAGGTATGAAATTGATTCGTCTATTATATAGCAGGAATATCAAATTGTTAGAATTTAATTCGGATTAGAACAATAATATTTGAAAAATGTACAAAGACATGTAATATATTTGTCCTGTATAGTCAAGCTATAAAAGCATTGTTGGCTTACAAATGGTAAGTTTGAGAGAAAGGATGGGGCAACTAATGCTGGCAATCAGTTCCAAAACCCATTGGGATCCCATGTCCATATTAATTTGGGCGGGATGGGTATCAATAATATGGGATTGGGCTTATTTGGAATTATACCCATTAACACCCATTTAAATATGGGTATGGTTGGGAAATGATTGGGATTCCCATACCCAAATATAAACAAATCTTGAAATAATTTGTATTTGATCAGATCCACCTCTTCCGTACTCTCTTTTGAAAAAATCCTTTATTTTAAGCTGCATTAACAAAACATCTTTCATTTGTTATTTGTTTTTTAGTTTTTAATATTTTTTTCAATAACAATGGAATACCCTTTTTTTCAATGATGGACAAGTTATAAATTTGTTTTTGCATTCTTAGCTTCTTCATTTTACCCTCTTCGATTCATCTATTTCTACTATAAATATTATGTTAAATTTTACCTATTGACATCAATTTTATGTGGTTAAACTGATTTTTGTATTAAAAAAATTCATGTGAAATTTTATATGTCGAGTTCCTTAATTTCAGTTCAACCTTATTTTCGGCAAAATTAGTCTTTATATTCTAATTTCATCAAAGTTTGTAATGTCCATGAACGAATGAGATGTTGATTTATTTTAATTTTTTATTTGCTTAATTACTTTAGTAATGAATTTTAGTATCAGGAAATTTAATAAGATAATATCTAAATTGATTTTTTCAGGTGTAGATAAATTAAATCTCTACACATCTTCAATCTATCCTCTTTACATGTAATAATTGGAAAACTACAATTTATAATTAAAAGATTAAAGAGCATTAATAAATGAGATCTAAAAAAATAATAATATAAAAACAAAAAAGTTAGAAAATTTTGAGGTCAAGAAATTAAAAAAATAAATGATATAAAAAAGAAGTATTCATGTTAAACTAAAAAAAATAAGTAATCTAAAAAAATAACAATTAATTAATAAGGAAAAGATAATTTAGAAAAATAATAAAATCGGATAAATTGGGTTTTTGGGCGGTATCAAATGGGACTAGCCAATTTTAGTCCCACCCATATTGATCCCATGACAAATATGGGATTGTTTGGGTATAACCCATATTTCACAATTTCAATTAAATCCCATCCAAATCCCGCACATTTCGCCCATTTGCCATCTTTAGGTGCAACTTAGAACTGCTTGTATTTTACATTTTTCGTATGTTAGAAATTTAGCACTTGGTTTGCACCTTGTTTGTTTCTTGATATTTGCACGAGTATTAATTCTCAGGACTAAATTCAGTAAGCCTTCTTATATTTAAGTTTTTTGTAATATAGTCCATCATATTATTTTTGTGCCTGTTTAGTCCTTTTACAAACAATCAAAGATGACTATAACATCAGTTTTCTCGTACGTAAGTTATGTCTTATTATGGCGTGATTGTATAAACCCTCTTGATTTTCATCTTGATGCTTAGTGATTTTAGAATAAGAGCAAAAAGAATTTTTCGAAATCGTTTATTAGATTGTTTTCTATATTTTATCCTTTGCAAGTCTAATTGACCTACAATCTGCCATTTATGTATTTAAACTTTAAATGAATTCTATTTACTCAAAGAAATAATGACCCATCTCTTATTTATCTATTCAATGGAATTTCATATGTTATGGTAGAAATAATATAATCGCCTTTAATAACGCAATGTATAGTAGATATATAATACAAGGGTAATTTATAAGAAGGATCAAGCTGCTAAAACACAGAAACACCAATGTATAACCAAGTTCAATTATGAATGCCTGTATTACATGACAAATGAGATATATTTTATTTACTTAATCTTCGTATCACCATAACTGTATCAGTGCTTCCTAATTAATCTGAATTATTTATTACAGTACTATAAGAATAATTAAGTTTTATTAATAAAATAGAATAGGTGAAGAATGAAAAGTTAATGATATGATTATTTCTTTGTTCTCCAAACTTTTGCTCATTCATTTAACTCTAGAAATATTAACAAAAAACCAAAAAGGAATATTAAGATCAAGAAATTTTGAACTAATTAAATTTGTCAAATTTATTTACTTTTTTCCTATTTATGGTTTTGTAACGAACATATTCTTTACAATATTAACATAGTAAGTATATAATTAAAAACAATAAATAATATACAATAATCGCTTCATTCAATTAATTCCCCAGCCAGTGTGTAGCATACATGTCAAATTCCTATTATACTAAAATGCCCCCTCCAATAAATGTATTGATAGAATTTTCCTCACCTAACCCTTGAATACCATATCCGTCACTGGTCTAGTTTATAACATCGATTGCTACACATCAGTGGAAGTCAATGGAAAGTGATGTCCAAGAAATAAAGCCATGAATCATCTTAGCTCAAATGAAAATAATCAAACCCTGAATTCTTTTAGGTCATAACATTTGTTTGTCGGATTTGGGTATATTATTAATTACTGAAGAACACATCATTTTCATCAATCAAAATTCATTTGTCGTGATGAACAAGTTGCAACTGAATAGAAGTTCTCTTCCCTGGTTATTCTCTGCACTTCAACAATTAAAAATAATTAAAAAGCATTCCACATTTGAAACTTTGCGATTAAAGTACATCTCAAACTATTGGATCTTATAGTTTACCATCTTTTTATGCGTTTCTTTGTCAACAAAAATCAACAGAAGTTAAAATTTTCGCAAAGCAAAATCAAATTTGTCTAAATATACATGCATGCATGCATACATACATACGTACATAATGTATGCACGTATGTATGTGTATACGTTGTTTCTCTATGTATGTATGTGTGTACGCACGTATGTATGAGTGCACGTTAATTCTCAAAAAAATCATCAAAATTGGATCTGGTTTTAAACATTTAACATAAGTTAGAGTCTCATTGCTGCCAAAATGTCATCCTCATCTTCCTCTGCCTTAGCATCAGAAAAAGGATGTAAATGCATAAACAAATGGAATAAAGATACAAGTTTGCAAGCTAAAGAGTAAATGTTCATATATTCCATGCTAATTAATTTTTGATACACGGTTTTTAAGCCAAATATGGGCTATTATGGTAATATTTAAATTCATTTCAAAACAAAAGTACAAATGTACTTAAACTTCTTCATATTTTAAATCATCACAAATAATTTGTCAAAAAGTCTAAAGATCTTGGTTCAAGTAAAGAAATTACCACATCAGCTATTTTCTCTTGGTGTGGTAATTGAAGCTACGTTTCTGAACTTGGACATGGCTCAAATTTTTTGACCAAAACTTGATCAAAAAAGTAACTCCATGTAGCCATTTACAAGGAGAGTTAAAGGGCAGTGCAAGTCCAAACTTCATAATCTATCCTGTGAGTTCTTTAACAAATGTCTCTGGGGTTATTTTTTTGAAGTGCATATGAGATAAAAAGATAATTAATAATATAATCGGTGTTTTCTATAAACAATGTTTATGGAAAAGAAACCCTCCGATAACAAAGCATCATGTTTGGATTTACAAAGGTGATAAATATGTCTATAGTTGATATTTTTGTTCATACATTATAGAGTTCAAGTCGGTATTGGTAACTTTTTTTAAATACTTTTATTTGTTTTGATGTTTAACATGTATACTAATTTTGTAAATGATATTTAAATATTTTTATGATGAATTTACAGTCAATTTGCCAGCCAAATATTTTGATCCAGCTCAAGGCAAGTTACTTGTCCCACCCGTATTCTATGGAAAAGTCAAACCCTTCTGTCCTATTTGCATTTAAACCTCTAGAATCACTAATTACAATGGCAAATATTTTCTCTGTCCAAAAAGAGATGATGATATAATAAATGCAGGTCTTTCTCAAGATGCTTAATTATGCACTTGAAATTCAAAAATAATTCTTCATTTATTTATTATTGTAGATATTGTTCCAACACATGACTTCCTTAACACATGACATTAGTCTTGTTCAGACGCAAGTTCTATAAGAATGTTGAGATGTATGATTCCAAGAAACGTGTCAAACAAGCACTAATACCATTCCAAAAATCAAGCATAACTTATGGTGCATAATAAGTGTAGACATTGAAATTTTATGACGCATAACAAGTATAGACAATGAAATTTTACAATAGCCAAGAATTATGGACTTATTAAATTTTGGTTCGAGATAGAAAAATTCACTATAAATATAAATATGAGTTCATTAAAATGTTCTGGGTGATGTCAATGGACTAATCCCAATATTGTATATTTATTAATGGGTGACTTAAATACTAAATAACCCATTAAAGGGACAAAACCCAAACCTTAAAATTTATCTATAAATAGGGTGCACCTCCCCACAGAGAGAGAGAGAGAGAGAGAGAGAGAGAGAGAGAGAGAGAGAGAGAGAGAGAGAGAGAGAGAGAGAGAGAGAGAGAGAGAGAGGAATTTTTCAGAGGCTGGAAAACAGAAAGCTATTGCATATGTGAAGTCTCTAAAGTTATTCGTAGATTTCGAGTCTCCCAAGTTATCAGGTCTCAAAAATCTCAAGTCATCAAATTTCCAAAGTCCCAAAATTCTACAATCATCAAGTTTTCAAAGTTCTTCGAATCATCAAATCTCCAAAGTTCTTAGTAGATCTCACCATGTCAAGTCACTCAAGTTGCTCAACTCATCAAATTCCAAAACTTCTTGAAGTTCTACAAGTCATCGAATTTTGTGTGAACTAGAAATTGAACTTGAACTTGAACTTGGCATATAAGCATCTTGAGCTTGAAGTATATAAGCAATTAAGTTACATTTTAGGAGAAAATTTTTGAAGCCTCAAAGGCAGTTTACATTATAGACTCAAAAAATGAGAAAATTTTTGAAGCTTCAAAGACAAATTTACATCATAGGCTCAGAAGATATTATTCATAAAAGAAACTATTATAAATAGTTATGGGGCTATCTTTAAGATCTTTGGGGCCGCAATAAATTTATAAATGAATTTTTTTTCTACATCAACTTCACTAGAAGAAACAACTATGGAAGTTTTTTACCGTCTGTAATTAATGTGGTTGAAATTCGGAAACAGGACGTTCTTAATTAAAAGGCCAAAAAAAGAAATTAGTGAAGAAGTGGAAGCTTGTTGGCCACAGAAGAAGTGACTTCATAATAAAGTTGAAGAACAGCATATTAAGGGTCAACCTCCTGGAGACTTAAATTTAAGATTTGTGTCACAAATTGAATATGTTTTCCAAATTGATTTCAAGATTTAGTCGCAAAGGATTATTTGATGTGTTCATTCTTCTTTTGCTTTCAAGGTTTCAATGAAGTAAAGGAGAGCTCGAATTCAATTTCCTTTAGTTTTTCGAATTGCAAAAATGCTTTGATTCTCTACAATACAAAGCGCCGAACTACTTATATGAGTTTGGCTTTATAGGTGTTCTCAACAAGCTAGTAGATGGTCCATAGTGTTTCTCTACATGCTAGCAGAGAGTATATAATGAATACTGGATAACAACAGGGATCTTCACTCCCTTTGGTGAAACTAGAGTGAACATTTCTCAATTTTCGTATAGAATAGTGAAACTATAGGTTATAGTAAACTTTCTTAGATGCCTAAAAGATTTGTTTGTAATTCCAAAATTATCCTTGTGCATCATTATAATCGAAATACAGGTAAATAAATAACTGGAAATTTGGTCCACTATGGGGTGTTCTTGTGCATTTAAGACAATCTACTTCATTTTAGTGTAACGTCTGACATTATCATGTTTTTAAACTCGAATCAGACCGAGTCAGTTAAAAAAGTCAAAAGTGAAAAACACCTATCAAATCTGATGGCAAAAAATTCAAATTTTTAATATTTTTGGCTGATATTTATGACGTAATCCAGTTCAACTTGGGTTGATACCTAGTACTTGAAAACAATTTTTTCTACCCTGTTTGTGCCTCCAATGTCAATGTGCAAGCTGGACACTTTCTTCTACGCTATTTGAATCTCCAATATCGATATGCAAATTGGCATAAAAGATGTCGAATTCAAAAACACAAAGTCAACATTTGAATTTGACTCTGACTCCATTAACCTTAAGGTTCTGCATTAACTGAATAACAACCAATTCCATAGTGGAATCCCAGCTACATGGTCGAGTCCCGATGTGACTTCATTTTGGGTCTCAATAAAAAGACAAACACTTGGAAATTGCCTAGAACAATCAAGATTATTTATACATAGATTGAAGCAAAACACATTTGAGAATGAATAGAAGGTCGAACGGAATAGAAGGTCGAATGGTTAGAACTCTATGACTCTACCCAGAAGTCGAGGGTTCGAATCCTAACATACCAAATTCTCCTTCCTCATGCAATAGTGTAGGATTATCAAAAAACAGAAAAAAAAAAAAAAAAGCAAAACACATTCATCTTTTTCTTAAATTTTTCTACAATTATCTCCTCGTACTAGTTTTTATGAGATTTTAATTGTAATTTAAAACAATGGAGAAGTAAGAGGAAATGCAAATGTAGGAAAAGAGTTTGAAATGAATAACGAATTTTTTTTGGACTAGAAGTAACTGTAGATAATTCCAAAACTAATCATGAACATCGTGTACTGTTACATCAAAAGCCTATGTCCCCAAGATCATTTCACGTCTCCTATGTCCTTTTTAGGTAGTCATTTCATCTCTAGACCACCAAAACGAAAAATTGAAAAGAGATCAGTAATTGTGCTAAAGGAGAACGCGAGTGATAAAAGGAAGCACAAATATTAGAAGCAAAATAGATGCGAAACTTGACTTGCATAAATTATTGTTACTACATCAAAACCCCCTGCCTATTAATCCTAAACAATACATAGAAACTGCATAGGAATAACCAAAACTGCTTAGCTTTGATCATATGAAAAAAATCAAGGAAAGACATTCTATAGCAACTCCCCAAAAATTATGCCCCACAATGAGATACATTTAGCAACTGGCTCGCTATCTATACTTCTTGGCTTTCGCCAACTTCTTCTTTTTCTTCTTCAGTGCTTTTGGAACTTTATGTTTGCGAGCCTCCCTCTTTTCTTCTTTAACTTTCTTCTTGTTCTCTTTTCTAGCAGCTTTTCTATCTATAACAGTTGGCTGCTCATCTTCAGATGATGAATCTTCTTCCTCTCTGTCAGTTGAATCACTTTCATCTTCATCTGTTCCGGTAATTGACCCACTGTTGGCCAATCCTGGACATTTACCTGGAAAAGGGTAATCTTCTGCAGTTTGCTGAACCTGCTTATGCAACTGTCTTTCTGTCAAGGAAGAGTCAGAAATAGAAAGGGCCTGCTTAAGACCCGTAATAGTCTGATAGTACATGTCTCCAGTGTCAGTGCCGCTAGTAAGCCGCTGCACATCTTCCTCCGCATTCTTCACATCATCCAGTGTTTTTGGAATGTATGACTGGGAATATACAATATCCACAAGTTACTAAGGCTCATAGTTTTGCTGAGTTCTCAGTCTGATATTACAGTGACAAGTTTACAATCAACTAGATCCTAAAGAGCTTCCAGTTAGGATAAATCAAAATCCCACAAAGTAAATAGTGATTAACTAGAATTCAATAGGTTTACCAAGTTAACTATTATCTGCAGAACCCTTTTCAATTTTCATATCTGAAGTCTGCAATCCTCCAGAATAGGTCCAGAAAGGGGATGTCTCCACTTTTACCAGGCATTAATAGAAATATTTTCCCTCAAAATGGGCCTAGTTTCAAGTGTTGCAAAAAGATATCTAATACTCAATTCTATAAGATTTAATTAAATAATATAGACCTGCATAAAAACAGAATCAGCAATTTCCTCCTCTGCAGAGATCACATTGCCTCTGGCCAAAATTTTTTGTTGCACCTATGAGACAGAAACAAGTTTAGTTTCAAATACCCAAAGATGCAGCGGTAGATCAAATATGTACTCATATCATACCTCTTCCAAATAACTATCCACTGAATCATCATCAATAGAAGGATCAACTATGAAATCAAACAGTTCTCGTATTGTCATAACTGCTACACCATGTTTCTTGAAGAAATCCTGCATAAAGTTCCCCCGACCATTTATCCAAGTAACTAAGGAACTCTTTCCCATTCATAATTCAGCTAACCATATTCACAGAGAGAGAGAGAGAGACTTACAGAAACATGAACACAATCCTCTCTAAGAAAATCAAGGGCATGAGGATGGTCAAGATCAACTGATTGGGAGACATCAATGATATACAGGTGACCCTGCAAATGAAGAGTTATCCGTGTTGGACAGAAAATGAATTATTCAATAAAAGGGAATGCATGGACCTACCTCAAAGTAAAGTATATTGTATTCACTCAGGTCTCCATGCACCAGCCTGCATTTCTGGTATAGGGTTCGCATAGACATAATGATCTGAAAGACAAAACGGGTACTGTAAAAGTGAACCTCGTAGATCTTTTCTTTTTTTTTTTTTTCTGAGAAAAATAATCACAACAACAAAGATGAACTAACTATATAAGTTGAATGCCTACTTATTCCTAGTTACAGGAAAATTAACCATTTGAACCACAGCATTCAAAGAGAGATATTAGACAAAACTGCCATTTCAATAACTTGAGAAAATTAGCTTGCAAAGATATCTGCCCAACATACACAGCTTCAAATACTTTATTCTACTATGTGAACACAAAAAGATGAGAAGCAAATCCAAGTGTTTGAGAGTGAAATGGACATAAAATGTCCAATAACTGAAACAACCAAGTAGTCATCGTAATTTTTAGGCTCTTCCTTTTCGAACCTTCAGAACAAGAAGCTTGCATGTGATTAATCATTAATAAAATGATTGGCTACAATATATTAAAGGTTCTTCTGCAGTGATGTGGATTCCCTCTCTTCTTTCTTTTACATGCAGAGATGCAGATTCTGATGTTAAATTGCTAAAATGCATTCGTTATAATGATTATGACTCATTAAAGGATGCATGACAACACTATACAAAATATGAAGGTGCCAAAAGTTAAGCTGAGACTCTGAAAAGATGAAAAGAACATCAAAATATGTGGCTAGCAAATCGGTATGGTTTAGGAAACCAAATTGTAATGGCAAAAATCAAAGCAAATTATTAATGATCATAAAATTTTAGCACATAAATCAACCATCAGTTATATGAACACTCTAATGAACAAAAACATTCAGAACGGGCAAATCAGTTTTCAACATGAGAGAAACCATAATTGAGTCCTCCTTCTCAAACATGACATTTTTGTATTCATTGGACTATTATTAACCAATGCTAGATCAATAGCCTATGCTGTTTAGAGAATATTCAGCTAATGAATCTCTGGAAGGATGACATCACAAAGGAAGCTTGAGTGCTTGTTATAGTATTCTCATTGCTCTTCGGCATTAGCCATATTGCCACTGTAATTTGTCATTGGTGGAATCATCAGATATCTAGGATGAAAAGACATGAAAATACCTCCACATAACATTCACGTAACTTGTCCAGAGATAAAGCAGCATCCTTGAGCCGAGGTGCAGCCCAACCACTCTTACCTGTAATAAAGAAGGTGACCATAAACTGAACCAGTTTAAAAGAATGTGCTTCCATATTGTTCACATATGGAGAAGGCATTGACAATGTTAGCAATGCATATGAAATTGCAACAGTCAGTTAAAAATCAATATTCTGCTTTGGTACAACAAATTTTATCAATGAATATTCATCTAACGTGATTGTAAGACAAAATCTGAAATGACCAAGAATAACACAAAAACACGACTACTTCAGTTCTCTTGGTCCCAAAGCATGTCACTAAGCAAGTACAGTCAGAGTCAAAATCTTAGATCTTTAACCAAGAATCTGTAACTGGGTCAAATCCAGTATAGAATCGCCTCAAATTCAGGTTTTATCATACTGTTTCTGAAGTCATCAAACTGAACTTTATTTTTCCATCTAAAGTTAGCCATTGTCAATTTCTGTGTTAACCACAAGCAAAAGGGTAGTTTTCAGGCAACTCATATAGGTCTTCCTCCTACCAAGAACTTTATGTTCATGCCAATTAAAAGACAAGCAGTAAACCAGCTAAGTGAACCAGCTAAGTGAACAACATTTCATTTATATGAGCAAAATGATCCCTAGCAGCAACCTTATATAATTCTGTGGAACTTTTGTTTCCTTCATCATCCACATTGGTACTTTGTGTAGTTGTTTCCCTTATATAAGGTAAACCAGTTGTTTCCCTTAGATTTTACCTTCTGTGTTAGTTTTAGATTTTACCTTCTGTGTTAGTTTCTGATTACTGCGTATATCTTTCTATACCTTCAGAAAGACATGCACTATGTCCAACTAGAACTGTTTATTATATTGCGTTCACCTAGAAGGGAAAAAAGTACTCAAATCATATGTAATACAAAAGCATGTATGAGTACCTATGAATTCCATAACCAGAACATGAAGCCTCAAGAGAAGCGGAGTCGGGCATCTAATTCCTGCTGCCTTTAGCCTGCAATTAAACATGAGAAATCATACTCCAGAAGAGAAAATTGAACAAAGAAGGTTTTTCCTGGAAGAATATTCTTGAAAGAAATATAACAAATGCAAGTGCCTTTATGATCTCCAACAATAAGCTGGTTCGATCAGATTTTGCTGTAACATGTATGAGAAGGATGTCTTATTTTCTTTTCAGTTAGTTTTCTATAAACATACATAATGCAACTACAAATAACTTTTCATGTTAAATGCCATATCACATCAAGGGAGAATAACTATTTACAACTGCATAATTTACAATATACAAATCAAGCACCAGAACTACATGGCTAATTGAGAAGATGACAAAGACAAAGTTAAGAAACATCCTCAAGTATCACTTGCAAGACAACTGAAAAACTCAGTACGGATGCATTTAAAATAAACAACAACATCAGATGTAACATTTAACAGATTCCTCCAATCATCAGACCCAATATAATCTTAGAATCACTTCATCGTTCCTTTAACAACTACTACAACAAGCTTTAAATTAACTTTGAACAGATCATTACCACAAAAAAACAAGTGTCTCAATAACGCATAATTTTTGGAGATGTTTGCAATATTGATCCATTTTCAAGAATTTGTCAGAAAACAAACCTGAGAAGCAAGAAACAATTTCATTAGCTATGTTTCCCCATTATTTTTTTGTTCCGGTACCAATTTTGACATGGAACATGCTTATTCACCCATGTTGGAATTTACTACCTTAGTTTGACACCACACGGTTTTCAAAGGCGAAAAACATGATTTGCTTGAAGATGAAGTGGGAACATGTGGGGCCATTAGCTTCTATTTCACTTTTGAAGCTATTAAACAGGGATGATGAAGCGCACTCAACTCTTATTTGGAATAGGTAGAGTATAAAACTCCACCTTATAACCAAAACAAACTTACAATAAGGATGATGACTACAAAAACAAACTATTTAGTTGCTGCTAAGGGAGGCAATTGGGGGGGTTGGGCAGTTTTTGGGCGGGTTGGTATTGGGTTTTCATTTATATGGGTTATACCCAACCCGCCCAACTATATATTGGGTTAATATTGGGTTGGGTCATATTGGGTTAACTCAAACCCATGACCTAAATATGACCCAACATATTATTTTATAGATTTTGGTTTATAATGCTCTTTCACACATATTTACACACAAAAAATTATTACAAAATGATTTTTTCACACATATAAACGCATCTTTTCATATATAAATATATTTTCACACACTAGAATACTTCCACAAATACAAACACACACTTCTAATTAAGCATCTGCAGATTATAATTGTAGAAGAGATAATTAGCTCCAGGAGCGTTGACTATGCAGAGAACATGCAGATAATTAGTTACCCATATTAAGCATCCACATGATTCTAGTTTAATGGCTTTTTGTTTTATACACTTTTATTATAATAACTACATAACATATTTCAAAATTCCAATTACTTCAGAAGATGGTGTCAGTTGTAATATATCTTCTCCATGTGTATGCTTCTTAATTAAACTACTCTTTCCTCTTTAATTTTTTAAAAAATTTGACTAACTGCTTTAGAAGCTGAATTTTATTTTCTATTTATATATAGAGAATACATGAACTATTAAGAATGATGGATTCTGCATTATTTTAAGCTGCCAATCATTTATTTATCCTAAAGTTAGCATTTTGTAAGGATTACAATTTTGTTGAGAACATTAAATTTTGAATGGTTTTTTGAAGTAATGTCCGTATTCTGGACCGAAATTTCTTAAAAGTTTACTAAAAAAACTGTAGCATATGTAAAATTCATTTTCCAAAATTGACTTTGATAGTTTTGATTGCATTTGAAATTTTTAGAATATTATTAAACAATGATATTGTAACAATTTTTGAAATGTAATGTACGTGAAATAAAAATATTGTTAGAATTATAAAAGGTGATTGAAAACATGTTTAAAAAATTATTTCAACATAATTTTCTGCCAAATGCCTTTAACAAAATGGAGCCTTTTGATTTTTTTTTAAAATAGAAGTTGGGTAATGGGTACCCAAGTAAAAAACTCAACCCACCCAATAAATAAGTTGGGTTTTCTTAACCCAACCCATCAAAACCCATAACCCAACTGACCCAACCCATCCTTTAAACTTAGTGGGCAAGTTGGGCGGGTTTTGGGTTTTGGGTTTTTTTGCCAACTCTAGTTGCTGCAAATTTTATGCAAGAAAGAAATCATAGAGATATTTCGTAACACTCTTGGGCCTTTTGATGACATATTGGCATCAATAACCCATCACAAAGATTTGTACCTGATTTTAAAAAATTTAACAATTATATTATTAGGACTTCAAAAAAAAAAAACCCTAAAAGTAAATTCCCATGTGGACAATCTCTAGGATATAGATGTTGGCTATTATGGTGACTGGAACCAGTCTGCATGCCATTTGCACAAAACCCATATTTGCGCTGAATATAAACAGTGACTCCTTCTGACACAATGAAAAGCAGGGGGACGGGGGGAAATGTGGAAACAAGAGGGTCATTTTCTTAGGATAAAAAACTAAAGAACATAACAATCAAAATGTTTAAGAGAAACTGCCGAGAACCTTTCAAATGATTCAATCAAAAAGACACAAAGCATGCACAGGATATATCTCATTCTATGCCTCAAATCCACCATAGGGCAGTCGAGTAGAAACGGTAGTTTTCAACGGAAAAAAGAAAGGAATCCAGCAATATAATTTGCCACAACAGAATATACTGTAAATGATTCATCTGACTTAAAAGAAACTGCAATGATCATTCGCCCACAGATTAAGATGTGAGCATTTGCAAATCAAATGCAAGGAAATGAAGTATAGAATGCATAGCAATAATTACATTTAATGAAAAAACACAACACAACAAATTTGAATTATTAACATTCATGACAGTAAGGTTCACATTCAAATACAAAACTACGATTTAGCAGCAAAGTAATATCTTTATATAAATGCTAGGACGATAAATAGAAGAGTCAAAAAGAGACTACCTCATAAGGTTCCTCATTTCTTTCTCAGCCCAAGTCTTGACCATTTTTCTGGGATTGTGTTTGCAGTATCCGTATCTGAAACGGTAGTCGCCTTGAACATACCTATCTCTATCCCTGTTGTTGGGAACAGGAAACCGAATGAAACTTGTCAGAAGTTCAAAACAAAGCAGAGCAAAGTCAAATCTGTTAGAGAAGTAGAACTCAGAGAGAGAGAGAGAGAGAGAGAGAGAGAGAGAGAGAGACAGGGAGGGAGGGAGAGAGAATAATAATTAGGATCTTATTTAAAGAATAAACTTAATTATGTTTTTATCATGCCAGAATTCAAGTATATTTTTGCCCTTTGCATAAAAAGTTTATCAATGCTTTTAATTGTTTTGATTATGCCAGAGTAATGCAACTTTGCACGTGACTGGAATATAGCAATTCAGGTACCAATGAACAGAGACATGAAAAGAGGAAAGCCAGGTAACTTTGATAGACAAAAATTAGTTTTGCACCATTGTAACCGTATAGAAATTCTATCATTGCTTAACAAGTTATAGGAAAATGTATAACAAGTTACACAACTTAAGGCATCAAATAACATACTTAAATACAAGAACTGAAGTTTTGTAGATTTTGATTGCAAGTTCTTGAGCATCAGCTTTTGTAGCATGATAAACATTTGCCTGGACGGATAACAAAAGGAAAGGGGGGAAAAAAACAAAAGAAATATGTTAAAGGAAAGATCCAGTAGAAGAGAAATTTCAAGTGTGATTAATCAACAAGCAAAATGTGATATTAACAATTAGATTCTGACTGGCAATGATTACATACTTCCTTTCCTGTGGAAATGCAGCCATTAATATCATTAAATACACCTCGATTCAGCATTTTGAACAAAACCATGCGCGTTCTTGGGTCAATAGCCTGAAAACAAGAGGAGAAAAACCTATTTCATTGCATGTTCAAAGGCTGCTTAAAGCTTCTGAACTGAAATAATAAGCAAAAATGCTTCCAGGATGACATGTCATACTTAATACCACAAATACTATTAGTACCACAACATAAAGCATATGCAGAAACTGTTTTTGGATTTATATCAAGCACCAGGAGGACATAAGGGTGAAAAGGATACTTCAAACTATCATGGAAGTTAGTCCTTTAGCAGAAATATGGTTTTTATCACAAAAGACTACTAAATATTTGGTTACATGTAAAAATTGTGCTTAAAATCCTAGCCCTAATTTCAGAACTTGGCATTCTACCAAACAAAATACAAACTGCGGATATCATGACACCAATAGAAAAAAGAAGCACAAATAATACTTGATCACTAGTTATTTTAGCAAAAGCAATACTTTAGTACCACCTTTGTGAAATAGTTCTAGTTTGCACCAAATCAGGATTCTCATAATTACTTCTGTGATCGTAGAAAAAGCAAAAATACAGTTGCTTGAAATGAAACACCTCACTAAGTACAAACTAGAAAAAGGGAAAAAAAATAAAAACTATCTTTTGTGATGATTTTCCCAGTCAAGAACTAGTTCAACACACAAGAAAACAAAAAGGAACACGAATTCATAAGATACTACTTTAACGAAACAGTTATTGCTCAACCTTAAGACATATAGATAAAGCATGAGATGTGAAAAGAATGAAAGGAGAAACTGTTAAACCGAGCACTAAGCAATATAAGAGAAGTTAAGGCACCCTGAGACAACAACAACACTTCAATTTCGAATTTGCACTCTTAAAACACAAATCTAGTGCCATAACACTAAGCAATATAAGAGAAGTTAAGGAACCCTGATCTTATATCCACTCTGTTTTACCTGTTCGACAGTTGCACGGTCTGCTTTCTCTGTAATTTTTGTTTTTCCAATGGCCATGTCACGTACACTCTCACGTATTGCAGTAGTAACAGAGTTTGACATGCCAACATTCAACCTTCCCTCCCACTCCTGTACCATCAACACATTCTGGTAAGCTAAATTCCTTGCAATCATATAGACACTATGAATACTAAAAGAAAGATCTAACTAGGAAAAAAAAAAAAACTTAAACAAAAATGACATGCTTCCGGTTTTCAAACAATCCTCCAAATGGACGGAGGCAGTATGGACCATCAGCTCACTCTGACAAATTTAACGACCTCCATCTTAAGAATTATGGAATACATTTTTGCATTGATTCTCAAAAGCCATCCAGCAGGGAATCTCAAGGCTCGGTGATGAAACAAGGAAAAATAAATTATCCAAGAAGTTGAAGAAACTTCAATTTCCGACTCATCTTTTACTCTCCAAGAAAAATATAAGAAAATTACAAGATGACATGTCATGCACGTTTCCAGTATCTACCATCTCATTTCTCATGCTTACTTCACTCAAAGATTAGTGATTTACTTCACTGAAACACTTTTGCTATGAAACTAGCAGAAGATTACTTGTGGGACAGCAAACACGTCAAAAGGTTCTCCGGATTCCATTTTTTGTCCCTTGAAAACTCATAATGCATACAATAACAACGAGAAAGAATAGGAAACAAACAAAAAGAATGTAACCCCAAACATAATATCAAACATTACCTCCAACGGTGAAGCTTTTATGTGACCTGCATACTTCTGGTTCCTATTTGAGAGCGGTTGAAGAGACGAGGTATTAGGGCGAGAATGAAGCCCTCCATGAGCATTTGGACGCCTGGTGTGTATGCCTAAAACTCCATCCATTACCTCGGAATCATCCTTCGAGTCCAAATAATCCAGAGCCTCCCCAATTTCAGAATCTGAAGACCAAGATAATTCTTCCTCATCGTCTTCTTGATCTTCCATTCCATTCATCTCCTCTGCTTTTTCAACAGCAGAAGACATTCCTAAAACAACTGAGAAAAAAGATTAAACATAAAAACAGAGCACAATAACAGGCATTGACAGTCATGAAATAAAGCCTTCCCCCTTCTCCTCAATGCCAAAAAAAAACAAAGAAAACAGAAAAAAAAGAACCCTTTGTTCCAAAGAAATTTCTCAAAATCCAGTGCCCAATTAGAGCCTAAGAAGAACAAAGATTCCCACTTTTTGGTTTCAAGAAAATAATCCACCATTTATGTAAACAATTTCTTGTTTTCTTTTTTCCAATTTTCCAGTGACATCAGCAAGAAAAGTTGTCATTTTTATCCAAAAATCCGCAAGAAAAGAAACAATTATACCATATAGAAACATATAACTAAGCATTTACTTTAGCGTAACTATTCTACAAAAATTGGGGGCAAGAGACCAAATTATTTTAATGTAGAAAAAAAAAAATTTTTAAATAGAACCTGAAGATGGTGGATCGGATTACAGTAGCAGATAGGTTTGCCGGTGGAGAAGAAAGAAGGCGGCTCCAGAGGGTATTAAAAGCAGCGCTGGTTTTTATACCTGTATATGATGTCGTAATAGTAAATATTTCTTTTAAGACGGTGGGAAAGAAAGCGTGGTTTCTAACTGTGAAAAATTTAGCGCCTTTATGAGACAGTTGAAGGCATTATAGAAATGATGTGGCATTTTGTTTCTTGCTCGTCAGGACTTTTTTTTTTTTTTTTTTTTTGGGCAAAAGTTATATTATGTATACTGATGAAATTGCATGAAGCTTGTACAAAGAGTAGGAGTCATTCACTGCACCAACTTTGTTACTATTCTACTCCTATCAACTACACATATCTATGAGAACAAAATATAATTTACAAAATAAAGCTAGTCATCGAAAATCTTGTGAGAAAAGCCCCACTCCATTACCAACTTCCAGTTTTGGTAGTTGAGTGGAATTTTTCTCCAAGAAATCACAGCTTCACTAACTGAAGTTCGTATCTGCTGCACAACATTGCTGGGAGTTAAAATCTTCTTTTGATGCAAACACTGATTACGAGCTCTCCATATTTTGTAGAGTTCAAAAACTTTATATGGAAATTTCAGACGAGACCTTTTAAGGGTTGGATAAGGGGAAAAAATGCAGTTTTAGTTTTGGTCCTTTTGAGGGTTGGTCAACTCATAACCCAAAGTTTTTACGAAAACAAATCTAGACCCAAGGATCTGATTTCGGTCTTAACAAAAGACGACATTAGTTCAACAATAGCTAAAGGTCAAAATAAAGTTGATAGTAATTAAAAGTTTTTTCACAGTTAGAAACCACATTTTTTCAACATTTTGTCTTCATAGTATGGTTTTAGAGTTTTCTTTTAAAAGCAAAGGGGAAGAGTGTGGTGGTGAAGAGAGAGAGAGAGGGGGGTAAAAGAGCTGATTGCCTGTTTGAAGATCTAAACTTTTTCTATGTTTATTAATGTTTTTCTCTTTTTAATTTGTTTTTGAGTAAAGACTAATTACTCAAATTAGCACCTGTAATTACAAATATGATAATTAAGATTTTTTATATTTTTTAAATTTAATTACTACCGGTATCACATGACCAGGTTCTAGCAAGATTTTAGCAAACTGGTAAATTGGACTAAATTTGCTAAAAATTTGATATATTTGATACTATATTTGTTTTTATCCAAGTTTTAGGGACTAAAGCTGCCTCAATTGGACTCAATGTGCTGAAAAATTAAAACCTTTAGTACTAGATTTGCTTTCGTCAGAACTTTACAGACTAAAACTGCTGATATCCTAAACATTAGGTACCAAAACTGTAATTTTTTTTTTTTTTTGTTTACTAATGTTTGAAGTTTGAATCATTATGATCCCTAAATTTTAAATAGTTGTAATTAGGATTTTAGAATAAAATAAGACGCAAGTGTGATTTGTACTGGAAAGCCTGAAAAAAAAAAAGAAAAGAAAAACAGATTATGGAAAAGATAATTAAAAGTTAACACCTAGTATATAAAACTCAATATAATGAATTTCTTTAGTAATGAAGCATTTACCATACTAGTGATAAATAAAAGAAAATTTTCAAACAATTACAAAATAATCAATTTTATTTGAAACTTAATTGATAATTCATTGCAATGCAAATAAATATAGATTATTAACTTCATTTACATATGACATATATTGCTTATTTCTTTGAAGGATATTTAGTTATCTATAAAAAAAAGTGAAAACATTCTCAAACTCATAATTTAATAATTATTCATAGTACAAATTAAGAAATACAAATATCAAAACCAAAATTAATTTAATGAGACTATACAAATAGCAGAATTGATTTCAAGTATGTAACGGAGAATAAAAATGTAAGAAAATATTGACATGAAAAAATGAATAACAAAAAAGAAAAGAAAAAAAAGTGCGTGGCTTAAGGTAGCTATAATACCACTACGCTTTCCGTTTGTGACACTCCTTTCATTTTTTTTTTTAATTTGTACAAATGATCAAGAACAACCATAATATTACGTACGCCCGATACTTTTGTAATCAAATGAAGATATTGTCTCTAAAATGGAAAATTATATATAGAAAATAATATTTTACAAAATCTAGGAAATTTATATCATCCTATTTAAATTGATTTATTTACCATGTTTATTGCTATTTTTGTCCATTGAAATGCTTTTATCAAAAAATTATAAAAATGAATATGAATACGCCAATTTTTTGTCCCCCCCCCCCCCCAAAAAAAAAAAAAGAATACAAGTTAATTATTCAGTAAATAAAAAATATCAAACAAACGAACATTTGTGAATATAAATTTGGTTTTCCTTATATGATTTTACAAATTGTACAAGTGCGTAGTACATTGACCCAAAAAATTAGCCTTTTGGAGTAAATTCAAAATAACCTTAATGTTAAATGCAATTAACTTTCTATGTTACTCATTATATATGCAAAATAGTTATCTAGAAGCTTTAGTTATATACTAACAAAAAAGATAGTTTTGTTTATTTTGATAAGTTTGAAATGGGGTAAAGATGCCAATATTGTTGCCCTTTAGTTTCCTGGTACACATTTCATACATAATTAATTATATTCATATCTTATTTTGACTTAAAACCCAATTAAAGTTTTTAGACCTTGGGGAATCATATTAATTTAAACTCAAAACATTGGGTACTAAAAATGCAGAGTAAAAATTTTTGAATAATATTAATCTGATCAACCACTATCCTTGTTAAATTTTCGTTATTTGTCCTTTTTCGACTAAAATTAAAAACACTGATACCTTTTTTTTTTTTTTATTCCCCGAAACTTTGAGAGCTACTTTGGTGACTCCCCTAAAAATTGAGACTTAAAACTGCGTTTCCCCATTGAACCTTTCATCCTACTCTTTTAATCACAAAAATTATAAGGTTCGTCATTTACCTTATCATTCAATATTTGTTATAATTTATTTTATTTAGCTAGCATATAAATAAATCCCTAATGAACAAGATAAACTGTACGATAGATCAAAAGTTGATGTCTAAAGTTGGAAAGTTCTTGTTTTTCAACTTTGCTGTCCTTTCATACTGATAAAGATAGCCGTATTTTAATAATTAAAAAAAAAAGAAAAAGATAGTGGCTTTCCAGGAATGCTTTCTCTAAACATATGGTTGGTTTAGGATTTTTTTTTTCTTTTTTTAAATAATGTACTAGAGAGAGGGATGTCCGAGCCCATTCATCGTCAGCACAATGTTTAATTAAGGAACAACCACATCTTTTTTGAAAATATATATATTTTTATTATCCATTTTAAAGATAATGTATTTTGTCTTACACAATTCACGTGAGGCTTATAAATTTATATTGACGTGTAATTCACAAACTTTTTACTACATATAATTAAGTACGTATAATTAAGAGTGTGATTTCCAGTATATTTACCTAATCTCCTTCCCCTTCCGTCTTTCCTTACAAGTGTTCAAATTTGTGAGATACTCATAATATGAAATTAATTTGATAATTTAATGTATATATTTGTTAAAAGATGAAGTGTGTAAATTTGTGAAATGCTCCTAATATGAGATTGGGTGAAAGCAATGACAGACATACAAATAGAATTACAGTAGGATCCTCGGTAATAAATAAAAACTAGAAGGTTATACAAATTAATTTTCAAATCACAACGACTCATCTCTATTTCCTTAATTTTCCATGTTGATTTGAGGAAACCGAGGTAGGATCTAGCTAGAGAGCTGCGGGAGGGCCCTGGTCCAAAAAGATCTAGAAATTTATAATCTAACTCCTTAAAATTTTGAAAGTTTTCAAAAAATATTCTTAAAAAAAAAATTCAAACGTCTGCCCCAATTAATTTTTATTAGAGGTTTACATTACAAAATATGAATATATTTTTGATCCCTCAATGTAACTGTAAGTGAAACTCCTTAAAAGCTATTTTTATTTATTTGACAACTCAAATGAGAATAATAGTTCATATTCCTAAATCTTAAAATCTACATTTTATAATTAATGGTTATCATTCACAACTTTTGTCAAAAGTAATTATCTTCAATTCTCGAAGATATACAGTGGATATTGCTCTCAGCTAAACTTAATTTAGATAGAATTTATTCCAACCTAGGCAGAGAGACTTAAGTCCCTTCCTGGGTCAAAGGCGGGATGTTTATATCTACTTGCCAATATTTCCATTCCATTCCTGATCTTGCTTTTCTCGGTTCATCATCTGGAGCATGGGAAGACTCATCATCTGTTAATCCCACGTCATGTGAGGCAAAAAATTTCTTGTTATTTGCAGGTTGCAAATGTACTGGTAATTCCTTTATACTCATATTCTTTTTTTCTTTTTAAAAAAATAGTCCATCCAAGCCCGTCAGAGTCTATTTAGTTCATGAGACGATAAATGATTGGATTATTAATCTTATATCATCTTATATTTGATTACGTTACATATGAGATTGACACCTCATTTAGATGAAATAATTCCTTTAGATAATTCCTTGCGCATGGGATTGAACAAATCCCATGAAAAGGTGGTATTAGTTATTTATAGATGACTTTTAGATAGAATAATAAAACTTTAAGTTTATTTGCCCCGAAGATAAGTACTTGTACCACTTTTACCACCACTACTATGCATCGCTATTACCACCAGCCACTGTACAAACACCATTATCAAATTGTTCACCATTATCAAATTGTTCCACCATCACTGCCATGAATACTCTACTCTACCACCACACACCATAGCCATCGAGTACCACCTTTATTATTACCACCACTATCATTGAACATCAATATTATACAGTATTATCATCCACTACCTTGTACTACTATCACCATCTACCATTTGTGCCCACCATTGGACATCACTATTATCACTTCCATCATTAGTTCACCACCACCACTATGCAGCACTATCATCTACTATCGTATACCATCACTATTATCAAATAAAAATATTATTCCATTCTCGATATATTTTGATCAATAAATCGGATGTTCGATTCCAAACTAAATAGTGATTAATTTGTTTAGACATCCCATAAAATTCAGTATCAACCAAATACCAAAACTATTAATTGGGCTTATTTCATAATTTATAATCCAATAATAAGCCATATTAAATTTCATCCCTTCTATGAATCAAATATAGCCCTGAAGACGTAATGCGAAATTTTCAAATGCAAAGAATAGCCGGTTCAACCCTACTATTGAGATGGGGGCTTCGGTGTGCGGTTCAAACGCGCAAACGACTTCTCATGTTCTTCCATCCGTCACCGTCGTGAATGGAAAAGTCAAAGTTAAACACGTGCCGCCCGAAAACTGTTCGCCAATGCTTTACTGTTATACCACCAAGAGCGAGACCAATTTTTTGGTTTACCCTTGGAGTCCCTTCCATACCATTTATTTAAGGTTTCACACATACCCATTCATTGAATTCACATTATAATAAAAATTTGACTTTCAAACTATTTTGATAGACGTTGAACCCAAATAGATAATGTTGTCGTTGGACTAGAAAATAACAAAATTATATTATATTTTATTTAACCAAATAAATATATTGGTTATACAATACTAATAAATTAAAATAGGCATCATTGATCTAAATTGACTTACAAGTTACATATTGCAAAATCAATAATGAGAGCACATTACATAGATAAATTTATGAAGCGTATAAAAAAAAAAGAACCTATTACACTTTTGTGCCTCGACAAGTGTAAATTTAATCAGATATATAAAATAACAAAATAAATATACATACTAAACTATACTATATAATAACCAACCATTTATAGTATGATAAAACATTAAGTATTCAATTCAACTTGACCACATCTAAACTGCAATAATCTCGTATAGTCTACCTCCTAAAACAACCTTAGATATCCCATATTTTCTTCCAAATTATATTCCTACATAAAATTAAAAAAAAAATCAAATATATTTTCAAAAAAAAAATCAAATATAAATCAAACAAGAAAAGAAGAAAAGTAAAAGTGCATTTAGCGCCGAAAAGAAAAAGAAAAGGGTTTATAAAAGTAAGTGGTGACGGGCCGAAGGAAAGTACAACAAACAAACCGACCTCTGTTCTCTTTATCTAATGACCCCTTCTTTGGTCTCCATTATGTATTATTTGATAGCAGCATATTGGTAATTTTCTATGCAAAAACTTGCACTGATTTATTAATTTTTATCTCTAAAGACTAAAGAAGAGTGGGTACTCTGACAGGTAATCTGCTAAAGCTAAAGATCCTGACTTTTTCTTTTCTTTTTTTTTTGGTTTTTGGTTTTTTTTCTCTGACCCTCTTCTTTATTCCTTCTGATTTCTCAAAATTTAATCTTTTATGAACTGGGCTCTTCTTTTTTTAGTTTTAAAGTATGATTTTTAAGGTTTTCTTAATCGGGATCGCTTCATTTTTCTTGTGGAGTTTGGACTTTGAAGCTTTAATTCTGATAGGGTCTTGGTTTGCATTCATCAATTGAAGTGTAATAATAATAATTTCTGGTGATTTTGTATCATTTGTTTGCTTAAATTCTTGGTGGGTTTTTGGTTTCGTGGTCTGAATTAGGTTTTTTGATCAGTTTTAATTGTGATTATGATCATGTGGTTGACATTCATGAATTGATGTTGGAATTCTTGAATTGTTGGAGGGTTTTAAATTCTGTGTATAGAGTTTGATAGGTTTTAGCCTTTTGGGATTCTGATGATCTAAGGTTTATCAAATCAGGTTGGTTGTGGGTTTTTTGGTATTCTTTCTGGGTGAAATTTCTGGGGTTTATGCTGGTTCTTTTGTATTTGGGTTTTGTCCTCTGTTGTGCAAAAGGTCAACCACAATGATAAAATTAAAATTGCCTCTTTAATTGTGGCTTTGAGTCTGTAACTGTGCAGATGCCTGTTTTCTATATAAATGGTTGTGTGTTTGTTCGTGACATCTGTTTTGAACTTTGATTTTCTGGACTGAATTGATGTATTGATCTGATTATATGTTGTAGGGAGATTGGAAGTTCGGTATTGAAGCAGATTAGAAGACAGAAATATGGCTAGTAATGCTGCAGCTTGTGCTGAAAGAGCTACGAGTGACATGCTGATTGGTCCAGACTGGGCAATAAATATTGAGCTATGTGATATTATTAACATGAATCCTGGGTAGTGCTTTTGTGGTCTTCTAAGTGATATTTTGTACTGCCATCCACTGTTAATTGCTGATGATTCACTTTTGCTGCTTGAGTTAATATACAGAGCACGTGTGATATGAAAGTATGTCATTTTTTGTAATCTAATCTACTATTGACAGTGATTAAGCATGCCAACTTGAGTAAATGGTGGCAAAGTGTGATTGAATTTTGTAACTTCTTTCATGGAAATGCCTGGTCATGTACATTAAATTGGAATTGATGCTTATAAAATTTCAGACAAATAAAAAATGCAGAGCGTGTCCTTTGGAACTTTTACAACAATTTTTTTTGAAAACATGTATTGCAGCACCGTTTTGTGATATGCATATGTCTTTCTCCAATTGAATCTGGTAGGTTGGCAATCATACATATGAAGGGAAATTTATTCGATAGGATTTTAAAATTTAAAATCACATAAAAAATTATAGCATGAGATTAAAAGTGTATACTATTAAGTTGGTCTTTTCCCATGTTAACTGTTCTTTACTTTCTGAAACTTGAGTAAGTGCTGTGGATATCTGCCAAAATTTTGTCAGTCCCTGAAGATATTTTGTGGATGACACTGTCATAGTAGAGTTTATGTTTTGAGCTGGCTTAAATTGAATTACAGACAAGCAAAGGATGCTTTAAAGGTACTGAAGAAACGTCTCGGGAGCAAAAATCCTAAAACACAGCTCCTAACGTTATTTGTAAGCATTTTCTTCGTTTTGTTTCTCCTAGATATTGTCTTTTTCCTGGTCCACTCAATTATCCAAACTGCATTTGGCTACTGCATTACTGAAATTTGTCTTAATGAACATGCTTAAATGAATGAAAGTTGGTGTTAAAGACTGAAAGCTTTCTAGCTGAATGTTGTGGAGCAAATATTAATGATTTTGTGGCCAGCATTATAAGAATAGTGCCTCTTGTTCTACCTCTGCTAATTTAAGATGACTCTGATGCATAACTTGATATAACAGAAGGGAACTACTTTGCTTAAGATCATAGATATATTTGTCTACATATGACTTAGATGCTGGAGAGAATAATTGCTCTGAGTTATCAAATTGACAGCTTTAGTGTTTAAAAAAAACAATTTGAGACGAATGTAAGCTTTACTACTTAGAAGCTGGATGGTGCCTTAATATGGTAATGTTGCCTTTTTTGTGACCGAGAGAATGGAAGACAAGGAACGCGGGGACCATTCATGGGACCGTTCATATTTGGAAGGAATGCGGACAAATCTAAAAATTTGATAGTTTATCTGTACTTCAAGCAATTACTTTCTTCAAGATATTTTTGCTGGAGAAACCTTTAAGTATCAGGAGTATACCTTGTGGATATGCATATTAAGTTTAAGAAACTATTATATGTATGTATCATGATTTGTAGACATTTTTATGCTTTAAGATGGCACTTCAAAATGTGGGATTTCCACTTGGGGCATTTAAAAGAAGTGTCTTGATGAATCTTAATCTGGAGCTCTTATAACTCACATGTTGCAAAGCAGTTGCATGTTATGCTAATATGGAAAAGTAATGTCTAGTTTGAATAGTTTTCTGATTTTCATGTCCTTGGTTCAGGTGCTTGAGACTCTGAGCAAAAACTGTGGGGAGAATCTGTTTCAGCAGATTGTTGAGCGGGACATCTTACATGACATGGTCAAAATCGTCAAGAAGAAGGTAAGCAGTTATCTTTTTATCTTATGACTTTGTTTTGCTTCTTTTTTGATTGAGTCCTTTAAATATTCTTCCTTTTTTTTCTCTTCTCTGCAGCCTGACTTAAATGTGAGAGAGAAGATTCTGATTTTGATTGATACATGGCAAGAAGCATTGGGCGGTCCCGGGGGGAGATTTCCCCAGTATACTGCTGCCTATAATGAACTGAGGGTACTTTTATCTCTCTATTTTTTGTTAGTTTTAAGCTTGAATTTGTTCTTTATTTTTCGAATTTTGGCCTTTGGGTGCTCACAAGTTAACTCTTTTGTGGAGAAACCGAACTTGTTGTATGGCCTATTATGCCTGGGATTAAGTTTATTCTTCCTGTCAAAACATGAGGGTGTGGTTTAAGATAGGTAAATATCTTGCAATAAACTCCATGAAGAAATATATACTGAGTAAATCTTGTAACCTATTCTATTTGCCTTTTGTATTTGCTAACAATTATAAGCCCACGAGTATTGCTGAAAATAGGGGATTGCACCAAGCCAATGCATGTCATCTTGTAACCTATTCTATTTGCCTTTTGTATTTGCTAACAATTACAAGCCATGAGTACTGCTGAAAATAGGGGATTGCGCCAAGACAATGCATGTCACTGTTCCATGTCTGTAAACTAGTTAAATTGAGCACTGTTAACAAAACAGAATCTGGTTAGTGGATAAATAACCTTTCTCTGAAATTGTATAAGGTAGATGATGAGTTGAGTTGAATGCCGTACAATCCAATCTTCTGAATAAATGTGTTTGAGACACGAAGTTGCTTTTCTTGGCTTCCATCATTTCATTTAGTTTTCTCATGGTGAAATTCCTTTTTCTCTTTTCAAGACTAAATTTCTACTGAATTATGCAGTAGCTATATTTGGTTTGGCAGACTCATATATGGACTTGACATGTGCGCAATCCTTATTAACATGAACTACCTTGTAATATTGGCTCTGTTTGGATTGGTTTTTTGGAAAAAAATTTTTCAAATCTGTTTGGACAAGTGAAAATTTTTTGGTCAAAAAGTTAAAAAATTTTTTGGTTAGACTTTTTCACCAAATTTTCCCACCAAGTTTTTCATTTGAAATTTCAAATGAACTTTAGAAACTTATTGCACAATTATTCACAAAAGCAAGCATATTTATGTTCAAAATTTGTTTAGAAAAACTGAAAAAATCGCGAGTAACAAAATGAGATCCATTTTCGGTAACTTTTGAGGTGAAATGACAAAGCGGACGATGAAGCGGACGTCCATTTCTTTAAGCAGACGACGAAGCGGATGTTTGCTTCTTTAAGCAAACGTCCGCTTCAGAGACAAAATTGTCTCAGCAAGCACTGAGCGTCCGTGCCTAATGCTCATTGAGACATTTTTGTCTCTGAAGTGGACGTCCGCTTGGCAGTGTCCATGCCCAATGCTTGCTGAGACATTTTTGTCTTTGAAGTAAGCGGACATCCGCTTCACTACTTTTTTTTCAAAATTTTTGAACTATTCAAAAACTTTTCCAATCACTTTTCAAATCACCATCATGTTACTTCAAAAAAATTTTTCACATTCAAACACTTTTTCACCTTTTTAAAAAAGTCAACAAAAAACAATCCAAATAATTTTTTCCAATAATTCTAAAAAAACACTCCAAATAATGCTATTAAAACGCAGCCATTGTCTTTATATGCTGAAACAATGTAGAAACTGACAAAATTAAATTGTTACACATTTGCAAAATACGATGCGAGGCTTTTGATGGAAGTTTTGCCAGTCAAATGTAAGAAGCGGTCTCATTCTGCCCGAGGTGGGTGGTTTCGGTCTCCCGCATGTGTGTTTGCTCACTCCACCTGCCTTCAGGCAAAAGGAGGCTGTAGGGTATAGGTTCTAGTTGAGTTGTAATTAATCTTTTGTTAATTTGTTAATGACAGTTTCACCGTGTGGATAGTGAAAGAATATTGAGAAAAGAGGGTCTTGGGATATATCAAATTAGCTCTAATTTTTATTTCCTCTTTTCATTTGCTTATTCTGATATTTGCCAGGCTGCTGGAGTGGAATTTCCGCCTAGACAGGAGAACAGTGTGCCACTGTTTACCCCACCGCAGTCCCATCCAATTGTGCACCCTGCTTCAGAATACGAGGAAGCTGCAGTGCAGGCCTCTCTTGAGTCTGATCCTTCCGGACTTAGGTATTATTGAATTCTGTCATTTTCTCTCAGTTTCCCCTACACTCGCTTGCTTCAGCTTGCGTGTACAATATCAACTTCTTTCGGTATATTTCCTTCTCTTATATCAATAATTACTTTTTGACCTGGCCAATTTGAATTTGCTTTGAATAAACATCAATTCGTCTTTGAGGATTACAGAAAAGCATGTCGTGTTGGTTTAAAGACAACTTCAACTTGTCTCAGCACATAGCTTTGGATAAATATAGCTTGTGTTATTGAACGTTCAGATGTTTCAGTGTATTCCCTTAAGTGGCCACCCTAGGTATGAATTTCATAAGTGGTTACCCTAGAGAATACATCCAAGACATGGAAAATGTACATTGCTGTAGCCTTGAGGTGAAGGGTAAATCAAAACTTTAATTATATTATTCTTTTCCTGAAGTTTCCAGTAATGATTAGGGTAATTTATAGTCCTAGATTTCATCATTTTCAGTTGCTTCGGATTTGATTTATTTGCAAGTCATTGTTGACATGTAGTTTATCTTTCTGGAAGTCCTCTGTAAAATGTGGTACTTACTTCTATTTCATCATAATTCCCCATCTCTTACATGTAACTGGCAATTAACCATCTGGTTGCTTTTAGGATTGTTCATCCAATCAGTGTCATCTTTCTGATTGCTCGGTTTTTTCGTTCTTATCTTAAACAAGGTCATTATCTGTTGGTTTATATCAGGCCCTCTAACGGTTTAGACGGTAGTATGGGGCATGTATGAGTGGAAATTGGTCATTTACTAGTTGATTTCACAACTTGAGTTCGTTTTTGGATTTAGGGCGTTATATGGGTTTGGGATGGAGAGGGGGACAAGAAAGTTGGAGAGAGGGGAAGAAGGGTTTTGAAATTTAATTAGAAAACAAGCGGGGGAAAAAAGGTTGGAGAGGAGAAGAAGGGATTTGAAATTTAAAAAGAAAACGCACAGTCGGAAAAATTGGACAAAAAATTGTGGGCCATTATTTTGTCAAAGCTACAAGAATTATTCACAGATGTCTTGATAATTATATATTGAGACTTTGTCGATTAAAGTTCTCCCTACCATTTTGTGACTATCTTTGAAGAAATTTCGGCTCTATTTGTTTGATATTGTCTTTTAGAAACATGTTTTTTAAAAACTTCATACATGTTTTCCAACCACCTTTTTATCTCACATACACATTTATCAAGAAGAATCTTTAAAACAACTACAGTAATATTTTTTAAAAAACACTCCAAAAAAATCCATCCAGACGCAGCCGTCATTTCTCAGTCTGCTATATTATGAATAAGAGTTGGTTCCAAATCTAATGCAGCTTGCCAGAGATTCAGAATGCTGAAGGACTTGCAGATGTGTTGATGGAGATGTTAGGTGCCTTGGATCCTCAAAATCGGGAGGTTAATCCTTGTCTTTTACTTGATTTATTCTCTTCAACTTTCTACTTGGTTTATATAAGGGTCTAATATCACATGCATTATAGCAAAAAGTGAATGGTGTTCCCCCAGGTCAAATCATTTCTTTGTATAAAATTTTTTCCCCTTTCCAAAATTTCCCTATTTATTCTTTTTTCCTATGCTTATATGTCCAAGGATCCATTTACTGAAAGACGTGGATTTTAGCACAAGGCAACAAAATTTTAGCTTTCTCCACTGCATATCTAGTGTGCATAAAATGTATAAAAAATTATTTGAACTTTAGTTTGGGGAGGTGTTGGTAAGATTTTCCATTTGATATCAGACTGCATCTTAATTACCTAAGATGGCATGATCAGTTTGATATATTTTGTCTCCTGTTTGATAATTATGTTGGAAAAATTTACACCTGTACTTACTGTCACTTGAACTCTCTGAAATAAGCAATGATTGATATGATATAACTGGTAATTTGCTGGTTTTCATTTTCCTGGAGGAAATTAGTTTTGTTAGACTGGTTTTTTCATGAGCTTATGCACTTCTTGAATATCTACTGGTCTTTGACATGCCATTTGGTTCTAATTTTTTGAGCTTACTCTGTTTGATGCTATTGTAAAGTTATCCAGTTGATGATGATCCAGAAGACAGTCTTTATTTCACCATTGTGGCATCATGATGGATCTGGAATACTCATTCAAACATATTATGGACTTGATGCAGGGTATAAAGGAAGAGGTTATTGTTGACCTTGTTGATCAATGCCGTTCTTACCAAAAACGTGTCATGATTCTTGTTAACAACACTGCGTAAGTATATAATCCAGGTTTTGTTTAACACTTTTATTTCTTCTGTATATTTTTGTTCCATTTTTTAAGTTAATGGCTTTTTTTGTGTTTCTCTTTCCTTTCAGAGATGAGGAGCTTTTGTTGAAAGGATTGTCACTAAATGACAAATTGCAGCAAGTTCTTCGTAGACATGATGACATAGTGAACGGAATCCCTACTGTTGGAGCAAAGACTATAGGAACTCCAGTTGCACCTCTTATGAATGTCAATCATGAAAATGATGAGCCAGAAGATGATTTTTCCCAGTTGGCACACAGGTTATGATTAATTACCATTTTCTATTTCCATTTTTGCCTTATGCTATGTATGGCGACAGCAATATGTATCCATCATAAGATGGGACACTGCTATTGATCTTTTAGCAAAAGAGAAGTGGGGTGGTGGGAACTAACTGTATAAATGGTGATAGAAGTTCCGGCTTTGAATTTGCATCTCTTTTATTAATTGACATCAGTACATCTTTTACCAATTAACCCCAATCAACCTGCTTATTTGATATTGTATTGATTTTTTATAGGAAACCAGAAGCTGACCTGTTTAGTGGAATAAAGTAGTTAATGATCTGATAAAGATATGGAAAGGAGAAAAAAAGAAAGCTTATAGGTGGACATTTGGAAATTTACATTTGTTTTCTTTTGTTTCTTGTTTTTAATATTTATTTGTCTGTCATTTTCTTCTCTCTGTGTTTTTTCCCCCTCTCCTTTTAGAGGGGGATGGGCAAGGGGGAGCGTCCAAGGAAAGACTCATTTATGAGTACCTGGAATTTAGGGTAATCAGGGGAGTGGGACAACAAAACATGTTTTGTGGCCGAAGAGCATTGTGCAGTTATGAGTTTGCTCATAGTAGGCTACCATCTTTTAAGTTTTTGTTTTTTTATATTCTATTCAGTCGGAATTCCCAGTCTCAGTTGCCTTGGCTGTAGGAGAATTAAACAAAGGGTAGACGACATCAATAGAATTTGCTAGTATCTGTTTTACATGATTGTTGGTAAGTGATTTGGGTGGTACAGCAGGAAGGATTGTTATACGTAGCTTATACCGGCATGGAGGTTAGTTACCAGCATTGTTGAATACACATTGATGTTTCTCTTAGTGAAGCTATATGATTGGATGATGCTAAAAGACTTATTTTGTCGTTTAGTTATGTCAACTTGAAAGGCAGTTTTAGTTCTCCAAGCTCCTTTGTTGAGAGGATAGAATTTATTGTCTTCTGTTTCCATTTATTTTAGTTTGATAGAAAAGAAATCTTTACGTGAATGATAGAGGTTTTCTTCTGGAGGTATCTTATGCTGGAGAAGTCAATTCACTGCTCAAAGTTTTTTTTTGTTTTGGCCCTTTTCCTTCCTCCTTCTCTTCCCTACCATTTTAGACATTGAAGGGATTTTATTTTGCAAGACTTTTACTGATTTTCTCCTGTTCAATATTCAATATGGTGTTCCTGTAAGAGAACGTAAATTTGTTTCTTTTAAATGTTTGTTACTCATTTTTTTATGTGGTTCTTTTGTTCTGGAAAGGCTGATGATTTTGCTGTTCCACTTCTATGGCTTTACTCATCTTCATGATATACTAAATTATTCTCCTTTATCCTATTTTACTTTTTAATTATCCTATTTTTCTTTTTAATTAATTTACTTTATTAATATGTGCTTAAGGATTGCGTATTCATTTTTCTTCTTCCTTCCCTCCCATTCTTAATTGAAGCATGGTTGAGCTTACGAAGTTGCATAATGACAGATCCTCAAGGGATTTATCACAAGGACAAGGACGAAAGGCCACAAATGCTTATAGTGAACCTTCCCGAATTAACCCAATTCTTCCTCCTCCTCCGCCTTCTACAAAATTTTCTACTAAGGATGCTGGAATGGTTGATTATCTTAGTGGTGAATCATACCAGTCTGAGAGATCTCCAGGAACATCAGGACCCGTGCCTGTCGCAGTCTCAACTCATTCAAACAACAATAACTCTTTTGCACCGTCTAGTCCTCCACCTCCACGACCACCGTCGCCTCCTGATGAGTTTATTAACCCAACAGCATCAATGTTCACCGCAAAACCTGCCTACGAGGAACCAACTCCAACATCTAAGTCAGCTGATAGTTTGCCTTCTGCACCTTGGGATGTTCCTCCAACCAACATTCCACCCCCACCATCAAGGTACAACCAAAGACAGCAATTTTTTGAGCAAAAACAGCATGCAGTACCAGGTGGTTCCTCACTTTCAAGTAGCGGATCTGGTTCCGGTTCTTCTTACGACAGCTTAGTGGGGCAGACACAGAACCTTTCCCTCAGATCATCAACCCCAACAAAACAAGAAAAACAGGAAGATGCCCTCTTCAAAGATCTGCTTGATTTTGCAAAATCCAAATCTTCATCATCCTCGAAAGCTAATAATAGGTCATATTAACTGTCATCGGTATCGTCCTTTGTGGTGATACAGATTTTTAATATTCTTAGTTTATCAGCTTTCGCTTCATTTTGACATTTCAATAAATGCGGATTGGAATTGGTTCGTTGACATTCAGTGCTTCTCTTACTACGGCATGTTATTGTATGATTTTTTTTTTCTTGTCCAGCAGTGGCCCTATTGTAGCTGAGATGATATGAACTGTTTCTCATATTGAGTTTGTGAATATACATGTTTTGTTTTTCTTTTGTTTGCATTGGGCCGCAAGTTTTGATTTTATTTGCAACCTTTAATAGTAAGAAACAAATATGGGAAATCGATGGGTTAATTTCATTCTCCATTTTTTGGGGACAAACTGCTAATTGCTTCCTTAAATGTTTTTGAAAATTTAGGATTAATTCCAAGATGGCTCTTCAAATGATAGCAAAGTGTCAATCGAGCCTTTTAAAGGGGAAAATCCCAAATGGTGATACAACGGCCCAAAAAAAAAAAAAAAAAAAGGGTTGAACGGGGAAAATTCCAGAATTGTGATGCAAGGGCCATAAAAATCAAACATTTATGTTTGTATATTTTTGGACGCTCAAATTATGAGAAATGTCATATTGTTTTCTTTGTCTTTAGATTTGAAAGTGTATCATAAAAACTCTTTTATCTTCTATCAGTTTCCAACGAAAACTCTAGCATTCAGTTTAAAAGACTGAGTATGCCAACAACAGTACTCTCAAATCAAACTCTCTGTTGAATCTAAGTCCAAGTCATCACAAACAAAATCTTGGATATCATGAATAAAATCTCATTGAAAATCCCATTAACGCCAGCTTGTAATTGGTGCCCCAAATCTTTGGTTGGTTGTATAGATCAATCTTCATCGGTAAATTTGTAATCGATTCTTGTTTGGTGTCCATGAATATTGCCTTGAATCACTCCTCAATTTATACTTCGATTTTCTGTCATACCACTCCGAAAATAATCGATTTCTTTTTATCTTTAAAGCCTTTTTTCCTCAATCAGAATAAATTTTATGATCTAATTCTCAACAATGAAAGCTCCTAGAAAATTAATCTAACAACGCAATACTTCAGACAAACTATGTGTCCAAGCTTAATAAACCAAGTTTCATAAGACAAGCCTTGTACGTAAACTTTAGATTATCCACTCCAGGAGACAAATAATATATATGAAACAAGAGGAACAATTGATCAATATATACTAATTAATAATGGAAACAAGACCCTATAACCTATAAAATTTAGACTCCAAGAAATTCAATCGAAGGCATACAATTTTAGTGAGAAATCAATAATAATAAGAAAGATCTCAAACCAAAAAGAGATGAGTTGGTGAATAGATGTACCAGCTAGTAGGGAGGAGTGAAGAAGATTTGATGACGAGATAGGTTAGTTGATTTCTCATAATCGGCTTCAAAATCCTTTTTTGACAGTCTACTTTAAAGGCAATCTATGAGGAATCAGTATTTATATTTACAAAAACTAAATAAAAACATTAATTTTTCTTGAATTTTAAATAAATATAGCAATGGTATAAGTCACCCTTTTCAACAAATAAAAAGATTTTAAATTCTTCTCGAATTGGAGCATCAACTCTTACCGTTCGATTATATTTGATTCTCAGAATAAATAGAATTTAATTGGCAACAAAATCATTAGAATAAGCATCATTTACGTTAACCATCATCTTAAATATAAGAAAACATTATCGGGCTTCATTGATGTTCTTAATGTTGAAAATGCAAGGAGTAGCTTATAGCCCTAGACTGTAATGGGATTTTTTGTATGATAAATGCTCATCGTTTTATGTTGAATATCATAAAAAAGGACTTCATGCACAAAAGGAGAACCCCCCCCCCCCCCCCCCCCCCCCGGCCCCAAAACCAAAATATTAATGGTCATTGGTTTACAGATATAATCTCTTTTTTCAAGTTCATTTGCAGGAGAGAACACATAATGCATGCTAAAAAACGCCAAACAAAATGGGCAAAAACGAATAAAATACAGGAACACAACTAATTTCGATAAAATTTTTTATTGATTTTCATGCACCATTGGACGTGACAATATGTATCTTTACTTTACAAGAAACCGTGGCGTACGTGTTGATCATCCCAAGATGTACACATTATTCCATTTTCCATATTGCTGTACTGCATGGCTTACAGAGAAACAAGAATGGTTAACAAAGTTTGCATTCCCTAAGAAGACAGCAATGCGATATGTAAGCTTGCATGCTGCAATTTGCCACGAAGATTAGCAAAAATACGGCGCTTTATGCTTCCTCTAACCGGAGGAAGTGCTACTGACCGCTGCTTCTTGCTGATTATTACCACGATTATCCTTTGAGTTTGAGAACTTGTTTTCAACTCAAAGACCTTGATTATCTTCTTTTCCATCACTAAACATTAATGCTCGATGATTCTTTGTGATGAATATCAGGTTTTGTGTATGCTTTTTGAGGGCGAACGATTATTTATATTGCATGAAAAATCGACAATGTTCAGAACAAAGATAACACAAGGAAGAACAGAAGGAACCTTCGTGGCTCCTTAAGCTATTTCCTCGTTTGTCTTTTATGTGTGAATTTGAGTAATTGTTATCTCATGTGCTCGCGTGGGCTGAAAGCAAGGGGGTCGATGCTAACTTAACTCAAGAAAAAAAGGCCAATGCTAATTATTTTAACTCACTCGCAAATTCTGTCCATTCGTTTGTGGGGGTTGATGGAAGGATATTTTGAAGTACGAAAATTGATGCATGATATCATAATCTTTTTAATTTATTGGATTTGTCATTAAAATAATAATATTTTTTTTGGCTCAAATGGCACCAACAGTATTAGATATTTGGCTCAATTTTCTATTTCAGTACGTGCTTTTAGAAATTAATTGTTTGGATTTAAATAAATTGCGAAAATTTATTTCTAAATGTTGTGAATTAAATGAAAAATTGACATAGCTTTTCGCATGATATTAAAATCAATGAGATGAAGAACACAACTTCTTTGTTGAACCTTTGTCTGTCATGTCCATGCATAGTAAGTGGCAAGCACGAGTTTGGGCCTTACAATTTGGGATTTGGCTATTTTCCACAAATTAAACTTGATGTAACTCCTCAATATTTGTGCGTAACTCTTTAGTATTTGTGCGTAACTGATTTTCTCCCCAAAACTATCTCCTTTTTTCGTATTTTTACACTTCAAAATTGGTCCAAATAGTAAGATCTCAACCATTTATTTTGCCACAATAAATCATGGTCATGAAAGTATGAGAAATGAAAATTGTGAGTACCCTCACCCGGCAAGCACATACTTCTATCAAAATAAAAAGCAGCAGACGGAACTTGAAGAAGTGAGCCTCTGTTAGGGAAAGCCACAAACGTGGCATGCACACACAAACTCTCTCTCTCTCTCTCTCTCTCTCACACGCACACACGCACACACGCACTATGTAATTAATGAATAGAACAAAGTGCATTAGCCACTGAACTTTGGAAATCTACCATTTTGGTCAATGTTTTTCCCTCAAACTGGCCATCCAACTATCATAAGGATCATCCTATATCCACTTTCTATCCAATTTCCCGTTTGCTCCGTTAGCTTAGAGCCCTGCATCTATATTAATAATCTGCTCTAGGGGCAATTTTATCTAATAACTTTTCCCAAGAAGCAGCAAGATTAATGAGAAATGTGAAGAATAATAATCCAATACATGCAGTGGAATTTGAAAAAATTGTCGGTAAATTGACAATCTCTTTCTCATATTCTGCACGTAAAAAATTAAGAGCAAATGACAAAAGCTATTCATTTGCAGCTTTAGTCCTTATGATTTTTACTTAGCCAAAACGCACAAATATACATTTCGGGTCACTCTATCATAACAAGTCGTTAAGGTAGGCAGAAAGCCATGCACGTAACATGTACGACTACGATTTCAGGGAAAAAAAATCATCAGAAAGTTCCTAGCACAAGTACTCTTAACTCCAATCTGATTGTCTTTCTCCTCAATTCAGGACTATGCAACTCATCCCCATTACGTTGCAGTGCCGTGAATTTCACCACTTTGCCATTTTTATTCACTATATCCCCTTCCGTCCATCCCATTTTCATAATAAGCTTGGATTCCATTTGGTCATTCAGCTTCTTTTCCTCTTCTTCTCTATAGCATGAACACACCACTGCAATTTTTTTTCGCAACCCCAGAACCCCAAATCCAATCCTAATCCCAATAGGTAGGAATGGCAATAAAGATGGTGGTGGTTGTTTTTTTTTATTTTTTTTTCGTGGTTTTTTTTTTTGGGGGGGAGGGGGGTGACAATTGAAGTAGAATTATGTTCGAGATAGTGCTTAAGTGGAAATGGGACCTCACAAGTACCATTTGGCATAAGTTAACGATTCAAATCAAAAGGGTAAAAAATAGACGGGCCAGATTGAACTAACAATGCCAAAAATGGGTCTAAAAAATGACGTTATTTCGCGTGAAAATTAATTACACTACAATGCTAGAAAATTATACAAAAATACTAGACAGTTATATGAAAATGCTAAGTAGTTACAACCATGTTTAACTTACGGGAAATAAAGAATGGAGAAATTATGATGCGCCGTGTCTGTGCTTAAGGTAATGAATAAAGGTGTGCTTTTTGAGGTTGGAATGGGGAGGGAGTTTAAGCCTAGGAAAGAGGCTAGAGAGGTAGTGGTACAATACAATGACAAGTAAAATGGAGGGGTGAAGATGATAGTGAACTATCGGAAAAGTATTAAATGTACCATGTGTATTGTCACATGATATATTTAATCAACAATTTATCGTCATGTAATGATGGTAGACCATACCTTATAGCATTTGGTGATGTATGATTGATTTTAGTGGATTACATGCCATGCCACGTGACGCACATATTGCTCATGGATTGTTAAAATGATAAAACAGAGTTTGAAATTAAGATGGAATATCTTAATAAAGAAATGGTACATACTACAAAGGTACAAAAAGCCTCTATTTATAGGCTTATAAACACAATGAACCTAGATGTAATGAATCTAGACATTTATCTAAAATGAAAAGATCAAACCAAATCAATTACCTAATTAACTAATCAATCCTAATCTAATCAAATCAATTATCTAATCAACTATAATCTACTAATTAACTAATCAATCATAATCTAATCAAATCAATTATTAAATCAAATCCTAATCCTAATCAAGAAATGATACACGTTAAAACACCCCTCTCAAGCTGGAGTGTGAAGAAACGAAACATCAAACTTGCTCAATAATCGATGAAAAAGATCAAAAGCAAGCGCTTTGGTGAACAAGTCAGTAGGCTGATCCTCCGATTGAAGAAAATGAGTACAAAGCTCGTTGGATTGAATCCGCTCACGAACAAAGTGACAATCCATCTCAATATGTTTGGTATGGTCGTGAAAAACAGGATTGGCAGCAATATGAAACACAGCTTGATTGCCACAAAAGTGGTGCATTGACTATGAATGTGAAATGGTGAGATCAAGTAACAAACCTCGTAACCATAACAATTCACTAGTGATACCAGCCATGGCATGATATTCTGCTTTAGCAGATGAACAACTCACAGTTGGTTGTTTCTTGGTACGCCAGGAGATAGGTGCATCACCAAGGAAAACATAGTAACCTGTGATTGAGCGTCGTGTCGCAGGACAAGCATCCCAATCAGTATTGCAATAACCTTGGAGTTGCAAATTGTTCTAAGAGGGAAAAAACAATCCCTGGCCTGGAGAACTCTTTATATACCAAACAACTTTCAAGGCTGCATCATGATGATCTGTTTTAGGTGAATGCATGTATTGACTCAGGATATTAACATCATACAAGATATCTGGTTGTGTGATAGTGAGGTACAAAAATCGGCCTACAAGACGATGATAGGATGACAGATCCACCAATGATATACCCGTCGAACGCCCTAATTAATGTTGTTGAGACATAGGAACCAAACTAGGTTTTGCACTACTGAGACCAGTATCTATCAAAATGTCAAGTCCATATTCCGTTGACTCAAAAAATTCCCTAAGGACTCCTGGCAACTTCAAGGCCAAGAAAAAATTTGAGAGGACCTAGATGTTTCAGATGAATTTGTCCATGCAATAATTGTTTAAATTTTTCGCATTGAAAGGAATCGTTTCCTGCAATTATCATATTATCAACATAAACCAGAACTGCAAGAAAATTGTGATTAGTCTTCAAGGTAAACAAAGTGGTATCAGCCTGGGATTGAACAAAACCATATTGTTTAAGAGCATAGGTTAATTTTGAGAACCACTCCATGAATGCCTGTCTAAGACCATAAAGGGACTTGTGAAGCCGACAAACCCTCCGGTCACCAGATGATAAATAGCTAGGTGGAGGAACCATGTAAATTTCCTCATGCAAATCACCATGGAGAAAAGTATTATTTACATCAAGTTAATGCAATTCCCATTTCTTAGCTGTAGCCACCGCCACCAAGCATCGTACTATAGTTAATTTTGCCATAGGAGAGAATGTCTCAGTGTAATCTAGGCCTTCCTCTTGAGTATACCTCTTAGGCCACTAATCGAGCTTTATGACGCTCTATAGTTCCATCTAACTTATATTTGGTCTTATACACCCTATTTGCAACTAATTCCTTTTTTCTTGGTGGTAAGAATGAAAGTTCCCACATGTTGATTTGTCAGCTAGGGCATCAAGTTCAGCTTGCATAGCCTGATCTCTCACTTTTCATGTAGACTAGCCTCAGAGTAAGTAACAGGCTCAGTCTCAGTCAATAAAGCTGCAAGAAAAGCTCGATAGGAAGAAGAAAAATGATCATTAGAAAGGTAGGAATCAAGAGGATAGGGTGTACTTGATGGTCTCGAAGTCAAAACTGAATCGGAGTAACAACAGCTTACTAGGAACATCACATAAATAGTCTTTCAAATATGCTAGCGGTCCTTCGGACTCAGTTGTTCCTTGACATAGTGGCGGTAAATTCTGAATTTCTTCAGCATAGTTATTCGTGGAAGAGGTGTCATGATTAGGAAACTAATTGAAAAGTAGCTTCGGGACTATGTCACTCATGACTAGAATTAGATGTATCATGAAAAGAACCATCACATTGATCATCAATGTAATTATCCAAAACAAGTGGGGAAGAATTAGGTGATGAGGAAGATGACTTTGGAGGTAGTGTAACAGTAGACATTTTGAAAGGAAAGACTATTCTATGAAAGTGCACGTCACGAGAAAAGATTTTTTTTTTTTTTGGTTTCTAAATCATAAACTTTAAAACCTTTTTTATCCTGAGGATTGCCCATAAACACACAAGGTCAAGACCGAGGTTGAAATTTATTTGAAAGTTGCAAAGAATTAATAGCATAACATAAACAACCAAAAACTCTAAAATGATCATAACTTGGTAGCTTGCCAAAAAATGCTTCAAAAGGGGTTCTATTTTTGAGTGCCGAGTTAAGAAGACGATTGAGAATATAGGTAATAGTTAAAACACATTCTTCCTAGAATTTAATGGGCAAGTTACTTTGAAATCTAAGACAATAAGCCATATTAAGAATGTCCCTATGTTTTCTTTCGACTACTCCATTTTATTGAGGTGTATCAGCACAAGAAGTTTGATTAATAATTCATTTATTTTTGAAAAATAATTTCTTGTCTCCTTCAGTCAGCTCTAGTGCATTATCACTTCTTAATTGTTTAATTTGAAATCCAAATTGAGTTTGAATCAAAGAATAAAAATTTTGAAAAACATGGCATGCTTTATTCTTATGTTTTAGCAAATATATCCAAATTGTTCTGGTACAATCATCAACAGGAGTTAAAAAGAAATGAGCCCCAGAGCTTGAAGGTGTTTGATAAGGTCCCCATATATCAACATGATCTAAATGAAAAGGAGTTATATATTTATTATTATTTGAGAGAAAAACGTGTCTAGAGGCCTTTTCCAAAGGGCACACAATACACTCTTAGTAGACTTTATCAAAATGAATATGAGAAAAACTTGGTATCGATGCCAACTGGTCATGCGAAGGGTGTCTAACCTTTGATGCCAGAGAACACTGGATCCTGAAATCGCATTGGCTTTGACATGACATGACTTAGCACCATTATCTGTGGTAAAGATATAAAGACCATCCCGTTCTCTACCTACTCCAATCATCTTTCTCGAGTGTAGAACCTGAATAACACAAAAATCAGGAAAAAAGGGGGCAACACAATTGTGCTTTTTGGTGAGACAACTGACAGAAATAAGATTACAATGAAAATCTGGAGCATATATTACATTATGCAAAGTGATTAAAGAGTTCAAATGGTGTCTGCCAGTTTTTTGAAGTTGTTTCAGGGTGCCATCGAGTAGAAATATATTATTGGGTTTATAAGATTTGTTTAAGTCAAATAAGAAGGTTTTATCACCTATAAAATGATAAGTAGCACCTATGTCTAGTAACCATGTGCAGCTAGAGAAGGAATTTGAAGTCAAAGGATGAGTCATATTACCAGCAAAATTAACTGAGCCAGAGACCTTATCATTATTTAACAAAGACAAAAGTTGCTCATATTGGGTAGTTGTCAAACCATTAATTGAGGTACTGGAGTTCGAAAGATTTGTTGTGCCATCTGAACACACATTTGCAGTAGTGGGATTTTTTCTTGAAGCCTGCTAGTTGCTGGATATCCTATGAGCTTCCAGCACCTATCCTTCATATGACCAGCCTTGTTGCAATGATCACATCTCAATTTGGGCCGCCCAGAAAACTAATTTTGTGGTCGTCCTTGTTGCTGTTGAACAAGATGTGCCTCGAAATCTTGCTGAGATGGCTGCTGTTGGACAAATCTGGGCCGTGGTTGGTGTTGTTTGACAGAGAAAACCCCTACTGCATCATAATCTTGCAAATTGAGAAGACTAAGTTGTTTCACTTCCGTCTTAACCATGTTGTTTATGCGATTGAGTGAAGGGAGAGGCTTAGTTGCCAAAGTCTAGGATCGAATGGTTTTGAACTTTTCATCCAAACCTATGAGAAATTGATGTGAGCGCTCTTTGTCTCTTTCAATGAGCCGTTCTTTCAACCAGCCCCATGAGCAATTTAGGATCTTTGAATAGGTGCTCAACTAATCCCATAACGCTTTGAGTTTGGAGTAGAAAATAGTTACTGAAGCTGTTCCTTGAGTGGACAAGGCAATATACTCTTTCAATTCGTAGATTTTGGGCTCATTACTCTGACCAAAGCATTCTTCTAGACCCACCCAAAGTTCTCTAGCTGAGTCATGATAAGTGATCGAATCATGAAGGTCCGAACTAATTGAATTGATAAGCCAGGAAAGAACTAGCCCATCACATTTACTCCAAGCCAAAGCTTCTCAGCTTCCAGCTTTCGGTTGTGGTGGTTCACCATTTACAAAAGAGATTTTATTTTTGCTTCTCAATGAATTCAAGATGTTTTGTTTTCACCGTTAATAATTGTCACCATCAAGCACCGTTGGGACTAACGAAGCATTGCTATAATCGGCAGACGTCAAAAATATGGAGAACTTGGATCACAGAAGAAATCACCAGTTGAGGAATTTTCTGGATTCTGTGATTCAGTTTGCTCCGCCATCGTTATATATCTATGTATATGTGTGTGTACACACATATATATAGACACATACATATGTATGTATATACATATATTACATACAGACACATACATATATATGTATATATGTATGTCTCTGTGTGTGTATAAGACTAGAAATTGAAGAAAGTAAGAAGAATCGTTTGTTGTGATACCACGTCAAAATGATAAACAGGGTTTGAAATTAAGATGGAATATATTAATAAAGAAATGGTACATACTACAAAGGTACATAAAGCCTCTATTTATAAGCTTATAGATACAATGAGCCTAAACTTAATGAATCTAGACACTTGTCTAAAATGAAAAGATCTATAACTAATCAATGCTAATCTAATCAAATCAATTATTAAATCAAATCCTAATCCTAATCCTAATCTAGAAATGATACACATTAACACGGATTGTAATTTTCTGAGGACCTTGGTGCCTGAATTTCTCTAACGATTTTGCCACTGAAACATTACCCGTGCATGTCATGTGTGCGCCTGACTTGTCGGCTCTTTTTGATGGAATCACAATGAATGCATGTTTGTATTAGTCTTGTGACTATTTTGGCTGAAGAAAAAGTCTGTTGACCGAAAGAATGGATTTTAAATAATTTAGTAACAATTGTGCTATTTTCTGAAAACTGAAAGGACCTAGATTAATTATTTAAAGGAATGGTGCAACCTTATTTGCTCATGGGCGGCCTGACAAAGTCGCGCCCAACAAATGCTATTTGGATTATTTCTATTCGAGATATGTCTATTTCACAACAAATTTTTTTTTTTTTTTGGAACTTCAATTAAATAACTGATAATCGTATTTAAAAATGTACATTTATTTTTTTCATCGGACGAAGTACCCTCGACATGAGAAGATGCTATATGGGTTATGTTAGAGTAATAGCACTTAAAATTGTGGTTTGCCCAGTAGACGATTGTTGGGTAATGCTGATTCTACAGGCTTAAAACTACTGTGATCATTTTAATCATAATTAATTTTGTTAAATATGATCTAAGAACGAAGGATCAAAATGTAGTGCGTTTAGAAAAGGAAAAAGTATTGGTTGGTCTAGAAACACCACGTCACAAAAATATATAGGAGTAGTTAGAACTCTACGACTTCACTTTAGAGATTAGATATTTAAATTCTATTAACACCATTCTCTTCTCCCAATGTAATGCTATAGATTTAAAAAAAAAAAAAAACTCTTGCCATTTGATTTTTGCAATGTGGACCAACCAATACTTTGATTTTCACTAATCAATAATTTATCATCGAATTTAGCGACATGGTGTGTTTGGACCATCCAATATTTATATTCAATGGCGACATAGAGAATATCTTATTTGTCAATAAATTAAGACCTTTAGCAAAAACTACTTAATAGTTGTGAGTGGTATTATTATGAGGACCAAATATTTGTATTTGGTTGGTTTGTTGAGAACAGCAAAGTTAGAGTGACTTAAGAGCCATCATTTGTGGAGAAGTTGGATTATTCTAAATCTCAGGAAATGATATGCGAAAATTATCCTATTAAAGCGAAAATTATCCTATTAAACATTTTTTTTAACTCATTTATATCATGGATTAGCTCTCCCATTCCTTCGCAGTTGATGTGATACATGTCCCACGTCGAAAATGTTAAGTAATGTGAACTAATGTATAAGTTGATTTTTAGCACTTAAGTCCAACTTGAGATATTTATTTTGAGCTAGTAAGAGCAAACCCCAAATAGTTGGACTTGACTGTTCGATTATGATCAAGCGTTGTACTTGTTGTCCGGGGCATGACAGTTGATCCTATATCTGAATCCATGTAATACATCACGTTCTCACGTGTACTCATTATGAGTAGACGTACCGTCTAAACTAAGAAATCCTAGAATTGCATATCAAACATTCATAGCATATGAAATCATGTCAAGTGAAAATTATATAAAATGTTTCTATTTTATCGTTTTGTTAAAGCACATTGTGGATCGGTCATTCAAGATACAGAAAGAGAGGAATTACTTTAATCACTAAGTTCTATTGATATGAATAATTTGAAATACTGTTAGATGGACTTGCTATCTAATTTAGAAGAAGCAAATTGTTGCAAGGCTTGCACGCCATCACAAGAAGGAAAGAAATTACTAGCTCGAACCAACAAAAAAAGATTGCAAGGTAACAACTTAAACATGGCTTCTTCATATGCCATAAACACGGCATAAAATCAGTGGCAAAACCGCCATGATTTAATGCCCACGTTGAGTTATTAGCTGCAAATTCATGTCATTTCTGGTTTTAGATTCAAGAGCAATTCTTGATTTGATCGCAGTGTGAAGAAAAACTGCTACATTTACATACAGACAGACATACATATATGTATGTATGTATGTATGTATGTATGTATGTATGTATTGGGACTAGCTAAAGCCTATAATGAAAAACGAAACTACAAATTGAGTGGGAAATTCATGCTCATATTGAACCTGAAAATTCACGACGTTCAGGAATGTTACGGTTACAAATATTCTTGCTTGTAACTTTTGAGGAACTGGGGAAAGGAAATGTGAGCATATCGGACCAAGTTTGAAGCACGGAAATTGCACGACTGCTGGAGGGTGAAATTGACTAGATTACTTAGCAGGTGGTGATCAACAAGCAACAGGTTCTGGGAACTGCCCAGGCCTTGTTGATTAATATAAATTTAAGCTATGAGTAATAGGTTAAAAAGATTTATTTATTGTTCTAATGTTCATAATTATTTATGACTCATACAAGGTAATATAGAATGTGAGTAAGAAAGTGATATTGTTCTCTTCGTTTAGACTGTAAAAATCTTAAAAAATCATAATCATAAATTGGATCTATGTAAGAATTTTGTATCTATTCAAAATACAAATAGTTGATAAATCCGGTGGCTACGGGGGAGTAAGATTTGTATTGAGTGTTTTGAGAATACAATATAGTGGTAGAGAAGGGATATAATTAAAGATGGCTAGAACCCTGCGGAGCCACAACCTTTGGTTAGGGTACCAACAGTATTTAGCTTGGAGAAATGATATTTATTACCTTTTTTCTCCACCCACGTATCGCTTCTGATGTGGATTGCGTATATAATTCGATAGAGAAGGTAAACAAGGAGAGGGGAATTACTTGTTGCAATGCAATTGTTATTATGGTGAATGACTGAAGGAAAGGTAATTTTGCAAAGATGCAAAGAAGCTTGGCTTTCTTCAAGATTAAATTACTAATCCCCGAGGATATCACTTGTCTAAGACATAGGCAAATGGACTTCCCGCGCAATTTTAAAGCAGCAAAATCACGGCCCGGACATCATCACAACAAGGACCTGCGATGCCACCAGAACCCACGAGAAAAGATTTAGAGAATAATTTGGTTATGGCATCCGGACAAGAAATGCCATGAACAGGACTTGCAATTGAGGCCAAGAACACCACGCAAGGTGCCCCACATTGAGCAATCCACACTGCACATTTGTGCCATTTCTAGCTTCAGAATTCAAGCAGACTTTATTATTGGATCGAAGTGTAGCAGATCAGTCCATTCTTATAGTCGTTTTAAAGCCAAAAAAAGGCAATTCGAATGACGAACTCGTTCTCATTCTGAGTGCAAAAGCACGAGGATCTCCATTTTCCTGGGGGTTCGGAATTTTATTCTTTTTTGCGTCGTGTAATTTTTGAAGGATAGTTTCAAAGGGGCGGCATGCCATTATGCTTGTGGAGCAAAGTTCAAAAGATGAATCACGAAGAACGCACGAAATTCGATTAAGAGGGAATCCCCCCACCAGATTAATACGCTCCCGGCGTTGTTGAAGCCTCTTGCAAGTCGGCAATTATTAGTATTTTTGAAAACACAAAGAGGTGGAATGGTGTCTTCAAAGTGCAATCTAGTGGAACAAAAAGAATACATCAGAGATGCCAGTACTTCCTCTTGGTAGAGGTTAAAACATTTGTCCTTGACTAAGAATATATTTGTATTACAAGAACTCTATACCTTCAATGAAGTTTCATGTTTAGCTTTTTCTTAGAATTATTTTTTTCTTTTGTTAACAAATTTGTATGTTGATAGGTTATCTCTAGGTGCATAAATCACCTCACAAGACCCGTCCCCTGAGGAGTAGATATATGTTTATGTTGTTTGGTACCAAAAATTTGATCGTATTAGTCGGAATAGAATTTTAAAGAATCTTGATAATAGCTGACTTTGAAAGTTACATATATTTGTACAAATCCTAATGGTTACTCTAATGCGTGAAATTATGAAGGAAGCCCAATACAAAATAATGAGGTATTATTCCTAATTGTAGGGATTAAAAAAAGATAATAACATCAGTTTGGAGAGATTGGTGAGATAGACAGAGTCATATTAGAATTATGCGCAACTCTCAATATCAGTGTCCGTGTAATACTGTTATTTTTCAATCTAAATCTCTTGGTAACTATGCATTGAAGTAGTTATTTAATGTATTAACTAGCATCTAACTCGTGCCATACACGAGATTATATTATTTAATCTAAGTATTAAATCTTCAGATCCATATTAGAATCAACGAGTTAGCCACCATATGACGGAATCCAGATTGGCATTGTTTGATTGAACTGTAAAAGAAAAATTAGATTTGCTGTTCATATTGAGTTGCATCAGACTTGTGTACTCGCACATACAATTACCATAGCAGATCAGATTGTGTCTAACTTTTTAGTATCCAACTGTGTCCATACAAAACAATGACATACCGTTGTGAAATTACGTAGTATCACTAAATTGAACTATGTAATTTTATAGAGTTTCACATTAATATGTTATAATTTTATATTGAACACAAAAAGAATTGCACAAAGGATCTGAACGATTATCATGGTACCAAAACTTCGGAACCTGCACTGCTTGCCACATTTATGCAGCAAGATACACAACCATAGAACTTGTGCTGCTTGCCGCATTTGTGAAGCATGCACAACAACTATAAAACTACTACCTTTTATGACATCAGTCTTCGCCCTTTCTAAATATCAATCTAAAAACCATTACAAATTGGGAATCCAGTTAGAGATTGATTTTACATTTTGTTTTCGCTAGCCAAGTGGTGAAATAGATCACAACAATTTCATTTACATACAATACGAGTAATTGCTAAAATAAAAGAAATCATATTATATACACTACAAATGCTGCACGTGTAATGCACATAAAAATTATAGGAAGTTCTTAAATGACTCTAATTCATGGTTCATTTATAGATCTTGTATTCTAAATAAGAGTTGAATAAGTTAAGTGATGTATTGTGATATATTTATAGATCTTGTATTCTAAATAAGAGTTGAATAAGTTAAGCGATGTATTGTGATATATGAAGGTGATGTTATGGCATTTCTTTAGACCCTTAGGTCTATGAGCGGGATTGTAGATCGAATCTATACAAGAATTTTTCTAAAAGCTATCCATAATAATGTAAGTTTTTGATTTATTATTTTTTAGAAAATCTAATCATTGATGTCATGTATACAAACAAAAATTATGAATATAATTCTTAATTTTACTTTAATTGTTTTATATAATCAACATACTTTAAACTTGAGTTTAAAAACATTCATTTATTTAAAAGAAATCATATTTAGATTTGTAAATAAAATATTTTGCTTACTGAGACATAATAAATAATAATATTTTAATAATTTTTGCTCTTATACATTTTCGTCTTTGTCCATTGAAACATACGAAATACGATAATTTTTTAATCAAGAGAAGCTATTGAAATCAAGCATCTTTAGCTTACTCTGGATCGGAATCGTGGGGAATACTTCTCGATCATTTCTACCTGGGAGAATGCATATATTAAGAATATGCTTCGGTTTCGAATACATTTTTCTATTTATCAAGTTAAGAGAAAATTCAATGAGTTAAATCAAGGATTTGGCCAAGTTGAGCAACCAAGATTTAATTAATTTATTTTAATTCCTTAACAATTGCAAACAATTTAGTTATTTTCTCATCTAGAAAATTTTTTTTATTGAATTTACTCAAAAGTTATATTAGATTCAACTTGAAAGTACATTCTTGATATACATTATTACATATAAGAGTTCCTGTGTTATTGAATTTATAGTTGGAAAATAGCATTGTATTAGATTTTTAGTTATAGACAAATCTTGACCATTCAAGAGTAATCATCAATTACAAACTGTAATCCTCATTTAACTTGTAACATGAAATACTGGTTTCTTACGTAAGTATCACTTTTTTTTTTATTATTATTGCAACATAGACCCTAGGAAAAAACTACTATTGCTGACATTTTCAGTTACCAAATTTTATATTTACTTTTAAATTAGGATTTAGGATTTCGGGTTCAAGATTCAGAGTGTAGGGTTTATGTTTTTAGAATTTAGGGTTTTAATTAATTATGTCATTCTTTTTGTTAAGGAAAATTGTGATATCCCACATCGGTGGGAGAAAGAAAAATTGAATAGTATATATTGTCCTGCGTTTGGGTTACTAAATAACTTGACTTAAGCATTTTGAGCCCGTGATTAAAGCTCAAAAGTTATTGGGTTAGCCCAGACGTGGGATGTTACAAATGGTATCAGAGCGAATCTCGTGTGATCTCTGCACAGGGTGAGACTGGGCCTATCGTATTTGGGCCACAACTACGCAAGGAAGTGAAGAAACTAAGTACTGTGCGGGGCTAAGTGCTATGTCGACTTAGGGCAGGAGCCACCTTTAGAGCCCGTACAAGCCACCTCTAGAATCTGACACAACCGAGTGGACATCCGGATATGAATTGGGCTTTGCGAGGACGCAAAGGCTTAAAGGAGAGGTGAATGTGATATCCTACATCAGTGGGAGAAAGAAAAAGTTAATAGTATATAATGTCCTAGCGTTTGGGCTACTAAATAACTTGGCTTAAGCATTTTGAGCTCGTGGTTTAAAGCTCAAAAGTTATTGGGCCAGCCCAAATGCAGGATGTTACAAATGTGATATCCCACATCGGTGGGAGAAAGAAAAAGTTAACAGTATATAATGTCCTACGTTTGGGTTACTAAATAACTTGGCTTAAGCATTTTGAGCCCTGTGGTTTAAAGCTCAAAAGTTATTGGGCCAACCCAAACGCGAGATGTTACAAAAATTACAGTTAATTTTTTATTCATTAAAATTAATTTTAGATATTTTTAGTAAGTTAGGATAATATAAGATTCTTTTAAAATTAAATTAAATTAGTATTAATTTGGAGAAATACTTTTTTAGTATGTTGCAATAATATAGAACTCTTTTGAAATTAGATTTGATTACTATTAATCCAAAAGTAACATATTACGTTAGGTGTCTATTACATTGAATATCACAATGTCTTTGACACTGCTATTGTTCTTTATAGTTTCGGAATCATAGTTCGGCTATAGTATTCTAGACATTATTGTCATAGTAGCATTTGGTTTAGTAGTTAAGAGTTTTTGTTCTTTGTTTTATAACATCACTTTGGTTGTTACCAATTTCCATCCTCCTGTCCATTTTCTTTCTTTCCCATTTCTTCTTTTCCACCATTCCTAGATATTAAAAGTTTAAAAAAAAAATTGGTAAGTTCTTGGTGTGGCGGTTTTAGAAGTTCAAGCTGAATTCCCCGATAGTGGGCTTAAAATTACATGATGTTCTGAATAAATTTAAAACAAAAAAAAGAGCAACTTAAAAGAATATGACATAATATGAGATGAATCTTCATTCATCTTGATTTGAATCAAGCTGTATTGATTTGTTATAGTTAAATCTTTTGTGAGACAAATGCTAGCTAGGAGAATAACAAAAACCTAATTTCTCATACAGAAATTCTAGCATCTATCTTGCATATTTGGCTAAAATGCTTTGTTTGTTTGATACTATTTTTTAAAAACTTCATACATGTTTTTCAACCATCTTTTTATCTCACATACATATTTATCAAGAAGAATCTTTAAAACAACTACAGGAATGTTTTTTAAAAAAAATACCCCAAAAAACATCCATTTAGTCGTAGCCTTTTTATTAATTTGATCTATATTAGTAGTAGAATTTTTTGGTGTCGAAATATTAAATCCTGTTGTCTGAATAAAAGTATGATACATTTTAGTTAGTCTCTAAAAGTTTGGTTGAAATTATATTTCCGTCCAACAAACTTAAACTAAGGCATATTGGCTCTTTTCAGTTATTTTGGTTAAATACTTAAAATTGATTAATTTGAATGTTTGACTAACAGAAAATAGCAATATTACTTTACCAATCATTTACGTAAACTAAAATAATGATAAAATTATTATGTCTACCTTTATCATGTCCATTTTATTATTATTATTATTATTATTATTATTAGAGAAAATTACAACTTTGGTACCAAATATTTGGGGTATTAATAGTTTTAGTCTCTAAAGTTTGGATGAAAGCAAATACATAATCAAAGGTTTTAATTTTTTAGCATATTTAGTCCTATTGAGCCAATTTTAGTCCCTAACATTTGGCTGAAAGTAAATCTAGTATCCAGTGTTTAAATTTTTCAGCACATTCAATCCTATTGACCGATTTTGCCAAAATCTAACAAGAATCTGCTCACATGATACTCATGTGCCGATAATCAAATTTAAAAAAAAATACTCTTCAATTTGCTATCTATACTATCTCTTTTGTCTCAAATAACAATTAAAAACAGTCAAATAGTTTTTAAATGAATTTTTCAGAGACATTGAAGAACAAAATTTGGTTTTCAAAGTACGGTTTTAGGGCTTTCTTTTAAGAGCAAAAAGAGAAAGAATGTTAGTGAAGAGAGATTGAGAGAGGATAAAATAGCTGATTGCCTATCTAAAGATCTGAAACTTTTCCAAATTCATTAGCTTTTTTTTTTTTTAGTTTGTTTTTGAGTAAAAACTAATTACTCAATTTAGTGCTTTTAATTACAAATACAACAATAAAGATTTTTTATTTTTTCTATTTTTTTAATTTAGTTACTAACAATATCACGTGACTGGATTCTGGTAAGATTTTGACAGAACTGGTGAATTGAACTAAATGTGCTGAAAAACTAAAATGTTTATTACTAAATTTGTTTTCATCCAAACTTTAAGGATAAAACCTTCCTCAATAAGAAACATTTTGTATTAGATTTGCTTTCATACAAATTTTAAGGACCAAAACAGCTGATGCCTCAAGCATTTAGTACCAAAATTGTAATTTTCTCTTATTATTATTACTACTACTATTAGTATTATGAGTAGAAGTTCCTGCCAAATTGAAAATATCTAAAAAAACAAACCAAAAATCGTGAAATACTATCTATTACCGAATTGTGAATCGAGTCGTCCGTGTCGCCACAAAATCTTCAGAATAATCATTGTCACGTTTCTTTAAAATTCAACGTCTTGTATGGCACTAAGCGATGCTGACAGAAGAAGGAACTCCAACCAAATCACAATAGTATTATTGACAAAATCTAAATTTTTTTGTAGGCCATTCAACGATTTAATGAAATTTAGGTTGGGCAGTGATGCAAATTTTGGTTTAACTGTCGATCCATTGCCATTTCGAATAATTTGGAGCATGCGTAACATGTAAGTTAAGATGTGTAACTCTTCAGAATTATAGTATAATTCTGCTGTGTGGTGTAACCGCTTTACATTCCAAAAAAATGCCCATTTTGATTCTAAATTTGGCATTGCTAGCTCAATCTTGTTTCTTTATTTTTGGCCCTTTAAATTTGGACGATCAACTGGTCCAAAATGGCACTTGTAAAGCCTCAGCATGGGCTGCAATGAAATGATGACTTGGCCTTTTTAAGAATGTCTAAAAATTATGCCAATACTCAAGACTAAATACGGCTAAATTAGCCTACATTATTAACCAGCAGAAGTAACAACTTCCAGATGAATTCAAATTTGATCAGATCATAAAAAGCCAGGTAAAATAGATAGCTGGATTCGTTTTAGGCTTGGATTTGTCATTGTGAAATCGGAAGTGTCTTGATTATACAGGAATTGTTAGTCAAGAAATCATTTGTATAAACTTCATCCGTACAAATGAATCAAATGAACTTGAAACAATTCTTGTCTGTACCCAAATTGAAGGGTTTGCAAATCCCTCAAACATGTTTCACAATTGAAACATGAAATTCCAGTTGCTACCTATAAGAGATTCAAGGGGAATGGCTTCAATCTCCACAAACGATTTGCTCTCCTTGTAGCCTAAATCATAGAAGGAAAGCAAAAAGTGCTTGGAAGATTGATTTTGGACTCCCCGAAAGCTTTGGACGTTGAGAATCTCTATTGCTTGTGGGTAATAAACTATGATTTTGAGCTTCTCGTCTACCCTGAAAAGCAGATAACAAAGAAGTTCAAATTTCTTTACAACCTGGAAAACAAATATATCTGATCTTATTATGACCTTGTACCAAGAAACATAACTACCTTAGCTTCCCTGAGTGAACCCCAACATTCCAGTCGATTATATTTCTTCGAGCTAGAATGAAAGTATACACGAACTATGGCATCCAGTAGTTCTTGATTCTCTTCGAAAAGAACTGAATCTCCATGCATCACTGCCTCAAGTACCTGATGTTTTTCATGTTAGCAATTCCAAAGCATGTCTGAGTAAGATTATGCCTTCATCAAAAGGAGTATGGAAATATCTTGTATAGTCTTTGATTGATTTATTCACAAATATTAACTTGTTAAATTCTAATCGAACTATTATCAATTTGACAAATTACATTTAAATGTTCTATAGCATACACGAATCTATATTAGATCTGAATGGCTTACAGTATGAATACAACCTGCCTCTCAACATTATTACAATAAGGCACAAATCAATATCGCATGGAGGGCATCTCTGTTGTTTATCAGAACAATACAAATCTTTTGTGCCTTCCATGTTAAAAGCATAGTATTGAGTATCCGCTCAACTTACCAAAGGCAATTCCTTCGAGAATATATGGTATCTAAACTCTGCAGCCAGCTCTGGCAAAAAATTTGGCCCGCTGACGTAGCAATGAACATCTAGGAACAAATTTCCCTTCACTTCTGTCCACTCAGCAACAACATCATCCTTACTATACCACCCCCTCAGCTGACATATTAACAAGATATATAAATTTGTCATAATCGATCTGTCACATAATCTGTTAGAGTTCTTTATTAACTTGTTACAATCAATCTGTCACATAATTTTTTAGAATTCAATTCATGGCCATAGAATTGTCATTCCTGGGATCTCCAATGAATGTTGTGCAACTTTTTACCAGCTTGATACCAGTTGAAAGTTGAAAGTTATCATTAGTGTAAAACAAAGTTAAGTGGGAAACCAATCTGTCCTTTGCAGATAAATGGAAATGCCCCATCAAGTAAAATTCTCCACCACAATATAAAGTGAATACCTGATCATGGTTGATAATGTTTGAGATAGTTAGTGTCAAATTTATGGCCATAGAATTGTCATTCATAAGGATTTCAGTTGAATACTGTGCAACTTTTCACCAGCTCAATACTTGTTGAAAGTTATCATTAGTATGACACAAACTAAATAGGGAAAACCATTCTGTTCTTTGAGGATAATTGGAAATGCCTCATCAAGTAAAATTCTCCTCAACAATATAAAGTGATTACCTGATCAAGGTTGATAATATTTGAGATAGTTAGCGTCAGATTTGCTGTAAAGTCACAGTGGGATAGGGTGTACGTTCTTGGCAGAATTCTCTGATAAGTATCCGTCTCCTTTCCTGAGAATACAACCTTAAGTTTTGAAGCTTCAAATCTTGCTGGAGGACCCAAAAGCCTGACAGCCTAGAAAAGACAAAGTAAACGCGAGTTTCACAAATGCAGCAAATGTGAGTGAAAGTATAAAGGTGCATAACTGAAACTTAAGTCTAGACAACAAGTGTCCAATTTGTGTATTCAAAGCAATCAATAAATTGCAGTTACATTTTTTTGAGTAACTTTAATGATCCATATCCATTCATTTGGTTGGTATGGAACAATTGCGGAGTCTAAAAGTTCTAGACCTCCTGGTCCTCATTATGTTTGTCCATACTCAAATGAACCAATGAAAAATCAGAGAACACTATATGTGCCATGAAATTTCTCGTCTTGGTTCCTATTAATTTACTGCAACTGAATATGATAGGTTACAGAACTCAATAATCATTTTCTAATGGAAAAGAATGTGGTGTAAACTCCTGCATACCAACACTCAGAGCTCATATTTTTCGCTGAACATTAGTTTTTAGAATTTAGGATGTATTTTTGGTGAAATTCCATTCAAGATTCAATTAGCCATGCTTCATCTCAACTTCTGCAAACAAACAAAGTTCTGTACTAAACACTAAAACCAACAAAAGAAGATCAATTTAGTGGTAAAGCAGCAGCACAATTGTTGCCAATGCACATTGGATTTTCAACAGCGAATTTTTGGATACATTACTTATCATATATCCTAAGATTGAACAGAGACAGGGACTTAATATCAGTACAGCAACTAGTATAAAATTGCAGAATTTAGAACAAAGGACAATGGAATCACACATCACTAATTGAATTGATAAATGCACTAACATTTAACAACACCAGTGTTCTGGATGAAGCGAAAAAGGAAAAGAAAAATAAGAAACAAGAGATCGAGTACCTGGAATACTAGAGTGTTGTAATGAGGTCTTCTATCACTGAAGGAAGAAAGCAGAACAGCAGGTGTTGAAGTCTTGATTTTGCAATTATTGATATAAGAGCAGTCCCTCTGAGGAGATTGTGAAGAAAATGCAGAATGAGCAAAGTGACTGCAGGCCATTGACTGCATGATAAACTCATTCTCTCCTCAAAACTTCAATGCTCTCATTTCCTTGACCAATTCATCACCTCCGATCTGTTTCTCTCTCACAGTTTCTTTCTTGGCTGCGTGTCAATCTGTATGACAGAGAGAATTGTGTGAAAGAGAGGAAATTGTGGATGTGGAAAGACGTAACAGGGGAATTTGGGAGGCTTTGGGTCAGGTGGACCCACAAAATCCATCACAAACCAATCACACCACTTAAATTTTGTAAGGCTTGTCCTCAAGAGTTATAGGGTCACCCCGTGCCGGATGACCCTTTCGAATCACATACATATTATACACAAGCACCACATTGACATACATTGGTTACACCAATTGGTTTGGGGAAGAATTATGAAGTGAAGGTATTGTAATTGATTTTTAGCATATCAAGTCAATTGCAACAAAAAATTTAGAAATATTTAATGTTCAATTAAAACTCCGAGCATTAGAATTTAGATTCCTTTTTTAGTGATTTAGTGTCTTATTGGTTAAAAGCTCTAGTTGATTTTCTGAAAATGATCTACCTTTACATCAAATAGTATTCCATACGACGACCGTTATATCAATTAAATACATTACAATTATCGACTGTCATAAAAAAATAGTATTTCTTTTTATAAAAATAATAATTTTCCCAAAAGCCTATCAACTTCTTATGAAACTTATAGTCCCTTCGTCCCACCTTTTTGGGCTTTTTTTTTTATTTCATCAATTCCAAATTATAGTCTGCTTTCTAATTGAAGAATGTAATTAACTTTTAAATTTTCTAAAATGCTGCTATTTAATTATTTTTTTATAAGTGACAAAACTAATATATTAATATAGTAACATTTTCAAAATATATAACCAACCGTGCATTCACATATCAAAACCCATAAATTACTCCATTCAAATAAATAGTTGCTTTAACTAATGGAATTTCTTTGACTTTTGGTATAATTTTCTATTTTATATTTGATGATGAATATAAGGACATTTTATGAACATCACAGATTAAGTTTATTCTTTTAATAAAGTTAACCTATTTTTTCTAAACTGTGTGAAAAAATAATAAACCTAATAAAAATTTTATTCTTTTAATAAAGTTAACTTATTTTTTTTAAATTGTGTGAAAAAATAATAAACCTAATAAAATGGAACAGAGGAAATAATTTTTTTAGCTGAGAAGAAGTGGCACTACGTCAACGAAGCACTATACGCCATAAACAATATACGCACGAGGCCGCTATGTATCACCTCTGTTACCAGATGTTCAGCCCCACTCTTTAAATCAGGTTTGCTAACACCAAAGTGATGCGACTTGAAGCCCAACGGTGACCCAAGTAGCAAATGGCATGAAAAAGTTGGGCACAAAAGAAATAGCCGTGAGGGCCAAATGGGCCAAGTATATCCTCTATCCCAAGTCCAACCCAACATTATCATGGCCCAGCCGGAGTGGTCCCCCGTTTCAGGTTCAGTTGCTGGTAATTTTTCTCAGATTTATTCATTTTTTTTTCCAACTAAACTGCGAAGCACTTAAAAAAATAAATAAAACAAAAGAAAAAAAAAAGAGAGTATCTAGGTTATATTCATTTTTTTTAGATGAAATCAGACATTGTTTTATTTTTCAAATGCATAAGACTCTTGTAAATAAAGGTAATTTACATTCATGTAGTTGGTTACAATTACTCAAACCCAGCCTCTTATCTTTGTTTTTTGAAATTACACTAAAATCTTTAAAAAAAAAATTTCAAATCAGCATTTCTGAATAGCAAAAAGACTTTAGCTTTTCGTTTATGTTTAACTACAAATTATTATGATCCCTTCAAATGCTTACGTGTTTGTTCCCAAAAAACTATTCATAATATTGTATGTGAAGTAAATCCTGTGACGCCCCCGACCAGGTCCTACTCCAGAACCCTGATCGGGACGCCTGCCTGGCTCGCGCCACGACTCAAGTACCAACAGTCACACACTAGAAATATAATCAAATGCTAAAAGTTACATATATCTTCAAAAGTAATTACAACAATTGAGCTACTTGAATTTCAAATTACACTTATTTGACGGCTAATCCTAAACAAAGGAAAACTCTCTCTTTTCAATTCTTGCCCTATTTCTCGTGGGTTAGCACCTGTAAGGAAAACAAATTTAACTAAGGGTGAGCTTATAGCCCAATGAGGTCCATTTTAAAATCACGTTCAAAATATCTCTCAAACATATTTGTTTGAATCAAAATTCAAGCGAATTGACAGTACATAAAATAGAATTAAATCAAGTAGCAAGTAAAATAGAAAAGGATACACAAGTATTGCCCAAGAACATGTCAAGGGCGAATCAAGTACGTTTGCCTCCGGCACTACACCAAACATGTCACCTCCAGCTCTCACCATTTTGGTAGCTCGAGTTCTACCCAAGTACTTTTCCCGTACACCCCCTTGACCGCAAAACCTCCTGGCTGGCCGAAAAGTGCCGAGAGACCAAGATAGCCAAAACTTGGTGACCAAGCCCGTTGCCGGCTCAACCAAGATCAACTACCAAGGCCGGGACCCAAATCATGCACAAGTATAACATGCACAGGCACACTTTGATTTAACAAGTGTAGACACCAAATTTTGACACACCTTTTGTAAAAATATGTTGTCACTTTTATTTTAGGGGGTATTTTCCTATTTTTCAGGGTCGAGTACAATTTTCGCATATTATGTCTAATTCGTCACGTCAGGGGCAAAATGGTAATTTCGCCATGTAAATATTGATTTATTTTATCTTATTTCCTAAATACATGATTTTACTATTTTATCATTATTTATGATTTTAATGATTTTTAGGAGTCATTCATTATTTATTTAAAATTTTAATATTTTTAATTCAACGGCACGTTTTCCAATGCACTTTTTTACGATAATTTTCAAGTAAAAAATTTTATATATGCATTTTGAATACTCATAAATTTTCTGTAAAAATCTCATAATTTTCTAGAGGTCGTTTAGTATTTATTTAATTTTTATCTTTTTGTTCATTAAGGGCACGTTTCCCAAGAATGCGTTAATTTCAAAAATTTTGATTGAAAATTATGATATATGTGCTTTATGTGATAATATATGTTTTGCAAAATATTTGTGATGTCATTTATTAATTTTCATAAATTTTATAATTTTACCATATTTGGGTCACGCTTTCCAATGCACTTTTATTTAAAATTTTCTTTATGAGAATTTTGTCTACAAGCATTTTATAAATTTTCCTGATTAAAAAAAATATATATATATAAAAATATTTTTATTTATTGTTATTATTATTATTATTATTATTATTATTATTATTTTAAAAGACCATTTGGTATTTATTTTAAATTGTATTTTTCTAATGTTGAATTAACCTTTAATTTGTTATACTAAATTTTACTTTTTCCTTAATGTTGTATTGCAGTTTTTTTTATATATAATATAATTCATTAAAAAAAAAAAAAAAAGAAGAAGGAGCAGCTGCTGCACGCAGCTGCAGAAGAAAAACCAATTCCTTTGCAAAAAAAACCAGATTTGGGGGGATTTTGGGTAGTTTTCTTTCCCTTTTTCACCCACCCTCATCATCACACCAGCTCACACGCAACTCACCTCCATCACTCCATCTGCTTCTCCTCACTTCACCTACACACCACAATTCCAGCTTTCCGGCACCATTCACTCCCATTCACTCTCTCGGCCTCCTTCTTTCCCTCTGCCACACACAGACACACATTTACACAGACACACATTCAACAAACACACCTGGGCACTCCCTCACCTCTCGATACAAACACAATTCACACACCAGACCTGCACATTTTTTTCACTCTCCTTCACTCCCATTCACTCTCTCGGCCTCCCTACTCCCTCTCTCACAACACGCACATCACACACAGACAAGCTCAAAATCACAACTCACAGGCACCTCACAACAAAACCTGCACCCTCATCACTCCCTCTCTGCACCTTTCACGCTCAATTCACAGACACACACAATTCACAGGCACAACACACACTTGCACCACACATCCCCTTTCCCTCACAAAAAACACACCTGTATTCTCACATTTCCCTCACAACCTGCACACACCATTCTCATCTTCCTCACCTTTCACACATCCAATACACACACCACAACACACGGCACATCCAATCCAATCAAAAATACACATTCAGCACACACACATTCACAGACATCACACACCATACATCACACACACAATCCTCACTACTAGCACTCTCCCTCTCAGCTTGCTCTCCCCCTTCACTCGCACACAGGCACAAACAACACAGACAACCTGCATCCATAATTCACACACACAAACACACGCACAACATACACACTTGCACACAACCTGCATAGACAAACACACACAACACAGCACACACATCACACACAACCAGAAGCTACACTTGAATCCACATTACACATACCACATTCCAGCACACACTCACTCACTTGCACACAACCTGCAAAGACACACACAATACACGGCACACACAAAACACACAGTCGAACACACACCTGCACATACATCAGCAAACACACTCGCACGCACCAGACACCAATTTCACAGCCAAACACATACACCTGCACAAGCACCACACACACGCACAACACACACAAACACTTTACATTCCCCTGCCACAAAAAAAAAAAAAAAGAAGCAGCTCACAATTCCACCGCCACCAGAGCACCACCACTGGCTTGCCACCACCGTCGGACCCTCCACCACCCCTAAACCAGGTAACCCCTTAGCTTTCTTTCATCTATCTTTTGTTATTCCAATTTGAATGGATTAAATTGTGTAGATATTTGAGGTTTTGAACATGAATTGGAAAGACCTAAGTTTAGGTATTTTAATTTGAGGGGAGAAAGAGAGAAAGGAATAGAGATTGGCCAAGAGAAGGAAATCCGGCGAGAGAGAGAGAGCCGGTCGGCGAGAGAGAGAAAAGAATCGGAAAAGAAAAAAAAGGGGAAAGAAGAAAGGGAAGAAAGAAGAGAGAAAAAAGAAAAAAAAGAAAGAAAGAAGAAAGGGAAGAAAGGAGAGAAAAGAAAAAAAAAAATCTGGAAAAAAAAATATATATATAAATAAAAAACCGAAATCAAACGTAAAAAAAAAAAAAAAAAAAAACTAAGTCAGCCGAAAAAAAAAAAAAATAGTTTTAGTGAAACTACGTCGTTTTGACGTAGTTTCACTTAAAACTACGTCGTTTTGATTAGTTAGTTTTTTTAATTTATTTTTAATTAATAATAGGTATTTATTTTATAGTCCTTATACTTTCGTTAATGCTACTGTGGCCCTAGAAATTTATAATTTGTGCGTTTAAGTTTCTGTTTATTGTAGATTGACCCCTATAATTTTATTTTCTTTTCAATTAGGTCCCAATTAATTGCATTTAGGTCCCTCAACTTTTATATAATTATGATTTTGGCCCCTACATTTTTTTAATTTTCATTTTTGACCCTATATTTTTCGGTAATTACATTTTGACCCCTATAATTTTTCTGGAATTACAATTTTACCCTCTGATATTTATGAAAATTGCAATTATACCTCCCAAGCTTGCTGTTATTGTGTTTTAGGCTTTAAATTTTGCTGGAATTCTACTTTTGGCCCCCCTATTGTTGCTGGAATTTATATTTTGGTCCTTTATGTTGCTGGAATTTGTTTTAATACCTCCATTAATTGTTAGAAATTGTATTTTAGTCTTTATTTGTTGCTGGAATTTGTATTTTAATACTTATAGTTGCTGGAATTTTATTTTTGGCCCCCTATTGTTTGCTGGAATTTTGCATTTTCGCCCCCAAACCTTGCTGGAATTTCATTTTTGCCATTATATTTTGCTGGAAATACTTTATTGTCCTCCTATGTTGCTGGAATTTACATTTTTGCTCCCTAAATAGCTAGAACTTGAAATTTTGCCTTAAAATATTTGCTATAAATTATGTGTTATTTAATGAATTTGCTGAAATTGTATTCTTGGCCTTAAATATTGCTGGAATTTTTTATTTTGGGCATTATACTTGCTAAAAATTACATTTTAATTTTTAAATTTGTTGTAAACTATGTCATTACCTTAATTAGGGTTTGAAATTATAATTCTACCCTTTTGTTTCTCATAAATTACATTTTTACTTTAGAATATTGCCTAAATTTCCATCTTTAATCCAAATCTTATAATATTTTATTTTTTGCAAAAAAAAAATAAAAAATAAAATTATTTCTTTTCACATTTTCTTTATTTTATCAAATTTATAATTAATGTTCTAAAATTGGGTCTTGTTAGTCTAATTAATGTTCAAATTAGTTTCTCTATTTTTCTTTTAGTTATTTTAATAATTCTTATTTGAGGTGTTAAAATTTCAATGTATGTATTATTGTATTTTATCTTCTATTATTATTATTTCTTTATTTTTATTGTTTTGCTTTATTTATTTATTTACTTATTTATTTTTATGTAAACAATTTTCATTTTTTTTCTAAATTATTAATTATTATTATCATTATTTTCTTTCTCTTATTTTGCTTATTATTGCCATGATTGTTTGAATTATCGTAGTAAGTTCATAGTGATCGGTAGAAAATTATTCAATTAGTATTTTATTTATTTAAATAGTGGTATGTTGACATGTTTGTTCATTTTAGTAGCAACTTGTACCGGGTCTTCGAATAGGAGGTACCTCGATTACCCTTTTAATTTCCTTTTGTGTGCTATTACGTGCTCCTATGTGTTTTTTCTATGTGTTTTTATGTATCTTTGTGCTTATAATTTTATCCATGTGTGAATGTTTATTTATTTATTTATGTCGTATTATTTACTCGAATTTAATTGTTGATTATTCAAAAAAATGTAATAGATAGGTAATATTCTATCTAGTAAAAATTTCTTTGTATTTAGATAGTGAATGTAATAGATAGTTTATGTTTTATCTATTTAATTAAAGCCTATGTATTTTAGATAGAAAGTGTAATAGATAGGTTAGATAGGATATCTTTTATTCTCTTTCCATTTTTTAGATTGTAATTAAGGTTATTCTCCGGTGTAATAGTTAGGGCTTTGTGTGCTATGTGTGCTATGTGTTTATGTGTTTTATTCGCTTTCTTTAGGATTTTGCATCTAGAATATCATGTTTATGTGTTATGTGCTCCTATGTGCTATTATTTGCTTTTATGTGATTATTGCTTTAATACATGCTTTATTTATTTACTTGCTTTAATTATATATGTGTATCGTCGCCACACTAGTCCAAAGCTAGTTGTGGTTAATTCCGGTTTCTTCTCTAGTCCAACGCTAGCGGAGAACTTATAGAAAATAGGCTAGTCCAATGCTAAGCCTTTAGGTCATTTTAGCATTAGGAATATTTTTCGTATGCATTTCATGACATTTCACACACATTTTATCTTTTTAGGCTTTTCTCATTTTCTATGAGTTTTTTTTATACATATACTTTATAACTTATTACTTATTTTAACATCTATTTGGTGCATAATTTTAGATTCCACTACACATAGAATTTTAGGTCATTTGCATGATTTAGACTAAGAAATAGTCATCTACTCACGTGGGAAGCGATGGCGTACATGTCGTTCCCCCCTCCGTGAGTAGGAACAGTTAGTCACGAGTCCATTCGTCCCCCGTACCCGTTATGTTGCATCCCTACTTTCTTTGTTCACTTACTATCTATACTACTATTTTCTTTTTCTTTTGCATTCCATTTTTGCACCTATACTCGTGACTCCGTCGAGGTCTACATTCGGGTTTCGCAATTAATGCGATAATTCCGACTAAACCTCAACTGGAACATTTTGTCCCTTAACGATATCCATTTTTAGGACTAGATTTGCATTCATATAGTTGCATCCAAATGTGATAAAATCTTAGGGTTATATTAGGAAAATTTAGACTAAACCTCGCAACTAGTTTCGGCTAGGTTGAAAGGGTGCCTTAGGCGCAAGCCTTTGCCTTCCCTTTCTTCAACTGTGACTCCCGAACCTTTTTCTCTTGTTTTTCAAAGACCTGGAGTCGTCTAAAAGGGTTTTCTTATTTTTCTTATATTTTTTCCCAAAAACTATTTCTTTAAATAAATCATTCTTGATTTTTTTACCTTTTATAAAATATTTTCGGGTGACTTGGTACACCAAAACTCAATACCAAGTGGCGACTCCTTTTTTCACTAAAAACCCTTTTTAGACTCTATTTTCGGGCCCAAAAACCGTCGCATTTCCAAAAGTCCCATTTTAGGCCCTTTTCATTTGCTTTCAAAAATAAAGTATTTCACGTCTTTTGTACAATATTTTCTAAAAATCATTTTACAAATACCTATCCTCTTTTCCCAACAAATAAACACAACAATGCATTTTAATTTTCCTTTTTCCAACTAACACATTCACCACACTTATTATCATTTTATCAGTTTTTTCCTTTTTTGAAAAATGGGGCGCGACAACAAGTACAGGTACTGCCAGTGTGATAAAGTACATCACCGGACTTATATCAAGTATAATGTCAAGTCATGAAATAACAAGTGATAACATTGACCTTAGTCAATACATGTACAAAATGCTCGCCCCGGCGATCATATTTTTCATATGGATAACATAATATAAAGTTTGCCGAGGTGTCAAACTTTAGTATAAACAAAGGTTCATTGAAGTCGTAAGAAAATCACATAATTTTCGTAAAGCCAAGGTTAGTAAATAAAAGTGAGTTTTAGGACACTCACGATAAATGTTGAAATTTTTAAAATATCATTTGATGTCAAATACCGGTAACAAATCACATAATTTAATACAAGAGTAGTTCGTAAGTAAAAATGATGTTAGGACACTCACTGGTAACTTTTAAGGTTTCCCCAAGTCCTTCACATGTCCATTCTTTGAGGTTTCGAAGAACCTATAATTAAGAAATAAGTTGCTTCATTGTTTCATTAAAGCAAGGGTACGAATTATTAAAACTTAATATTTACCAGGGAAGAGCCTAATTCCGTTTTCACTCAACCAAATTTCACAAGCTCAATATCACTATAAACTAGACTTAATTCGGAATATTTCCCACTAAGACATCCAATTCTAAATCCAATTATAACCTATCTAAATCTCAATCACAAAGTAGTTCACCGATTGTCAATGTTTAAGTTATAGTCATCTCAAGTGTCTAGATTCATTCGAGTCTAACTTTTGGTAGAAAACTTGAATTGCTTCACCATTTATAGGGTATGGAAACTAGTGTTTAGGGACTATAACTTTCATGAAGAAAACAAATTCAGATTCCCACAACAACAGGTGCAACTTTAAACCAAAACCTGACACATTGTCAACCCTGTTGTGCGGGTTTGGTTTTCTTGTCTACTTTCATTGAATGGTGAGTTCAATCTACAAAGAATCAAGAGTCGTGGCTTACATGGTTAGAAACTATAGATCAGTGGCTACAACTTTCGTGGAGATCATCAAGTTAAATTCCAACAAGAACAGGTTCGAAATTAGCCTACAAATTGACGCTGCACTGACCCTGTTCGTGCAGGTTGGATGTTCAGCCAAGTTCATGTCATTTCTGGAGTTAATAAACACAGAATCAGATTGTATCGTTTACATGATTGATAACTCCATTATACACTCTACAACTTTCGTGAAGAACATGAGCCCAAACTCCAACAAAAACAAGTTCAAAATCTCGCTTAAAGTTAGCCCTTCACTAAACCTGTTCATGCAGAATCGAATTTTCAGCCCACTTTATATAATTTCTGCGGTTAATATACAATGAATTTCGGTGCATTCTTTATACCATGTTAAAGCCCTATGAATATAGTTTCTAAAACAATAAGAATCACCCCGTTTTGAGTTTTCTACAGAAAGTTATACCTATTTCATTAAAACTGGTTCAGCAGGCCTGCAGTGCGATTTTCTTCAACCCCAATCCATTCCATTCACTTTTTTTCATGTTATACTCATCAAAAAAAATCATGATATCCATATATGGGTAAACTAGATTCAATATATAATAATTTCCTAAAAGACTTGATGCTCAAGTTCTCCTTTAATCTTGCTAAAATTCCACCACAACTTAGGTGACTCTCAAGTTATTCTCTTAGATGAGTTATTGATTCGTGCTAGCCAACTTCAATTCTTCCATGTTCCAGACATAATTTTCAAAACCAAACCGTTAAATATTTAGTATACATGATTTAAAAACTTAGATATGTCTCCACCAATTATTACATTAATGACTTTTTTATTTTTCGCACTAATGATAAACAATATACTGCTATTGAATTTAAAAGCATCCATATTTTTAGGGCTATGGTAGAAACTAAAAAAAATGTTTTACAGAGTTGTTGGCGCACGCACACAGACGCATCACGTACTCACAAATGAGTTCAAAGTTTTCAAATTCTGAAAACAAATAAATTGTTCCATGCAATTCATTTGGTGCAAGTGTAGTTTAGTTGAGCTTTTGCGCATGAGAGTAACAATTCCAATTTAAAATTTCTTCTCGTGTACATGGAGTACAGTAGTACCATGAGAGGAGGTGAGATTATTTATCTTAAGATGTCAAGAGTCATACACCGATAGCTAATATTACAATTTACAATAAAGATTACAATAAAAAGGAGCAAATGTGACTGGCAAATCAAGTCACAAAAACTACAGCACAAGTTACAAATAAATTTGTGATTCTTTGTGACTACCAAATGGAGGTAACTTTCTAGAAAGTCAACAATTCAGTTGTGACCTACAAATATATGTTATACTGTTTTTTATAGTTAGAAATCATAGTTTTTATTACTCGTATTTAAAATTATACCTGTCCCAAATAAGTAATTTTGAATTTTTTGTAACCTACCAATTTATTACAAGTCAGAAAAACTCAGTTTTATTGTAGTTATAAACAATTACTTTCCTCTATAATGCATATTTTTCTTTCCAAAATCATTTAAATAACATCACAAAATATATTAACCAATGAATTAATAAACAAAAATCACACTTGAAATTGCCCAATTGGCCCTACCACTTTGAAAAGTTGCAGAAATCCGGCACCATCCAACTCCCAAAACAGTTTGTTCAATACTAATTAATTAAGCTAAGTCTATACTCTCAACCTCCTCCAACATTCTTCTAGGTTAACTTTATTGTCAAATTACTATGTAAACGACCAGAATTCCACAAACTTTTGTCTCTTTTTCTTTAACTAACTCTGCCTTGTCCAAACTTGCTAATGTCTCATTCTGAAAGAAGAACAAAATTACTAAACATGCCGATGAATAAAAATGTGTAACAAGGTTTTTCACCAAATTGTTTGACAAAACAGTGCCTCAAATATTCAAAATGCCCCGAGTTTGCATCAACCATAAAGTTATGCAGTAAATTTTATTGATATAAATCACTTGTCTTTTTCCCCCCTTTCTAGTTGGTCCTCTTCTAGTCTAGAGAAAGAGTAACATGCCACGTGAAATGCTATACAAAAAGTTGGGGATGTATTCTATCCTTGTCTTTTAAATACTTTTGTTTTTCTGGTCTACAGAAAGAGTCACTTCTGCTCATTGGTACGAAGTTTTCCTCTGTCGCCTCTCATAAAATGTGATACAGAAAACGTAAATTTTGTTTCATTAAGCCCTTTGCCTAGAGCTAGCATAGAGCAAAACAATTGAGGGTAAAAGCAAAGCAATTAGGGAACTTAAGTTTTACGGGGTGAAGAACGGGATCGACATGGCCATGATTTTATTATTATTTTTATTATTGGATACTGATGTGCCCGAACTTAGCATCTCTTCAAAATTGCTGATCTGGATGTACACGTAAACCTACAACTCAAGAACTATCAGAAACATGTGGGGGGTGAATCCCCCAAAGTGCCAATTAGTGCTCGGAAAAACTGAATAGATCGGGAAGCTTAGAGAGAGTATGGTAAGCATACCTTGTAAAGGTTACATAGAGATGACTATATACTGGTAGAATGGAGGGAAAATCATGAAAAGTTGTGCACTAGTCTAATAGCCTACAATTAGTAGGTCGAGGGGTTCAAATAGTAAAGTCAGCGTAATAGATGTCAAAATTATCACATCAACATATTCCTACGACCTCATCTAATGAGCTCAGTAGCTGTTTTATTGACCCATCTGGAGAACAGTTTAGTCCTTATAAGGGTAAGTTATGTTGAGGTGTCATTAGATTCGAGCTGACGAAACTTGGCTAGCATAGGTATCTACAGATACAAGGATATATAATTTTTACCCCCTATCTTTTCGACTACACCATTTTTTATTTTTCTAATATGACCATATAATACCTTATAATTGTATAAAATGTAAAAAGTAGAAGGAATATTCCACACTATGCGTGTGTAATCCACTTGACATCATGAAATATTCCGCATCAGTAGTAGATTATAAGAACAGATGTAGAATATTTCATCAATATTCCGTGATGGAGAATTAATTACGATTATTTTTTGACATTTCATAAAATCACAGAAAAGTTATGTAGTCACATTAAAAATATATGAAGACTCTATGGTCAAAAGCAATAGAACAACAGTAGCGTCAAAGACACTGTGATTTTCTGTATCAAAGACACCTAACATAATATGTTACTTTTGGATTAGTGTTAACCTAACTTAATTTCATAAGAGTTCTATATTATTGCAACTTACTAAAAAAGTATTTCTCTAAATTAATACTAACTTAATTTAATTTAAAAAATATATCATATTATCCTAACTTAGTAAAAAAATCTAAAATTATTTTTAATAAATAAAAAATTAACTGTAATTTTCCTTAACAAAAAAAAGCCATAATTGCCACTATTTTTTAATCTAATTAAAACCCTAAATTCCAATAGCATAAACCTTACGTTTTGAATCCTGAACCCTAAATCCTAAATCCTAATTCAAAAGTAAATATAAAATCTAGTAATGAAAATGTCAGCCAAAGTTTTTTTTCCTAGGGTCTATTTTGCAATAATTAAAAAAAAGTAATACTTACGTAAGAAACTGGTAGTTCAGGTTACAGGTAAAATAAGAATTAGAGTTTGTAATTAATGATAACTCTTGAATGGTTAAGATTTGTCTGTAACTAAAAATCTAGTTATAGTTTTTGACAATGTTATGTTCCAAAGCAATACCACATGAGATTATTTTGTAAGTTACCCACTTTTTAATAATCTCATCAATAATAAATAAAGAATTCAAGTATATATGTGAATTGATTCAATTGAATTATTATTTAGATGGAATAAATAAGTTTATTAAAGGGTGGATGTTTATTTATCGCAAAACCTTGACCATGGAAAAAAGGGAAAATTGATTGAATACCAAAAACTAAGATAAAGAACGTCGAAGTTTTTTAAAGCTTAGGGGACGTCAAATTTTGGAAATGTTCAAGGACTTTTCGAGTTATCTTACCCATTTATATAGTGGAGATTTTTCCTGCATTCAAAGCCATAATTACAAGAAAAAATGTTTTTCCTACTACCCATCACAAAAAATAAAGTTTTGGGCCCCAAAATCTTGTTAGAAATCTAATGTTGTACGATTCATTTTCCGTTTTGAAATACTTTATCAGATGGGGAAGGGAAGAAAGAAATGGAATGCAAATGTAGACGTGAGACTTGAGTACTTGTTAAAAAATGACCAAAAAATAAACTTATTAATTTAGGTATTTTTGTTAGTTCTGTCAATTATGCTGCCAACACTTTTCAGAGCATTACTCTTTTGCCCTTGAGTCTTCAATTCGAAAGAGAAGCAAAATAATCATCTCTCCCGATGACATTTGGATGAATGAACAGAAACAGAAACAGAAACATTTTCTTCTTCTTTTCTTACATTTTTAACAATAAAACTCAGAGACTTTATAGGATTAAAAAGGAAGAAAAAAAATCTTGTAAGCGCCGTCCCATTGAGTTAAAAAAGCGGTGCTAGAAAACCGCATTTTCCGTAAGATATGATTGCAAAAACTATGGTAACTTAGTAAGCTACTGATACTCATTATCTTTGGTGTTCATTTAAGAATTCTCCTCGATGGACAAAAAGTGTAGAAACAGTTGCGAGATGCAGCTTTTGGTGCTTCTCCGAAGACCTTTTGCCTTTTCTAATGCACCTTGTCTGGCTTCTCACCAACTTGGGCTCAGACAAAAGGGACTCCCCTCATATGTTTGCATGATTGAAATCAAGAATAAAAAACAAGCAGCATTTGGTTGGCATGGTTTTGAGGGCTTCGCATATACACAACATATATTCTTGTACGAGAGAAATTATAAACTATTGACTTAGTTAAATACGTGAATTCATTTGATATCTTCAAAAATTGAACAGTTTTTATTAACTTATTCTTTTTAACTAAAACTATTCGTAGAAACCAGCTTAAGATAGAACAAGAAGTGGTTTTCTTTTTTTGCCCCTGGTTGGTTGAAGAGAACGAGTGCAAAGGCGAGTGTGCATTGAATATAAGAGTATAACTATTGTATAACGAAGTTTGAAATGAAATGTGACATATGATAAGTTGATCTCATAAGCACAGCTGAAATCATAGGAATCATATTCGATGATGCGAATATTTGGGATGATAATTATTTATATAAGAAAATCCAATTTGATCCATCTAACTTCTCCACAAAACAGCATTATTCTCTTTTGCTATTAAACTATGCATTTTTAGGCATAGTTTAACTGCACAAATCATCACAGTTGGATGTTGATATTTTTTAATTCTCGAGCACATACCTATAATGAAATTTGTTTTAGCATCAGCATGCATGTATTTGCAAAAAATGGGCAATGAACAATTCATTTGAATAATATATGACCTTAAGAGACAGACATTACAGATTCTTTTACTTTATCAAGCCTGACAGCAAAGATTTGTCTCCTGTTTTTTAATATGGATTCCAACTAATGTGGGGTAGCTACAATGCATTAGGAGTACTATCTTTCCATAACTTTCAAACATTGTTAATCTCCTCTTGTGTTTCATTCAAAAAACAGAAGCAAAAACTGCAAACGGTTTAGTATTATTAAATGATAAACTGTCTGCCATTGACTCATCTTTACTCAAACCAAGAAAGTTGGCAGCCTTCACACAATGCTGAACTATGTCTGCTCTCAAAAACTATGTAAATACCTTTGTTGGGATACTTAAAAGAGGCTCTCTGCACTTCTTGAAGTGTTCATCATGTCAGCTCCTTGTAGAAGGCACAAGTGCCTGCTTTTGAGTTTTATGCTTGCTTTGATTCTCTTCTCATCAGAAGCATCAAGACTTCCAAAGGATATGTGGGAACAGATGCTGCCTAAAAAGCTTCCAACTCCTTCTTCAGCTCCCTCCAAAGGATCAAATTTTGTACTTACTTCTTCTACAGATACTGAAGCTCAGAGATTGCTTCCTAATTCATCTGATGATGGCAAGGTCTAATATAGAGTGGGGAAGGCTATTCACAATTGACATCTCTGACTGCAAAAGAAGGATAGTTGCATATGTTAATTTCGCTTTGACAGTTGGTGTAAGGCCGAATGAACTAGATGATCAAGCAATAAGGAGATTGGTTCATGGTTGTCTGGTAAGTGGATATCTTGTAAATCTCTTGTATAGACGCTGAGCTGCTACACAACTAGACATCGAATAGCACCATTGGTAGATGGAAATGTAGAGGAGGCATAATTTAGTTTGTATGTAGATGACAAGTATATATGCCTCAAATTACTTGGAAAACTACTGTAATTGTCCATCTGCCTTGTGGTATTGCACGTCCTCTTTTCGTGGAACAAAATTAGTCTGATGACATTCAGATTCAATACTTACATTTTCCACCAAAAAAACTCGATAATATGTTTCTTTCCACCAGTGTCACTAATCTTTTCTGGCACTCGAACAAATCTTTCTTTTTCCATGTAAGGTTTCTTGTTTTAGCTTTCACTCCCTCTCTCCTCAAACAGAACAACAACAAATAAAAACTCCAAGAACGATGTCATATTATCTACTAAGATGCAATATTTTGGCATTTCAATGAGGATGTATTTTCTGGTGAAGAGCATGAAAAGAAGTATCCTCACGTTATATAACCGTTGTTTTGGGATTTTAGATTAATTCAGAGGCATGCATCCATCATCTTATCAAGAACCAATATTCTGCAACTCCTGTAAACTAAACCAATTAAGTGTAGCGCCAAATTGTTGTATTACATGGGTTCCCCTGCAATTCATACATGTAACGCAGCAAGTCCCTTTGCCAATTTGTCTGCTCACAAGCAGCCCACCCTTTAAAACTTGAAGCTGACAATTATACCCTCAATTTTGATCAGAAAGAACCTATTGAACATTGACAAATCCAATCGCAACCAAAGCTTCATGCCGATGGCAGTTAACACACCTAAATTATATACTACCAAAAGTACTATTCAACTAAAATTTCAACCCATAAACCTGGTTATGTCAATGGGCTGACTCTTACTTTGACTCGATAGAAACCCGTGGCACTTTTCGAGTACGGGAGGAAGGTGGATTTCAGACCTAGACCCAAACTCAAAATCAGGCCCAAATCCTACCGATGCTCATAATCAGTGTAACAGGTTTATTGATTGCCCTTGACGGAAAAAAAAAAAAAATTGATTGACACATGCAAGCTTCCTAAGAGAGGAACTAGGGGTGTTCATGGACGGGTACCCAGTCTATGGACAAAAAATGTGAACCGAACCGGTCTTTGCGGTTCGGCAAAAATTCGAACCGCAAACCGGTCCACATGTAGCGGGTACTCGGCCTTCCGGTTACCCGCAAAACCGGTTCGGATAGGGCGGGTACCCGACCCGGTCCATAATAATTTACCTATATTTTTAAAAAAATAAACAAGAAAAATTACAAAATATTATAAATCACTAATAATACAAACATTAATATCTTAAAGTTAAATTACATCCAGAACCTTAATCTTCAAAAAAACAAAAATTAAATAAATAAGAAAACAATCACTTAGTCTTTCAAATTTCATCTTTTCATTTCAATCAACATAAAAACATAAATATTCAACAAATAACCAAAAACTATATAAACAAGAAAATAATCACTTAGTCTTTCAAACTTCATCTTCTCATTTCAATCAATGTAAAAACATAAATATTCAACAAATAGCCAAATGAACACCCAAACTAATATATGAAATTACATAAGTGACATGTGAAATTACATAACTACCCCCATTTCGGTTCGGTTCGGTTACCTTGCCGATTCACAAAAATGGGAACCGCGAACTGCCCCGATTAAAATATAACCCGCCCCGCAAACCACCCCGCCACCAAAAACCGGTTCGGTTACCCTTTTTTTCGGTTCGGGACAGATCGGTTTTTCCGGTTTTTTTATTTTTCGGGTTTTTTTGAACAGCCCTAAGAGGAACCATAAAAATTGAGCCTCTTTTTTTGTTTGGTGCTTTGGTTCCTCTGTTTGTTTGGTTTTGTTTCTCATAAATATAGTTTTTAAAAAGTTTTAAATATATTTTTAATCAACTATTTATTTTATGTATACATTTAAAAAAAAACTTTAAAACTGTTACAATAATATTTTTTTTAAAAGTAACTCAAAAAACCATCCAAACTGGATCCAAGACTTTTCCGTTTTATTTGGTTCTGTTTTTTAAAAATATATTTTTTAAAAACTTTAGACACGTTTTTTAATTAAATTTTTATCTCATAAATACATTTATCGAAAAGAATATTTAAAACTGTTACAGTAATATTTTTTAAAAAATACTTTAAAAAACAAGCATTGAGACGGAGACTCGGATTATAACAGGTACGGTGCCAAACTGTTGAGGGGTGCAAATGTCAATTGACGATCTGTAGTTTTAAACTAGACTCGGTAACTGAAAAAACTTTGCTGCTGTGCAAATGGCTTTTGAGCCAATCGCCCAATGAACATCAGGCATTGAATAGGTCTTCATTGTGCATGGACTGGATTGTAAATTTGCAGTCCAAATCGTTACCCAAAATTAAATGGGTTTGCAAAGGATGGCTTAGAGCTTTTGCCGTAAAATTTTGGGCCGTTTTATAAGTCATTACATTTAGCCTTTCTGCTTTTCGTTTATTGAATCCTGTTTAACAGCAATTAACCCAAATTTCCACATATTTCCGCTTTAAAAGTTCTTCCCGTTTTTCAGGTGATTTGACTGCATTTTCCAGCTTGTGCGTGCGGATTTTTTTTTTTTTATAGCCTTTTTGTTTTGCCAAAACCCAGTCAACAAGTTATATTTTAGGCAGTGTCAACAAAGTGATTTCACTCATATCAAATTGTACAGCATCGTATTTTTGGAAAAATTCTTAAAAAGAGAATGGAAATTGTGGAAATCAATGCTTAAGGTGAGATAGGACTAGAGTGAGGTTATGAGACAATGCTTGGTGGCTCAGCTAAATAAAGTATTAAAATTTTTAATATATATTTTAAATTCTTAAACAAATTTTCAAATTAATTTGCATGCACATGCTCCAATGAGTAGATGCCAGTGGTGTTCATGCATGGACACCCAATTTAGGTAACCTACCACTATTATGGGTGAGCAAAAATAATTAAGAAATCAAAAAATTACAATAATCGGTTCATTCTGAAATGAAAAATGAAGGTAACCGAACCGAAAAAAATAAAGAAGCAAATTATGTGCTTTACTAACTAAAACTAATAACGATAGGAGTATAAAATAGATGGAGGCAAGCACCGTTATGATTACATAGGCCTCTGTGCGATGGTCATGCTCATAGTTTTACTAGGTAAATCATATATTATGAAGCAAAATTGCAGTGATGGAATATTCTTTATCTAGCACAAAAGAAGCATGAGCTAATTCTTTTGTCGGCACAATTCCATCAAACTTCGATCGCATAACGCAAATCTAACAACGAAACAATTTTTGCAATTTAGGCAACAAAAATTGTAGACTCAAAAACATTAATTACGTTAACGGTACATAAGAAGAATAGAACGAATAAATATTTAACGAATTAACGTAAAGAGTGAATTGCTCAAAAAGTATTCATCCAATAATCATATGCAAAGGATTACCGAATAAAAGAAAATGAAAGAAAAATAAAAAGAAAATAAAAGAATGGTGCAAACATTCTGAATTTGGCAAATGTCATGACCATTCTCTGCAATGTGTAATCAATAATATTTCTGTATATATCTCTCAGCATATACCTCAAGACATGAGTAATAGAATACGTAATAGAAAAAGGAGATAATCTGAGCCACCTCAAAATAAGTAATAGAAATAGGGAATAGAAAAAAGAGATATTCAGCCACGATGAATTTTTTGATATGAGATGATATGTATGGACCCAATATAATTTTTTTATATTACTAAGATTGATGATACGAATCATCTCATCTTCCTATTTAATCTTTTCACTTTTAAAATTGTGCATTGGGTCCCAAAACTTATAATTTAGTTTTAAATGATCCCCCTAGCCAATTCTAAGGATTGTAATGTTAGTAATGATGATCATGTATAGGAATTGTTTTGGTTGCATAAGAATGATGATTTAATTAATTTGTATATTAATTTGGATGAAAGTGTCAATTCTAAAGAGAAGGCAGAAAGAGTAAGAATGGAAATAAGGTAGGAACTAAGAAGTCTAGAAAAAGTAAGAGATTGGGTAAAGAGAGAGAATCTACATCTCATTGTATCCCTAAAAATGATGTCATTGATGATGGATTAGAATTTGAAGATGACTTGTATGCTTTTAGTTATAAAGATGAGATAGGTGCAGATATTGATGATGAATTGTATAGCTCTTTTGTGACTGAAGGTGTAGAAAATGAGTTTGAAAATAGTGGTGACCTATCTGGTTATGAGTCAAATGACTTTGTTGAGGATGAAAATGAGTCTGATAGTGATATTGAGGTTGATTTAATGGGTTGTTGTTTGAATGGCAATAAATTTTCAATTCCAACAGGAGAGAAGTTTAGGTTGTTGACAAGAATGATCTTTGTTGATGAGAAGTTTAGGTTGATTCTTTTAGGAAGGTGTTATATGAATAAGCAATTCAATGGAGTATTCCACTTATTAAGGACAAAAATGAGAAGTGTAGGGTCACAGCACACTGTGGGAATGAGGGATGTGAGTGGAGGGTGCATGCTTCTCCTATGCCTGATAGTGTAACCTTTAAGATTAAGAAATGTAATCTAGATCACACATGTATTATGAGTGAAAATATCAAAGTATCAGCTAAGTGGATGGCAAATAAAATTCTTGGGTTGTTAAGATTTGATCCAGCTATTAGGCCACAATTATTAAGAGATGAATTGTTGAAGTATGGTATTAACCCAACTAATATGCAGCTGTTTAGAGCAAAAAAGGAAGCCTTGGAAATTATTAATGGGAATCATGCAAATGCTTACAAATTGCTGCCTAAGTACTCTGTAATGGTTACGAATACAAATTTAGGTAGCATTGCTAAAATCCAGTTTAAAATGTCTGTTAGAGCACAAGTCTCATCAATCAAAAGATTCTTTTTTGGTTTTGATGCAATTAAGAAGGGGTTCTTGGAGACTGTCAACCTTTTATTAGTTTCGATGGTTGTTACTTGAAAGGTCCTTATGGAGGAGTTTTGTTATCTGCCATAGGCTTGGATGGAAACAAAAGGTTGTTTCCTATTGCATTTGCTGTGGTTGAGAGTGAAAACACAGATAGTTGGTGTCTTTTCTTTGAATGGCTGAACCAGTTTCTTGATGGATTTCCAAATGATAGACCTTGGATTTTTATGACTGATAGACAGAAGGTAAATCTTACCATATATAATTAATTTTGTGTTTTATTTTCCACAATTATTTAATTTTCTTGATACTTGTATTTGATGCTCTTGTGGACAGGGTTTAATTGAAGCTATCAGTTGCAAGGTACCTCATGATATCAATAGGAAGTACTGCAGACATATATTTGGCAATTTCATATTAAAATACCTAGGATTGATGCTAAGGAAATTGTTTTGGGTGGCTGCAAGGCCATATACAATACAGTCCTTCAATGAGACAATATCATCAATGAAAAAACTGAAACCTAAAACACATGAATGGCTTGAGAAGATTCCATTTCAATACTAGGCTAGACATGCTTTTCCTGTGGCCTTGAAGAATGACCATGTCACTAACAACCTTGTTGAATCATTCAACAACTGGGTTGTAGAACTTAGAAGCAAGAATATTCTCGCTTTGATGGACAGTTTAAGGGCTAAGTTAATGAGTAGGATTCAAAAAAGGTTTGAGAAGTCATGTTCTTGGCAACAAAATGTTGTTCCTAATGTGGTTAAGCAGCTGAATGAACTTTCATTGAAGCTACAGAACATGTACTATGCTACTTGCTAGTGGTTATGAATTTCGAGGTAAAGAGATAATGATGTTTCATATATTGTTGATGATTAAACAATGGAAATGTGATTGCAGGGTATGGGATTTGACTGGAATTCCATGCAAACATGCTGTCATTGTTCTCATCAACAAGAGGTTTAATCTGGAATCCTATTGCCACTCAAGTTTGACAAAAGAGTGTTACTCAAGGGCATATAATGCGGTCATTCATCCAGTTCCAGATGTCAAATTTTGAGCCTGATATTGATGTACAACCTTCAGATGTACTACCACTACAACTTAGGAGGAGGAGTGGTAGACCCAAGAAAGCAAGAAGAAGAGAGAAAGGGGAAAGCTCCTGCTGTTGGACAAGGCAAGAGATCATCAACTTTGAGATGTGCTCGTTGCAAGCAATTTGGGCGCAATAAAAGAACATGTGTAGGTGGTCATAAGAGGGATAGAAAGGGGACTTGGAGGACAAGACAGGTAAATGAATTCCCTTACAATTTCTGTTTTATATTTAGAATGTTATTTACTAATTGTATTGTTGTTTTTCAAGCTAAATGCTAGAGGTAGTAGACAACCATCTGTTGCAACAAATGCTGGAGGTAGTGAACTATTATCTACTGTCACAAATGAGGTAGTTGGCAGCCAAATGCAATCTCAAATGCTACAGGCCATTGGTGCCAGCACTAGTGCAATAGGAACTCAGAGGGAATCACAAGTTCAAGAGGGCCAAAGTGCAAAAGTAACACAGCAACCTGTACCTACTTCTACAACAATTTCAAACAAACTTCGAGACATATTTGGCAGTAGTAGAGTTGTATCACTACTTGGTCAAATCTTGCTGAAAAAGTCCTATAACAACCAACTACAATTGCTGATCCAAAAAGGCAAAGTTCAGTCCCAACTAAGAAGAAAGCTACAACTCCAAGTCAACCAGCTAAACGCGATTTGACTTGTAGTCAAACAAATATATATATGAGTCAAGTGACAATGAACAAGTGAATGGATGTACAATGTCATAATGTGGGCAATTGGACATGATGTTGTGGGTTGGAACTTTCATGTTTTGTTTTTGGAAACAGTTGTAGTGGTATATATTTTGGAAAGCTAGTTGATGTTTTGTCTATGTATGTGACAGGATTAAATTATGTCATTAATGACAAGGTTGATTTATTTTTGAACATCTATTTGTCTATTAGTCCATTGTCGCGTCCTAAAAATCGTACAAGCAAAAGGGGTAAAATGGGGTGCTAGTGGGGCCGTTGACTGTTGCGTCTCAAAAAGAACGGTCGGGTCCAAGATCCCTTTTTGAAAAGTAAGTTTTGGGAAAAAACCGTGCGCGTGTGTGAAAAATGGAGCTTTTATTGAAAAAGTGTTGTCTAATAAAAATAAGGCCGGGACACAAAAAATGCAACAGTTTTGACCAATTGATTTTTGAAAAAGGGTTTTATTTTTAAAATGGAGTTGCCATTTGATATTGAGTTAAGGTGTACCAAATCACCCGAAAATTGTTTAACAAAACTAAAAATAAAAATTTATAAAATCATTCAAAACCCTTTTCCGACTCCGGTCTACGAAAAACGAGAGAAAAAAGATCCGGGAGTCACATTTGAAGAAAGGGAAGGCAAAGGCTTGCACCTAAGGCACCCTTTCAACCTAGCCGAGGCTAGTTGCGAGGTTTAATCATGATTTTCCTAAATTAACCTTATGTTCTATCACGTTCGGATGTGTCTATATGAATGCAAATCCTAAATCTAAATGTGGATATCGGGAGGGTCGAAATGTTCCGTTGGAGCTTGGTCGAGATTATCGCATTAATTGCGAATCCCAAGTCGAGATCTCGAGGGAGTCACGAGTGTCTATGTAAAATGAAATGCAAAAAGAAGGGAAAATAATAAATATATAGTAAATGAAGAAAGAAGGTGGGTATGCAACATAACGGGTACGGGGAACTAGTATCTCGTGACTGAATATTTCTACTCACGGAGGGGAGAACGGCATGTACGACACCGCTTCCCACGTGAGTAGGTGACTATTTCTAGTCGGATCACACAAATGTCCTAAAGTTTAAAGGAAGTGTAACCTAAATGTCATGCATTTTAAAACATGTCAAAAATAATAATAATAATAATAAAAATAATAATAGTAATAAAAAATCATGCCAAATGAAAAGAAAACTAGAAGTGTGTGAAATGGGATGTAAAATGCACACAAGTGTACCCAATACTAAAATGACCTAAGGGTCTAGCGTTGGATTAGCCCTTTCTAAAAAATCCCACTAGAGTTGGACTAGCTGGAAAAGAATGAAGCCACAACTAGCGTTGGACTAGTGTGGTGACGGAATATCATAAATCATGAATTGAATATTAAAGCGTGAATTAAAAGCAAATTAAACATATAAAAACATATAAGATCACATAGGAGCACATAACACATAAGCATAATATTCTAGATGCAAAAATCCTAATGAAAGCGGTAAATCAAATAAGCACGTAAAAACAAATAAACCCTAACTATTACATCGGGGGGTTTGATTTACAATTTAAGGGGGAGAATTAAAAACGCCCTATCTATTACACTTTCTATCTAATTACACAAGTTTTGCTAAAATATGAGAAAAAGAATCTAACTATTACATTGATTAGCTAAATACAAAATATTACATTTTTATCAAAGTACTAATAAAGAAATAATTAAATTTAAAATGAAATTGCATGAAAGAAATAAATACACAAAGAGCATACCAAATAGGAAATATGTGAATAAAATGCATAAAAATCACGTAAGGCACATTGGAGCACATAAAAAGAAATTAATAAGAAATAGAGATACCTCTCGAAGACCCGGTACAAATACTACTCAAAATGAACAAATAAGTCAAGGCACCTCGATATAATTAAATAAAACCTAAAATATACAACTATTGACTGAATTGAAATAAAAAATGAATTCTAGCAACTAAGGGGCTAAAATTAAATTCAATAAAAACTCGAGGGGTAAAACTAAAAAAATTCACATAAACGGGGGGCAAAATGTAAATTTAAGCAAGTAAAAGGGCACACAACTATAAATTTTAGCAACTAATGGGCTTGATTGCAATTAATAAAGACTTAATTGAAAGAAATTAAACCTAAAAGGGGTCAATCTACAAATAGCAGGGACTAATTTGCAGAACTTAAAAGTATTAAGGGGCACATTAAGACTACTTCAAAAATCCTAAGGGCTGAAACATAAATAACTATCTTGTAATAAAATAACCAGAAAAAAGAAATCCCAAAACTAAATTAAAAAAAAACTAGAGAAATTCACTAATAAATTAACTTAATGCAATCAATTAATTAAACTAAGACTAAATTAACTTGTCAAACACATTTATTAACTAAATTAAGAAAAGCAAATTAAAAGAAATTAATTGATTAATCAAACTTCATAATAACAAATAAAGAAAAAAATAATAAAGAAAAAGAAATATTATAATCTGGAACCTTAAAGGCCGAAAATCTCAATCCCACTTAATTTTTAATCAGTTTCTTATTCCTCTATTTTTCTCTCCCCTTTTCTTTCTTTCTTTTTTTTTAAACTCTCTGTGTTTTCTTTTTATCTGCTCTAATTTCTCTTCTTTCAGTCCCTAATTCTCCTCCCTCATTCGATTTCTTCTTTTCTATTTCTTTCTCTTCTCCTTCGTTTCTCTCTTTCTCTGATCTCGTCTCGCAGTTTCTTTCTCTCATCTTGGTCTTCTCTTTTCTGCGTCCTCACTTCCTCTTCTTCCCTTCCTGATTTCTTTTCTTTCCACCTTTGTTTTTCTCTCTTCTATTGCATCTTTGTTTCCCCAATTTCCTCCCCTCTCTCTATGATTTCTCTCAATCTCTCCTATATGCTCTTCTCTCTCTAGTTTCTTCCTGCTTTTTTTTCTGCTCCCCTCTCATTTCTCTAGCTTTCCGTCGCTCTGTATGTCTTTGGAAACCCTTTCTTTCATATTCTCCCTCACCTCTGTTCTCGGTCTCTTTCCTTCCTCTTTTCGCCTGTTCTGTTCTCTCTCTCTCACCTTCTTCTCTAGCCCTCTCTCTAATCTCCCTTCATCTTCCTCTCTCTCTCAATTTTCTTTCCCCTGAACACACCAGAATCGACTCCCCAGATGGAGGCGATGGAAGACGCTGCGAGAAATGGGCAGTGGGTTCTGCAACTTTACAAATTTGAATTTTTTTATTTATTATGTCTTGGCTGTTGTTGGAGCTTTGTTTTTGTTTTATGCAGGTTGTAGTTAGTTGATTTTGTTGGCTATGTGGTCTGATTGTGGAATTTCGGTGGATTTTGGGTGTTGATTAGGGGTGGTTCAAATGGTGGTTTCGAATGTTTATGACTGGAATTGGGTGAATTATGGTTGCCTGATTTGGGGATAATTGTATGTGTCTGTGTGTGAGTCTGTACGTGTGTGTGTGCTGTGATTCTGCGTGTGTGTGCAAGTGTTTGTGACTGTGTGTGTGCTGTAATTATGCTTGCTCTGCAGGTGGAACAAATTGGTGATTCTGAGGCGGTGAACGGGGGAGACGGTGGATGAAGTTGATACAGGAAGGCTGTGAGTCAAGTGACAGGGGAGGGGCGTTTGGACTGTTTTTGTTTTCGTTCTCCATGGTGGATTTGTCACTGATGTTCGAGGGGCTATGGTTGGGCAGGGGAGATTGGGACTGAATAGAGGGACTCAATATACTAGTGAGGGTAGTGATTGGGAGAAGTGGGGCTGTGGGTATTGAAATTGGTTCGGTTAGTGGTCATTTGTTGTTGATTGTGGTGGAATTTGGAGCAGTAAGATGGAGATGGGCAGCTCTCTGTGGTTTTGAGTTTGAAAAGAAGGCAGCTCCGATGGCTATTGTTGTGTTTTGTGGGCTGAGTTGGGTGGTTGTGGTTCTGGTGGCGAGGATGGAGGAAACTAGGGGGAACAGGATGGTGAGAGGGAGGTCCGGCGATGGTTAAAAGGTGGAGATGGGAGGAGAGAGAGACGGTGAGACGGTGAAAATGAAAGGAGAAACAGGAATCTAACCCAGAAAACCCAAAAACAGCAAGAAAGAAAGAATAAAAAACCAGATAAAAACCTAAAATCTAACCAAACATTCAATCAGATTTTATAATAAAACTAAGAAAAATAATATGAATCAAGCACAAGAAAAAAGAAAACAACTTAAGATGTTACCTTCGAACCTTGTAATAATTTGAGGATGAATAGTGATTTCTGCTTATGAACAGTGGCCCTTTTGGAGGAGACGATGAACAGTAAATGTACCAGTGAAGAAAACGGTAGAAAGTGTGTGTATTTTTTTGGTGTATAGTTGTGTGTGTTTGATCCAAAATTATAAAAGCAAAAGTGTTTTTTAGGGTTTCCTGATTTCTCTTTTCTTCTTTTTTAACATCCCCAAGTGGGGTATTTATACTGCACAAGTCTTAACCTCCAAGAAATGATTAAAAGACCAAAATGCCCTTGACTACAAAAATTACAACTTTATCCTAAAAAAAAATCTATTCTCTCTTACAATAATAAAAAAAATCAAGAAAAATGTAAATAATAAATTCATTAACACTTATTCACTCTGAAAAAACTTAGAAACATGCTTAAAACCTAAAAATGAATTTGGGACCTAAAAATTGGTAAAAAATGAGTTTAAAATGTGAAATGACAATTTTGCCCTTGAATGACGAAAATTCACAGAAAAATAGCTATTGACCTCAAAAATTATCAAAAATTACAAATAAGCTTAAAACACTAAAAAATGCATTTTTGACTCAAAATTTGTGAAAAATGAATTTAATTGATAAAATAACGATTTTGCCCTCGGGCAATAAAAATTTGCAGAAAAATAGCTATTGACCTCAAAAAATTACCAAAAATTAAAAATAAGCTTAAAACATTGGAAAATGCATTTTTGACTTAAAATTGGTGAAAAATAAATTTAAACTGTAAAATGACGATTTTACCCTCGGACAATGAAAATTCACAGAAAAATAATTATTGTCCTAAAAAAATTATCAAAAATTACAAATCAGTTTAAAACACCAGAAAATGCATTTTTGACTCAAAATTGGTGAAAAATAAATTTAATTTGTAAAATGACGATTTTGTCCTTAAGCAATGAAAATTCATAGAAAAAATAGTAATCGTCTCTGAAAAATCAAGAAAATTCAGAAACATGCCTCAAGAATTTGAAAAATGAATTTGGAACTTAAAATGAGCTAAAATGGTATTCGCGAGACGAAATTACCATTTTGCCCTTATGCTAGTAAAAATATAAAAAATACCAATTAAATCCAGAAAAATCATAAGAAATTAATAAATTCATATAAAAGTAAAAATATGAATTTAAAACCCCCAAAAATTGATAGAAAAATATTTACAGATAAAATTACTATTTTGCCCCCCGAGATTATTAAAAATTTAAAATTTATCCTAAAAAGTGCAAACATACCCCCTAGTGTTTGAAAATAAATGGTGTGTCAAAATTTGATGTCTACATCTATATGTGTTTAGTTTATTTTTTGAACATCTGTTTGTGTTGGGAAATTATTTCTAAACATCTACCTGTGTTTGGTTTTAAACATCTACTTGTGTTAATGACATGATTAGTTTATTTTGTCTATCTGCACTTTTCTTACCTATACAAGCCACTTGCAATTACTTGCAAACTCTCCCTCTTAACTAACATCTCATTTCAAGCTCCAACGTCAAGCTCTTCCATTGTTTATGGCTGAAACAAAATGTATTACGCATTACTGAAAACACGCAACAACATCCAAGGAGCAGAATAAATAGCTTCATTAGATACCAACTAACAATGTGATTACACATCTACAAACTTGTTTTCTCCTTAAACACTTAATACATCATTTTTCAACAACTACATACATCCATTTTAATTAACTCGTCAATCCACTACATATATGTTTCATCAACTCCTAATGAGTTGTATCAATAGTCCAAGTAGATATGCAGCTAGCAATACCAAATTTACAGCAAGCAAAGTTTTTAAGAATTGAATACCAATCCTATCTCCAATTTCTCCAATAAAGCCTATAGTCCAGCTATTTGTTGTAGGAATATTGCAATTTCTCCTACTTATAGGATCGAAGTCCACTTCACGATTTACATTGGCATGCAATGCAACCCATTTCAGCCATCCATGTAAAGCACAACCATAGTACAACCTTCCTGGATTATTTGTAAATTTTGAGACCATCACATTTGCTTTCCTACCGCAATTGCATCTTAGGTTTTCAAACCTTAAATTCTAAATTGAGAAGCTATTGCTTGATGAAGCCATTTGTAATTTTGTAGATACCCTCTTAAGCAAGCATTACGGAACACCAAATCAAAAATCCCCAAATCAATAAACCCTAGAAAGTGTACATAATTTACCCCCCAAAATTTGCTATACACATTTTACTCTCAACATACCTGTAGTTATTATGAAGAAAATCAGCACCAATTTTTGTATAACAATGACGAGTGCAAATCCTTCCTTCTACTCATTTTGCAGCTACTACATTCTTCTTCAGCTTCTGGACTTTGTATAAAACAAATAATCCGTACGCTCTTTTTTGGTTATTTTTCAAACAAATTCAATGAGGTTGTTTTAGTGCATATTGAATGAAATGGGGGTGTTTTGGGGTTTACATTGTTTTTTTGGCTGACATCACCTGATTCCCTATTAGCCAGTAACAATAGGGAGAAAATTGTTAAACGTTTGCTCATTCAAGGGTTTGGACCGTAATTTTGCCCTACCACAGGGTTTGTTCGGTAATTTGGCCAAACTTCAAGGGAAATAAATGTAATTAACCCTAATATCTATTGCACTTGCACACAAATGAACCATTGTGTAGACCCTCATTAATGGTAGAGTCACATTATATTCATGGTAATCAGTTCCTCCATCTTGGAAGAACTACAAATTAAAAAAGAAAATTCTAATTCTTTGCAATTTTATCGCATTTGTAATTTATAGCCTAATACTATTTCTACTGTCCCTGTAAAATGATTAGAACTTTACTACTATCATATTCAAGAAATTAATGGTAACACTTGGATCTCAACCTTGGGATAATGACACACTAACTTTTTATTACCATAACTCTCAACAAAAATATAATAAATTTTTATAGAAAATTAATAAGTTTTAATTAAAAATTATCACTTTTCTTTAAAAAAAAAACTTACTATTTGTTGATAATTCTTCATCATCATAGCATTTTCCTTGATTTTGAAGATAAATATGACAAAATTAATATCTAATTTTAGGGATCTACAAAACTGTTTCCATTACTAGGCCTTGATTGACTTCAATTTGCTTATTCTCCTCGCCAAGGCAACTGCTCTCTCTTCCTTAAAAATATAGAACAAACACTGTAGCATAGAGTAATAAAACCCGATGCTTATGATAGTGTCGTTTATTCTTGGACTGATATGATCTTGAAAGAATTTAAGAAGAGTAAAACTATTGTTTCTAGTTTCTCTCCAAATCTCAAGATCATCCGCCTCTAAATTTCCTACTTTTGATAAAGTATTCCCACTCCCATGAACTTCGTATATCCTCAATAAAGAAGGCAAAACAATTGGACCATATGCTTTGCACGTTAAATACTTCTTTTAATAAATAATATAATAAAGGGAAATAAGGAGAAAAATTTGACAATAAGTTTGGTTTTCCTACTCTTTTCAAAGCCATTATCAAAAAATTATGTAACTAGTTTCACATATTATTTTCTTTTTTCACAAAATCTGAATAGAATAGGAGAATACACACACATGTATAAAGAAGAAATAAAATTAATTGTTGTGTTATACTTGATCCGACTAATTAGGTGAATTATTCTACTGTTACTCACTGAACCGTTGAGCTCACATCATTAATTTTTCCTTATTTTAGATTTTGAAAATTGATCAAGATACAGATATGAACTCGCAAGCTTTGGTGGAAATGATTAGCTAGATTCTATTTTTTTAGTTATATGTTGATGATAAAGTCAAATTATTTGAAACATTAGTAAATTGATAGTATTATTCAAGTTTAGAGATTGTTATGTTAGACACTGCTATTAATAATGTTAAGTTTTAAATTTATCATCTTTGGAATTTAGTTATTGATAATTTATTGTAAGGAATATTTGACACTTTTGTACAAAGGATGGTTGATATTTTTTATAGAATACATTCTATTTGGTTGATAGATATTGTAGAATATATTTTATTTGAAATGTTACTTGAGGTATAGATGCTTTATACCAGAATTTTCAGATTAGAATAGGTTGTTTATTATTCAACAGGTTGAACCTTATAGGCTTGTGGTTAATCCCATAAGCTTATCATGGCGTGACAATTGAAAAAGTTTTTTTGGCATGATGATGGTTTTCCTAAAATGTCCTTATAAAAGAAATTGTGAAATCTTTTCAAATTTTTATCTCATTATTGTATAAAAGGTATAATTGTGCTTGAAGTCCCGATTATTTTTATAAATATGACCATTAATTGTACACATTGCTATTCTATCCATAAAGTTTCAAATGATGCTTTAATATAATTGTACCATAATTGGTATTTTTAAATGAATGTATTAATGTTTAAACTTTTTTGATTATTTTAATGAGTTTGAAATCAAGTTTAAGATTAGCTTTATTGTGTTTTGAATCAAATTTATACGAGTTCTTATAGAGTCAAACTTGAATAGTTTGAATAATTTGCATATCAATTCTATATTTTGTATTATTTATTTGAATTTGAAATTTTAATAAACATTAACTATTATTCATACTTAGTTTGTTTAACTAATGAACTAAGGTTAAACTAGCTCTTATTGAGTCGAACTAAATTTGTTTTTGAGCCCGAATAGTGAAACCAACAAAGTGATCATGAGATTTCAGTTTGAGCCGTAAGCCATCCTTCCCCATTTCCACTTGTACAACTAAAAACCTCCCTCGAATAGGGAAAAAAATTTGATGCATATGGAACAAATGACTGCTTGCTAGAGTTTTTCTTAACTGTAGAATTTTTTTCTTTTAAAGAAAAGATAACTGCTTTCAAATCTCTTGACAACATCTATTGCACCTGCACACAAATGAACCATAAACCCCCATTAGTGGCAGAGCCACATTATATTCAGGGTAATTAGTTCCCCCCTTTTTTGCAAGAATTACAAATTAAGAAAGAAAATTCCAATTCTTCACTTTATCACATTTGTAGTTGATAGTCTGATGCCACTTCTACTGTCTCGTAAAAAGAATATAACTTTTATTGCTATCCTATTTTTATATGCTATCCTATTCAAGAAAGTAACGGTACCACTCAGATGTTACTCTGAGATAATGACACACCAACTTCTCATTACCATAACTCTCAACAAAAATATAATAATTTTTTTATAAAAAATAAGTTTCAATACAAAGATTGTCACTTTTCTTCAAAAAACAAAAATTACTCTTTGTTTGATAATTCTTCATCAACATAGCATTTTTCTTGATTTTGAAACTAAATATGACAAAATTAATATCTAATTTTAGGGCCAATTTTACTTTTGCATATGATAAGCTGCATCTTAAGCAATATGACAATGCCATATTTGGAACCTTTCTATGTCAGTGTGTTCCACCGCAATGATTTAAGATTGTGGGGCTATTTTGGTCTCTCAAATATTTGTAGAATCTAATTTATGGCCTATTTCTTCTTCCTCTTGTTGACTAGCAGCTCAAGAAATTCATTGAGATTATGAATGTTGTATTGCAGACCAGTCAGAGTGTAATCGAGTTGAGCCAAATTGAGCCCAAATACCACTATTTCGAGCTTGGCTCGACTCTAGAATACCCATATTTGAGCTCGAGCTTCTCAAGTATGCAAGTTAAGAGCTCAAACTCATTAAGCATGCGAATTAACAGCTTGAACTTGAGCTCGATACGTATTTGAGCTCGACAGAGCTTGCTTGACTATTTTGTTTTATTTTTATTATTTTTAAATAATATTGAAAATTATTCTTATAAACTAATATTAATTAATTTTTAGATTTTAAGATTAAATCTATAAATAATAAAAACATTATAGGGTTGCAAAATATAAAAAATAGAAAGTTAATCTTTAAACAGAATTATATTTAAATCCTTAAACTATATCTAATTCACAGAAAAGGACCTCAGTTAGAAACGGGTGGCACAACCAGTAGCTTCTCGCACACTACCTATTACCGTTGCTAAAATCTCATCGAAGATGGTATTTCACTACAAAATAGTATCATTGTGCTTTTTTTTTCCCATACATTACGGATATAAACTCAGATTCATGTGAAAATTACTAAAACTTAACACGTTTTGATCAAATAAACTATAATACTATCATCATTAATCAAACTCAAATCATCACCAAAACACATAGATTTTTACACCAATCGAATCTCCTCAGTTTATACATCATAGGGGAGTAAAAAATTAGACTAAAAACATGGTGGATCGCAGCTAATCGGTAGAGATTGAGTTGGTGGCTCTTCCCTCTTCCCACTTCCCACTAGACAAAATCAAGGAGATCCCATTAGTTCATACACATTGGGACTAAAAATGTAGGGCCCAAAAATGGCAAATAGAAACCAATCAAGTAGAATCTAAGATTGCTATTTGTACCTCTCAGCAGAGACCTCTCCTCCTAACCACGCACAAATTCGCCAGACGAAGAGAGAGATAGTGGATCTGAAGATCACGAGGGGAAGAGAGGAGTACGCAAGAGGTGGAATGGCCATGAGAGAGTAGGTCAACAAAGAAAAGAGCCGATGAGAGATTGAGAGAGGATAAAAGATAGGGGGAGAGAATGAGTTTGGATAATTGAAAGAGGATGAGAGGAAAGAGATAAGATAATTATCATGTTTATTATTTTAATTTCATATTATACAATTACTGATAGCCACATTGTGTTTTAAATTGTAAAAGGTATCATATGTAGTTTGTTTAAGAAATATGGGTATTTTAGTAAATTTAAATATTAAAAAAAATTAATATATACACATGTACATATATTTATGTATATATGTACCTATATGTGTGTGTATTACTATTTATAAAGTATGATTAATTATTTTGTTTTATCAAAATGTGACCCTTTTTATATTTCCACATATAGTATGAAAAAAATTTTATTTTACATGTCTCTCTTTTTATCTCATGATCTCATGTAAGTTATGATTAACTTTGAATAGCATTAACTACTCATACAATATATAGTTCAAAACTTTTTGCAGCAATTGTAATTAAGATTAAACTTTTTTATTTGCAGATGTATCAATTGTGTATTAATTACTAGAATGTATAGATTAATAAATATCATGATAAAAAATGGATATTCCCAATATTATTCTTCAATTTATTAGCACCTAATGCAGACATATGTTTTTAGCAAAAAAAAAAAAAATGATTTGAATAAAATCCTTTCAAAATCACATTAATACTCTCTCAGTTTTTGACTCTATTTTTTTTTTCAGTCCCTTATATTTGAAATTTTGGTGCCTTATGGTTTACAAACAATGCATTTTGGTTTCATTCTCTTTTTTGAGTGTATTATTCATGTGAAAATGGATAGATACATTAATGAACAGCTTTTTAAAGAAAAAAGAGGAAGTGCAATACTTTTTTCTACGTAAGCAAAAAATATACTAAAAGAGTCTGGGACTAAAGCGCAATATTTTCAAAATATGATGGACTAAAATGTTTCAATTCAAATATGAGAGACTAAAAGGGGCAACGAGAAAATGTGAGGGACTATTTTTGTTGATTTTGCTAAAATTTAGAATCAAATTGTTGCATATTTGAAATTTTTAGGGATCAAAATTCATTATTTCATATGATGGACTAAAAATGTATAATGTTCAAATCTGAAGGACAATTTGTCCAATTTATCCATAAATTAAAATTTATCAAAAAATTCAGTTTTCCTTATTTTACAAATTCATTATATAAATTCAACAATATATAGTATAGGGTACCACTTAGACCAATCACAATTAATGAAAGCAATGCGAAACTTTGCCCCTCCATCCATTTCAGTCAACTCAAAAATTTTGTGCTTCTTCCAAATAGGAATTTCAGACATTCACTCCACATCCCTCAATTCAAAAAAAGAAAATAATAATAATAATAATAATAAAATAATAAATAAATAAATAAATAAATAAGCCAAGAGCTCCAGCTGATTTCTGTTTCATCTACCTGGGCGTAGATCTTCAATAAACATACTGTTAAAGCGGCTATAAAAAACCATAAACAATAATATGGTTATCACACCAGAAGAGCATATATCACACTAAATTTATTTTTACAGAAAAATAAAACAATCCAAGGCAATAAGAGGATTGTTAATATCATCTACTAGCATGGACTCCACATCCTGGCTGGCCTCATTCTCACAGCCAACTTCATTTTCATCGCTACCAATCTCATGAGTGATCAACGTATCTCTACTCTTCGAAATTGTGCTCTTTTTAGTACTCAAATCATAATTTGGACTTGGCAGAGTCCTAAAACTTCCCTTCCTCGTAGATGAAGATGTAGGATTGACAAAATTTGCCTTAAGAATAGCTAATTTTCTTGAATAAATCTCTTTCGTTGCATTCATCGACGGATCTTTAAAGCTCTCCCCATTAAATCTTCGACTTGGCGAAGGCGTTCGCATTAGAGTTCTATTAGGAAGATGATATGCAGGTGAAGAACTCACATTATCAGGCTCTTTCCTGAAGCTCTTTTGCCTAACCATCGTTGGCGAATTCGCTCGTGCTCTTTTCTTCGGTGTTGACCCTCCTGGCTTCTCCATGATCCCTTGGTTTACATGCAAAAGAGTTGATTTTTCTGGCGATGGAAAACCAAATTTATGGGGATGAACTTTATTGGACAAGCCAGACTTTTCAAGACTTCCTTTAATCACATTTTGGCCAATTATATGTGGATTCTCCTTCGCACATGACCATAAGAACTCGTTGGAAAATGATCGGTCTTTCGTGATTGAAACCGAAGATGAGCACGACGATGAAGATGATAAAGATGAAGTCAACGAACATCCACTGCTGGTGCTGCTATTAGCACCATAAACAGAAGAAAATGAAGTGCTAGAAGCAGCTGATGGAGATGGAGAAACTGGATTATGAATTGGTTCAGCAGCTTGAGAAATCACAAGCTTATCATGAACATGGCTAAAATCTTGAATATTGCAATTGCAATCTTTCTTGAATTTCTTCTTTGGTCTGCATTTGCTAATGCAAGAACCCATGGCTAATGAGAATGTGACTACAGAAAATTTGAAGGGCAGACATTGATAAAGTAATTTATATTAGCGTATATTTTTATTTATTGGGAGAGATTTGTTACAGGAAGAGTAAAAGTCTAAAAAGTATGTTTCACTTTATTAGATTTTGAATTTTGTTGCCGGGCACTAAGCCGTTGATGGAACAACGGTTACATTAAAAAGCTATGATTGTTTTTTACTTTTCGTACCTTTTCTGTAACGTGTATTGGTGATGTTCGAATTGAAATCCATGTATGCGCCAGCTCTAAATTTGATAGAAGTCCTCGCACTGTTTCAGAAATTAGTAAAAAAAAAAAAAAGGGTGAAAAAGTAAAGAAGTGTATGAGGGAAAATAAAATGTCACAGATTTTTTTCAGAAAAAATAAATTTTGAAAAATGGTTTATTGTATCGACAAATAATTCAGAGCTAAATTTTTTAAGGATGGTTATATTTTGCCTTGAAGACAAGAGAATTGGACTCAGCAGCTGACCTCGGGATTTATTTTGTAGCACTATTTTGGTGCGGCTAAATAAAAGAATATTATGACAACGCGTTTAACGCAGTTGGATTTGTTCGTTTGAAGGGTTTTTTTTTTTTTTGGAATTTTTTTTAAAAATTTTGTTGTTGCAATTTTAGAGATTCTTTGTGGTAAATGTGTATGTGGGATAAAATAGTAGTTTATAAAGTGTTTAAAATTTTTTGAAAACAAACATGTCCAAACAAAAATGCAATTTGCAACCAATCTGGAATTCCAGTTAGTGGTTTTGTGTATAGATAATTCTAAATTAAGATATTTAAGTGAAAAGAAATTTTAAAATTTGGAAAGTATTTAATAGAATTATCAGATTGGACTGCATATAAATATGGTTAAATAATGAATTGTTTTTGTTTCTATTATTCGAATGATAATATATATTTATCACCTGCTTGTTCTCCTATTCTTTTAAACGAATACAATATTCTCTTCAAAAAAATGAAGTAATGATTAATGAGTGTATCGCCACAAACAGGTAATGACTTGCACACCATAGTCCCAACCCTGTTTTTGTTTTGTGTTGCAGTCAAATATTTCATGCTCAACTTTTCAAAAAGAATTCATGCTCAACAAACAATAATAATTGGGTGTTTTTTCCATCAGCACCTTGATTGTCTGTTCGTGCTGCAACTATTATTAGTGTAGTACTTCAAACCACTCCCACCGACCTCCAATTTCAATGCTTCCTTTGCAGCTTTGTTTTGAGTTTATCCTTAATTACCACTGGATTAGCAAACAAAATCTAAGCAAAAATAATGGTGAAATTGATTCTAGTAATTAAAGTTCTATAGGACACGCAAAGAAACAACAAAAGTAAAGAGATTTTTCATAATATCTTTTGATAAAGAAGCGACTTACATATGGATTTTTTTTGTACATATGATCTGAAATTTATTTTAAAACACATCCAATCTTCACTTGAAATAAATTCTTGTACATACAAATGTATGGATAGATAAAAGTGTTGCAACTGGATAGCACCAATTTGGTTGGTTCTAAATTCCGATTCTGATCACTTTTTCAACTGTCACAAGGGAGCTATGTGATCAATTTTACAAGGGAAAAATAAATAAATAAAAACGGGTGATAAACTTTTGCATGGAATAAAATCTAGAGGTCAAACTGCAAAGTAAAAAAAAAAAAATGAAAGACTAAGTAGCAATTTTTTCAATTTTCATTTTCAACAAAACAGAATGCTACTCCTACTGTTCGTTTCTTCTCCATCATCTCTAGCACTGGGCTGGCATAACTTACATATTCTCTCACACATGGATTCACACTTGCATATTCCCACACATGTGCACACAGGGCCCATAACGGACGCAAAAAATTTCACTATTCTCCAACGAATTCAATTAGATATTTTACCGAACAAAATAAAAATATAAAATGTCGCGCCCCATTTTTCGAAAAAGGATAATAAATGAGCGTTTAGATGTTTGGAAAAAAGAAAAGGAAGTGTTAAATGTGGTTGTTTTTATTGGAAAAAGAGAAGCGTGTAAACTTTTTGTAAAAATAATTTTTAGAAAAATGCTTTGTAAAAGATAATTCGATAAAATGTGACAAACAAATACTTTATTTTTGAAAACAAAAGAAAAAGGGCCTAAAATGGGACTTTGAAAATGCGACGGATTTTTGGGCCCGAAAATAGAGTCTAAAAAGGGTTTTTTAGTGAAAAAGGAGTCGCCACTTGGTATTGAGTTTTGGTGTACCAAGTCACCCGAAAATATTTTATAAAAGGTAAGAAAATAAAAATGATTTATTTAAAGAAATGATTTTGGAAAAATATAGGAAAAACAAGAAAAACCCTTTTAGACGACTCCAGGTCTTTGAAAACAAGAGAAAAAGGTTCGGGAGTCACAGTTGAAGAAAGGGAAGGCAAAGGCTCGCGCCTAAGGCACCCTTTCAACCTAGCCGAAACTAGTTGCGAGGTTTAGTCTAAATTTTCCTAATATAACCCTAAGATTTTATCGCATTTGGATGCAACTATATGAATGCAAATCTAATCCTAAAATGGATATCGATTAAGGGACGAAATGTTCCACTGAGGTTTGAGTCGGAATTATCGCATTAATTGCGAAACCCGGATATAGACCTCGATGGAGTCACGAGTATAGATGCTGAATGGAGTGCAAAAGAAAAGAAAAATAATAGTATAGATAGTAAGTGAACAAAGAAAATGGGGATGCAACATAACGGGTGCGGGGGACTAATAGCCTCGTGACTATCTGTTTCTACTCACGGAGGGGGGAACGACATGTACGCCATCGCTTCCCACGTGAGTAGATGACTATTTCTTAGTTGAAATCACGCAAATGACCTAAAATTCTATGTGTAGTGGAATCTAAATGTTATGCTACCAAATAGATGTTAAAATAAGTAATAAGTTATAAAGTATATATAAAAATTCATAGAAAATGGGAAAAAAGCCTAAAAAGATAAAATGTGTGTGAAATGTCATGAAATGCACACGAAAATGATCCTAAGGCTAAAATGACCTAAAGGCTTAGCATTGGACTAGCCCATTTTCTATAAGTTCTCCGCTAGCGTTGGACTAGCGAAGAAACCGGAATTAATCACAACTAGCTTTGGACTAGTGTGGCGACGATACACATATATAATTAAAGCAAGTAAATAAATAAAGCATGTATTAAAGCAATAATCACATAAAAGCAAATAATAGCACATAGGAGCATATAACACATAGGCATAATATTCTAGATGCAAAGTCCTAAAGAAAGCAAATAAAACACATAAGCACATAGCACACAAAGCCCTAACTATTACACCGGAGAATAACCTAATTACAATCTAAAAATAGAAAAAGAATAAAAGATATCCTATCTAACCTATCTATTACACTTTCTATCTAAAATACATAGGTTTTAATTAAATAGATGAAACATAAACTATCTATTACATTAACTATCTAAATACAAAGAATTTACTGAATAGAATATTACCTATCTATTACATTTCTTTGAATAATTAATATTAATTCAAGTAAATAATATGAAATAAATAAATGCTCACACATGTATAGAAAATATAAGCACAAAGAGATATATAAAAAAAAACATATAGAAAACACATAGGAGGCACGTAGGAGCACATAAAGAGAAATAAAAAGGGTAATCGAGGTACCTCCCGTTCGTAAACCCGGTATAAATTGCTAAGAAAATCAACAAACATGTCAAGGTACCACTATTTAAAGTATAAAATATGAAATACTTAAAAATTGAGCATAAAATGTCGATTTCGAACAAATTAGGGACTTAGAATAAAATTCCAACAAGTATCTAGGGCTTAAAACTAAGATTTCAACAAGTATAGGGACTTAAACTAAAATTTCAGCAATGTTGGGAGGGATAAAAATGAAATTCCAGCAAGTATTGGGGGCAAAAATGCAAAATTCCAGCAATATTCTAAGACAAAATATAATTTCCAGCAATGTTGGGGTACAAAATAAAATTCCAGCAAGGTTTGGGGGGCAAAAAATGCAAAATTCCAGCAATATTCTAAGACAAAATATAATTTCCAGCAATGTTGGGGTACAAAATAAAATTCCAGCAAGGTTTTGGGGGCAAAAATGCAAAATTCCAGCAATATTCTAAGACAAAATATAATTTCCAGCAATGTTGGGGTACAAAATAAAATTCCAGCAAGGTTTGGGTACAAAATAAAATTCCAGCAAGATTTGGGGGTAAAAATGCAAAGTTCCAGCAACATGAGGGGTATAGAATTATAATTTCTAGACATATTATTAACTTAGATGTAATTGAAATAAACTACAAAATTCTAGGGGCCAATTAAAATAGAATGAAGACTTAAATGAAGTAAATTAAAGTATTGAAGGGCATAATTAAACAATTAAGCATCTAAGGGGAGCAAAATGTAATATAATCAGATAAAGATGATGAAAATAAATAACTAAAGAAAAAAACTAAGTCTCGGCTACAAATTTTCTTTTCTTATCCTCGGTTTTCCCCTCTTTGGATTTTTCTCCTCGGCCTCCCTCTCTTCGGTCAATATTCTCTTCGGATTTTCTCTCTTCAGCTTCCCTCTTTGGATTTTTCTCTTCGGCCACCCTCTCTTCGGATTTTTCTATTCGGCCATTCTCTTCGAATTTTTCTCTTCGGCCACCCTCTCTTCGGATTTTTCTTTTCAGCCTCCCACTCTTCGGCTATTTTCTCTTCGGCCATTCTCCTCGGCCATTCCTCTTCGGCCATTTCTCCTTGGCCATTCTCTCCTCGGATTTTTCTCTTCGGCCATTCTCTCCTCGGTTTTTTCTCTTCGGCCATTCTCCTCGGCCATTTTTTCTTCGGCCATTCTCTTCGGATTTTTCTCTCTTCACTCTCTATTCTCGGATTTTTCTCTTCGGCCTCCCCCTCTTCGGAATTTTCTCCTCGGCCATTTTCCTCGGCCATTCCTCTCTTCACTCTTCTTCTCTGCTCACTCTCACTCTTTTCTTCTCTTCTTCTCTCTCTCCGTTCTTCCTAGTTAATTTTCCTATTTCTCACCCAAGTTTTTTTTTTTTTAATCAATCTTTAATTTCTTCATAAAATACAATTGTCTAAACCCAAACAGCAAAGCTATCGAAATTATGGATTAAGAGGCAATAATTCAAAAATTCTAAGCAGGAACATCATGAAATTTATGGTATGCAAAAATCAATTTAAAAGGACTGAGAACCTTACCTGGTTTGGCTGAGAAATTGGTGGAACTTGGCAACGCTGGTGGATTGATTTTGGCAGCTGATGGTGGTGTAATCGTGTGTATGCAGTGAGAGCCGAGAGGGAGAAAAGAAGAAAAAAGTGTCTGTGTTTTTCTTGAGAGAAAAAAAGAACTGATGATGTCTGTGTGTGTTGCTCGGTTGTCTGTGAGCTGAAAAAAGGAGAAAAGAAAAAAGTGTGTCTGTGTTTTTGAGAGAAAAAAAATGGAACTGATGGTTGAGTGTGTTGTCTTGCAGATGAATGAAAAAAAGGAAAGAAATCCTTCCAAAATCCCTTCAAATCTGGTTTAGGTGGTGATTGATTTTTCTTCTTTTGCTGCAGTTGCGTGCAGCAGCTGCAGTTTCCTGCAGTTGCTGTAGCAGCTGCAGTTTCCTGCAGTTGCTGTAGCAGCTGCTTCCCTTTTTTTTTTTTTTTGAAAGAAGAAAACAAAGAAAACCAGAAAAATAAAAATAAAAAAAATAAAATAAAAACAACTTGAACTTCTTTTTAGATTATATATTAAAACTAAAACACAACATTATAAGAAGAAAAAAGAAAAATTCAGTGTAAGAAAATTAATTATAGGTTAGAAAAATACAATTTAAAATAAACAAACAAATGGTATTTAAAAATAAGTAAATAAATTAATTAATTATGAAAATTTTCTTTGCATAAAATTTATAAAATGCACAAACACATAATTCTTATAAAGAAAAATTTTAAATAAAGATAAAAAAGTACATTGGAAAACGTGACTTAACTATGGCAAAATTATAAAAAATTTATGAAATTAATAAATGACGTCACAAAAATTTTACACAACATATATTATCACATAAAGCGCGTATAGTATAATTTTCACTCAAAAATTTTAAGATTAACGCATCCTTGGAAAACGTGCCATTAATAGGCAAAAAGACAAAAAATACTAAATGACTCCTAAAAATCATGTAATTTTTTACAGAAAATTTATAAATATACAAAATACATATATGAAATTTTTCACTTAAAAATTCTCGTAAAAAAAGAGTGCATTGGAAAACGTGTCGTTGAATTAAAAAATACTAAAATTTTAAATAAATAATGAATGACTCCTAAAAATCATTAAAATCATAAAGAATGATAAAAATAGTAAAATTATGTATTTAGAAAAATGAAGTAAAATAAATTAATATTTACATGGTGAAATTACCATTTTGCCCCCTAGTACGACGAATTAGTTATAATACGCGAAAATTGTACTCGACCCCCGAAAAATAAAAAATGTCCCCTAAAATAAAGTAATACACATATTTTAAAAGGTGTGTCAAAATTTGGTGTCTACATAAAAGATATTAAGCTTTTTTCATTCAAATTCGTTTATGGCTTGGCCAGAGTTTTTTTCATTCAATTGGCAATGAGTGGAGTGACTCGTGTATTTTATATAGGTTAGGATGTCTTGGGATTTCAATATGAGATTTTTTATCTTTTAACACCCCCCTTTAGACGTGACTTAAGTTTATTAAGAGCCTGTGGGCTAGAAGAGAGCTCAAGCTACTTGAGAGTCCAATATATTGAAGCTAAAATAACATGGGGCTTTTAAAGAATTTTGTCTGGCCCATATAGTTGAAAGATCCTAGGGCTAGTTGAGAGCCTAAGTTATTAAGAGTAAGATAACATGAGGCTTATGGAGAATTTTATCCAGCCCATGTAGTTGAAAGATGACATGAGGCTTATGGTAGTTGAAAGATTTTAAGGCTAATTGAGAGCCCAAGTTATTGAGTCTAAGATGACATAAAGTTTATAGAGAGTTTTGTTCCACCCATGTAGCTGAAAGATGACCTGAGTCACGGGTGAAATGTTGGATGGGAGCATAAAGTTTTGATGCAAGGCCTAGCTCTGATACCATGTTAAAAAATGGGTTCCATCTCAAAACCAATTGACAATGAATGAAATAGTATATGTATTTTATATATTAGGTTAGGATGCCTTCGGATTTCAGTGGGACTTTTTATCCTTTAACAAACACAAATTCAATTCAATAACATAAATTTCAATTCAATAATTGTGCTCTGTAAAGGATGATTTTGGCAGTGCTGCCAGAAGACTCAAATGACAGCCATGACGAGCTACGCTCCTTTGTCTGCTGGTCTTCAATTGAGTTTGGGTGTTTATATATTGATTATCTTCCTTCTTTTTTAGAGTTCTTAATTGGCTAACTTCTGTGGCGGTTTGAAGGGTTGAAGAAAAATTATGGTGGAAAATAAAGATAAGCGGAGGCTAGTCTTATACAGGAAAAGAATTCGTGTGATGATGATAGTAGTGATGGTGTGTTGATGATGAACTTGGCAGGATGAACGAGCGAGAGAGGCGTGTAGACTGAGGAATTTCTAGATCAAGGTGGAAGATGATGATGATTGTCAGAGGACACTGAAGATTTGAGCACGAAGAGAGTGGACAATGGGTTGCAGTGAGGGATGGAGTGTAAGCAATGAAGTGGAGAATTAGCAATGAGGAAATTAGTGAAGGTGAGGTGTGCAGTTGATAGGAATGTGGGTGGTTAGGGTTAAGAATGTGTTAACGGGAAGAAAAATCTTGATTCGATCTTTTTGCCATTGTAAAATTAGTCATATGGTGATCTCGTTACCATTACATTCAAAAAAGTATTTAGATCAGAGTTTAGAACGGAATTGGTACATTTCAGTTTTGTGAAAGATGTTAATGCTTCGTTTAAAAAATGAAGAATGAAAAAGAAACAAAAGTAAAAAGACAAAAATGTGATGGATATTTTGTACATTTTATCCTTCACACAATTGAAATGTAAGAATGAAAATAGTATTGTGGGGTTTTATTCTAAGTCAACCCACCATTGTCTTATTGGTTTAGTAAGATTGATGGTGTACTTTTCCATGCATGAATTGTATGCAATACGAAATTGTTTGTACATTTTTGTATTTCATATATACATATGGTGTGCATGATATAACAAATTACGTGAGCAAATCGAACACCATAAAACAATTCTTGTATCACTCTTGATAACTTGTTTTCCTTTCAAGTTTTTTCTTACCTGCCAAGTAATAAAAATTAGGAAATAAGTCACAAATAAATTTGTAATCTCTTCGTCTCTTGAAAATGATGGTCGCCGTCTATGAAATCACAAATTCATTGTGACTTCCCGGGGAAAGTCATAGTATATTTGTAATTTGAAATCATAGTTTTTGTTATTGCATTTGAAATCATACAGGTCACAAATGAAGTATGACTCCAACCATGACATGCTAAAATTTGTAAAGCCACCAAAACTGATTTTTGATGTGACCACGGCAAAGCTTTGGAAGACATGTATATGATCATTGTTGCAAAAATTAACAAGAAATAATATGAGAAAAATAAAACATACAAGAATTTACCTGGTTCGACTAATTTAGCTTACGTCCACGGGCAAAGAGAAAATTGTTATTCCTTGAAAAATTATTTTTCAGTGTATACATTATAAAACCCCAATATGTATTTATAACCCATAAAACGAATTGGTCCGCTTCCACCACAAACTTCAAATTTTTTTCTTTTTTTTTCGGATCAAAACTTCCAAATATCGGGTTGGGTCATAAATCGGGTTGCACTACAAAATTCAAGTCACTCAACAATCATTAATTAGTATAATTAATAGGCATAATATTTCAAACATGCATCGTACATGGTAACTCCCTCACTGCCCTAAGGTTTAATTTTAGTTTTTATATGACCAAGAAGGCAACCTATTATAGATATAATGGATATTAATCTATGACGCCTAATCAATTTGGCATGCTTCTCATAGGACTTTATTTATTTAGTTTGGTCTTCAAGCGTCATAATGCTGACTAAATAATTAATTCATTGTCTATATATTCACAGTAATTATAAAAATTGTTTGGATTCTTTCAAACAAGTCTCTATTTTGGAAGCATTTGGCATTTACATTTTTTTTAAAATTCCTTTTGGCCACATACATAAACCATAAAATCCACATTTAATCAAAAGTTACTTACTCCTACTAAACATTTAACCCTTCAGCAAACACTGTATCAAAGTGCCGAAAATCCGGTAGTATAAGGTTAACCATCAACTTCTAGTCTCGCAAGTCATGGTTGTGAGAAATGGTTGCGTGTTTTTCGGTTGAGCAAACTGGTACACGGGGGCTTGGTTTTTGTGGTTCCGGACGCGGCTCCATCATTGAACCTTCCTATCCCAGGATATCCAGGAAACAGACAGGCAAGTTTTATGGTCGATGGACTCAAAAACATAACTGTACTAATGTGAAGGAGATGGAGCTGCAAGTCGTAGTCTGTAAGTACGTGAGGACCTTTTCAGAAGTCGTAGTGAAACTGTTTCGTATTTTGAAAAAGTCTTACATTGTTTTTTTCTTTGAATCTGAAAAGATCCTGGACAAAAAAAAAAAAAAAAAAAAAAGGGACCTTTTCAGATTAAAGAAAAAATAATGTAAGACTTTTTCAAAATACGAAACAGTTTCACTTTCACGCAGAATCAAAAGTTTCTGACTGATTTTGAGTTAAAATGAGGTTGGATGGGGAGTTTTATTTGAACTTTGGCTTTGTAAATAACATAACTTCAACCTTAAATGTATAATCAGAGGATAAAGGGATAATTTCAGATACCTCCCTGGAGGTTTGCTATAATTATATTCATCTCCTCTCAGGTTTTGAAAATTACACTTACACTCCCTGTATTTATATTTTTCATAACAAAACAAGTCCATCTTGATAATGTAACTCAAAACTACCAACCAAACACCTTAAAATATGCTTAATTGCTTTTAAAAGAGATAAATAAATCTTAAAAATTAATTAGTTAGTTATAAAAATCTCAAAAGTATTTATATCTTACCTCAAATTTTCAATATTTACCAAATATTACTTTTTCAAAACTCAGTTATCTGAATAATGTGAAATAAAATTTACTTTATCTATTAAAATTTTACAAACAAATATATTGATAAGAAAGAGATAACCAATTTAAAAAGCAATTCAGGATATTTTAAGGTATTTAGTTTGTGTTTTTGGGTTACATTATCAAAATGAACTTGTTTTGTTATGAAAAATATAAACATAGGGGATGTAGATGTAATTTTTAAAACTTAAGGGGAGGTGGGTGTAATTATGACAAATCTCAGGGGAGGTATGTGAAATTATCCCGAGAATAAATTTAAACACAATTGAATGATAAAGAGTTAAAGAGACTTTTGAAAGCAAAGAATTTTTAAATATTTGACCCGAATAAGTCAAAGATGGACAGCTCAACTGAAAATCCTCTATGGCTAAATTTCCAAACCTCAGACGAAAAATGTGTAATATGGATAAAAATATCCTCTCAAAGAAAGCCTAGGCAAGAGTTTTCTTAATTACTTCTAGAAAAAAAAAAAAAGACTTTTACGCGTTTTTCCTGTACAGAAATTTAATGATCAGGTACTAGGATGCTAATTCACAAATAGCGTATAATGCTAACGAAAAATTTAGACCATTCCTCGGTTTGTAATATATGTATTGGCCATGCTAGATTTCTCTGTTTAACCGGTCCAATTTTCTGTTTAGTCAGTACAATTTTGATAATTGAATGTCATGTATACAAGGCTGGATACTCCAATAACTTGGGGGGTATTAGTCATAGTCACAGCTTCCTTGTGAGTTCCATTGTTTAATTTCTTGACCCATCGACGACGACGAAGACTTTATAGCTAATTTAGCTAAAGACAATTATCTCGGGTATTTGGAGTCCGTGCATATATATATAATAGCCCCACTCTTAAGCTTTTTATCTTCAAAAACAAAGCCATATCAAGCCTTGTTGATTAATTTCGAGATACCTTATCACAAGATTCCAATTTCCTAAGATTCTGTTACTTGCAAAAAACCAAGCCATGACTCTACAAAGCTCAACTTTGCTGCTAGTGATGCTGATTGAACTCATCTTATTCGTAAAGCTGATAGCAGCAATAGATCAGCCCAAGCCAGAATGTCCGGAAACCTGTGGAGATCTTAAAATCCCGTTTCCATTTGGCACGAAGGCCGACTGCTATCTCGACGACACGTTCCTCATCACCTGCAGCAATAACAACGAATCACTTTTGCGCAAAGGTGATATTGAAGTACGTAACATATCACTAGTTGATGGCCAGATGACAGTTTTATCTTCAGTAGCTAAAGGTTGTTACAGTGTCTCCGGAGCAGTTACAGTTGAACCCAACAGTCCGTCGTTCAATCTGCTAACATTTTCGATATCATCTACAGCCAATAGCTTCATCTTAGTTGGCTGTAATGCTTATGCCAGGTTTGTAGAATTAGATGAGGTTGATGTTGAAGTTGGATGCACATCGCTCTGTAATAATTTGGCTAACGTAAAGAATGGAACATGCTCGGGGATTGGATGTTGCCAAGCATCCATTCCTGACGGAGTAAGGTATTATCAAATACAACTTACAAACGTCTCGAATTCCTCCAAGGTGCATGCCTTCAATCCTTGCAGTTATGCTTTCGTGGCTAAAAAGGATTATTTCAATTTTTCAATTGCAAACCTCACAGATTGGCGATATACTACAAAAGATGTTCCAGACGTTCCAATGGTGCTTGATTTTGCTGTAGGAAATTCAAATTGCAAAGAAGCCAAGAAAAATATATTCAGCTATGCTTGCCGATCGGATAAGAGTACATGCATAGATTCACCTTCTGGAGGCTATATTTGCAATTGCTCATCAGGTTATCAAGGAAATCCTTATCTTAAGGAGGGTTGCCAAGGTATATACTGCTACTGAAAGAAACTGTTGTTTTCTTAGTAAATTGGAGCAAGAAATAATATCAAATTGAGCTCTTCTTCTTTTCCAGATATCAAAGAATGCGACGATCCAAACCGCTGCAAAGGAAAATGTAAAGAATTAGAAGGCAGCTATCGTTGTTATTGCCCGAAGGGGTTTGACGGTGATGGAAAGTCAGAAGTTTGTCGTAGACGCAATACTTATCTTTATGCTGCTCTAGGTAAAAATTTTCGATATTTTAGCAGATTTTTCCATTTTTCTTTTTTAGGCATCTTTTCACCAAAATTAATGTTTTACTATTCTTTTTCCTTGGGCTAAGAAATAATATACGCTTACCTAAAATAAAATTTTAAACTATCATTCCCCCTTTATTATCCTATAAAGCAAAAAAAAAAAGATAGAGAATTTAAATATTTTCGACTATCTTACATCAAAATTAACTTTGATGGGCACCACAAACTTTCTCAAATTCGTGGAACTCTAGTCATTTAACTTGAAAGATCAAATCTATACATGCGATACTAAATTCAACAGTACATATCTTTAATACATGGAAAGTGTGAAGTCAGAATGAAAGACACTATTATGAGGACTTCCACAAAAATATGGCTTATGATGAAGTATGATATAGCAGGGTCCATTTCTATGAGATAAAGGAAATGCAATAATGTTTTCATGCCATTGCCAAAAACAGTGAAGATACAAAATCCAACTTTTAGACCTGAATGCACTTATATATCCCCATTTTTTTAAACAGGTGCTCTCTCAACCCTTCTGCTCTTACTTATGGGAAGTTCATGGATATATCACGTAGTAAGACAAAGAAAGCTCTCCAAAATCAGAGAGAATTTCTTCCACAAAAATGGTGGATTGTTGTTAGAGGAAAAGATATCCAAACAAACAGGTTGCACAAATAGAGCCTTAATTTTCACGGAAGAAGATCTTAAGAAGGCCACAGACAACTTTTCCGAGGCAACAGTCATTGGCAAAGGCGGGTTTGGAACAGTACACAAAGGAGTAATACCTGATGGCAGAGTAGTCGCTATTAAGAAGTCCAAAGTGACTAATCAAAGCCAAAATGAACAATTTATCAATGAGGTGATCATTGTTTCCGAAATCAACCATCGGAATGTTGTTAAGCTCATAGGCTGTTGTTTGGAGACAGAAATTCCCCTGTTAGTTTATGAATTCATCACGAATGGAACTCTTTTCAGTCACATTCATGATGAATTTCTTTCATCGTATTTTACATGGGATATACGACTCAAGGTTGCAGCAGAAACTGCAGATGCTCTTGCATACTTGCATTCTGCTGCTTCTGTTCCCATTATCCATAGAGATGTAAAAAGTGTCAACATTCTCCTCGAAACAAACTACAACGCAAAAGTGGCTGACTTTGGAGCTTCAAGGTTTATCCCTCTGGATAAAACTGAAGTGACTACATTAGTTCAGGGAACCTTTGGGTACTTAGACCCCGAGTACTTCCACACAAGTCAATTGACTGATAAGAGCGATGTTTATAGCTTCGGAGTTGTCTTAGCTGAATTGCTAACAGGGGAGGAAGCAGTTTCCTTTGACAAATCCGAGAAAGAAAGGAACTTAGCCATGTACTTTGTTTCTTCAATTAATCAAAATAAACTGCTCGAAATATTGGATGGCCGTCTGGGGGTACTGGACAAAAAAATTGAGCAGGTTGAAGAAGTTGGATTACTGGCAAAGCGGTGCTTGAATGTGAAAGCAGAAGAAAGGCCTACCATGAAGGAAGTTGCCATGGAATTACAAGGAATAAAGGCATGGCGGCAACATCCCTGGACTGAGAATAACATAAATCCTGAGGAGACAGAATACCTGCTTAGCACTAATGTCTGTTCGAGCTCTGGCGTTGATTTGGTTGGCAGTAGCAAGGGATACAGTGCAACGGGGGTATTTGATAGCATGAATATTGAAAAGATTGCGCATTTAAATGATGGCAGGTAATTTCAATGACTGAAAATTGTGTAATAGGATTCACTATTTCTTTTTTTGTGGCATTTGAATTTTGGTAGAAACAATCCAGAGTATTGGCTCGTTGTAATAAATGCCTGTTCTGGGCTTGCTCTTGCACACAAAACTAATTCTTCGAATTTCCCGAATTTGCTGGTACTTCAATTATACGGCAGTTGATATTTTGTGTTGTATAGTTTTGGAATTTGGTTCCTCAATACTCAATAGTATCCTCTCCGAAGAACTGAAAGAAATAAATAAAATACAAAAGCTTTCAACGTAAAGCCCTTTCATAGTTCGACCATGAAATAAATAAAGGTAAAAATTATTTTTGTGAGAGTATATCTGACATTGTTCTTCTTAGTATTGGCTATCCATATATCATTCCATTGGTATGTGTGGACAATAATGACCTTCAAAGAATTTTGTGTTATAATTTTGTTATTAATGGATGTTCTTGTTTTTCTACTACTTCTAGTAGTAGTAATAATAGTAATAATAATAACAATAATAATAATAGCGACAGTAACAAAGCAGTATTAAAAGATGAGTACTTCAATAATAGATAGAAAGGGTTAGGGCAGAGATTGTTGGGTTGTGCTATAGCCTTAAGAATCTATGAAGTCAAGGTCCATAAAGTCCAGATAATTGCTGCGGGGCAAGTCCATTCCAGGTGCTTGTTCATAATAGTCCCGCTAACTGTATTGGGGGATATTCCATTGTGTCGGCTCGACTTGAGTGCTAGGTTTGCTTATGACTCTATGCCACTATCTTGGCTGCTTTTAAATTTGTCTCTTTCTAAATTTATTTTTATTAGTTTAATATTGCACAAATTCAAAATGATCCACGACATATTTGTCTCGTTAAGTCGTTAAGTAAACTTCAATATGGTGCTGAAAGGAATTGATAATTAAAATGATATGGAAGGGAAATATAAATTAAAGCGCTATTAAGTACAAAAGGCCAAAATTTGGGTTAAATTACATATTTTCTTATAGGTATTCCAATAACAATAAAGTTTAGGACTAGAATTTGATGGGACAAAGTGTATATTTTCGAAATTGAGAGCAGTAAAGTGTCATCTCCGTAAATTAGGAGTCAAAATGTAATTAATGCATCAAAATCTTTAGTGGATATAAAAAATGGGTACATAAAAATTTCACATATTAGACATACAAACCCATGTGGGAGACGAACTAACCCAAAAACAATAACAACCCAATCCACAAGTAGAAGCCTAAACCCATTTCCTAACCGTGAACTTATGGACTAAAATCGAATCCAAGCCCAATTGCCTATTCAAGATGTGCAACAATCATAGAAAATGTACTGGATCTGTGCTCCTTGTTTAACCAGTGCTCATTTCAAGTTGTCCAATGTAAAGATAACATATTAGCAACAAAGATAGCTAGCTTTGGTTGAGGCCTAAAGGAAAATGTGTTGTGGGAAAACAATTTCCCAATGTGGGTCCAAGAGATCTCACTTGTGAATCAGGATAGTTATCTCTTGATTATTTTGTAAATGTTCTGATCATAAATATCAGTAAACAAAGTTGACATTTGCCCCAAAAAAAAAAAAAGCTAAACTTAGGTCAAACTATACCCTTGCTAATTTAATTTAACCAACTTGAAATTATCGCAATATAGGAAAAAAAAGGTCTGATGCTCAGGTACATTACGGCTAGCTATACTCTAATTAATATACCATAAGTCAGTTCAGTGAAACAATTTAGAGTTTGATTGGATAGACATTATGCAAACTACCAGCTCTTGATGATAAGAGTTTCTCATATTGTTTACCTTTGTAAGTTAAGCCAATTGAGAGGGACAAATTATGTTTGATATTCGTTGCATTCTCCTTTTGATATTATTAACGGACTTCATAAAATTGAACATGACACTTATGATATTCAAGCAATGTTTTCAGAACAGGAGGAGGAGGGACCAATTCGCGTTCTAACTGGTTCGACTGGTTCGACCAGAGTTCAACCTTTTCTTTTCTTTTTTTTTCGCAACACCCATAAAAATTATCCTTGATACCTAGAAGATAATACATGAACCTCAAATGCTACATAAAATCTAAACATTTATATCATCACAAGTTTTTCATAAATTCATTATAAACAAAATTAAGGCTAATATGCATAATCTAAATGTTAATTAAAGTATGTGCTTAGTTTATCTCATAATCTTTGAGGATATTTTTAGACACTTATTTTAGATCATTTATGTTTTCTTTTTTAATGTTTTCTCTTTTTTTTTTTTTTTGAAGTTTTCTTACATTGTATTTCTTTTATCTATCTTCCTCAATTAAATCTAAAAAATATCAAAAAACATGCTAAACTTTTCAAGCAAATCAATCAATGTAAATCATATGAAAAAAATAAATTAATATTTGGTTGGGCTCCTTGAGGATGCGATAAGGATTGGTAAGGAACAAAAGGAATAAATAAAAAATGTAACAAAAATGATAAAAAAGAAAGGAGAGAAAAAAATAAAAACATGATATGATATAAATAAAGGGGCAATTTTATCTTTAATTGATGTTAGGGACCAACTAAATACTGATGCAAAAGTTAAAGGATTAAACTGACACAATTAAAAAAAGTTAAGGGACTAAACTGAGACTTATAAAATAATGTGGGTACTGTGAGATTAATTAACCCAAAAGAAAACCAAAAACAATTTCAAACGATTAGCCCACTCACATTGATTCCTTATCCATGTCAGCAATCCATGTGAAACCTCTATCAAGTAATCCTTACCATCCAATTCTTTTCCTTTTCCTCCAATCTCAACAATTAATTTTCCACGAGCACCCATTTTTCCCTTAAATGTTAAATACCACCCCTACTTAGCCCATTGTTTATTAATGTTAAATACCACTTCTACTCTTTTTTTTTTTTTTTTTGTCAACACTGTGGTATCCTTTCCCTATGGGGCCGACTATTCCACAGTGCCCTTGGGAGAGCGGGCCCCACCGATCCCAAGAAGTTCAACTACGGGGTCTCGAACCCTAGACCAGCCGGATGATGATCCTTCATGGTGCCAAGCGAGCTTCCCCGCGGGGGCTAAATACCACTTCTACTCAGCCCACTGTATTGATGAGCTCTATCTGTTGGTTCACTAAAAACTTTACTGTGGTGCACTTTCCAACAAAACTCACACAAACACTTTACACACACTCACTTTCACTCTTGCTCTTGCTTTCTCTCCAATGGCCACTGAAAAAGTTAGCAAACCTCCCCCACTCCCTCTATACCCACAGTAAGAAAATACATGCTGGCCTTAAATTAAATTCAAAAATTTTCCATCAAACCCCATTTCTTTAATTTTTTTTCTTGGGCTATTAAAATCTTAAGGTGAAAAAAGGTTCTTTTTTTGTGCTTTATTTTCACAAATATGCTAAGGTTTTGATTATTTTCATAAATTTTTCGGATTTTCAGATGAAATTTTGTGGATTTCTCATATTTAACTTTTAGGGATAACCCTTTTTCAATCTAACTTTATTTTCACTTTTAAAAATAGTTGATTTATTTGTTCATGCTTTTTTTTCCTTTTTCTTGGGTGAATTTTGCTTTAATTTTTGCTTTTGCTACTGAATTATTGTTTTTTTTTTTCAAGAAAGAAAAATGGGAATTCTATTCAATTATAAAAAAAATGGTTAAAAGAAAGAAAACGAAAAAGCCATTTTAGGAAAAATTAAAAAACCACCGGTTCATGGTTCATATGGTTTTTAACGATTTTCACAGTCAAACCAATTTTTTTAATTTTTTCTACTTTTATGCAGAAATTAGACTAGTGGCATGATCAATTTGCGGTTCAACTGATCGAATAACTGACCGATTCAGTCCGTTCTGAAAACACTATATTCAGGTCAATATTTTTAAGTCTTTAATTTAGAATCTCATATAGTTGGACATTACAGTTTGGGAGTTGAGATGCAAAAGAAAAAAAAGGGAAAAAAAGAGTTAAGAAATGGAAAGAAGGGAATGGAAAGTTTCTTTTCCTTTCCTTCAATTTCCTCCCAAATTTGGGAGGAAAAAAGAGAAATTTTTTTTTTCCATTTCCTTGCTTTTCTTTCACTATTTTTACTACCAACAAAGTAAACTGGGTAAGAATCTTTTCTTTCCTTTCGCCCTTCTTACTCCCAAGCAAAGGAGTTGTTTAAACATTCTTTCTATTCTTTTATTTTCTATCCATCTCTTTCTTCCCAAACTAGGCAATAGATTTTTTGACATATGACTTAATGAAGGCATATGACACGGTCTAGAGTGGAAGTTCTTATTATTTACCAAGAAGATTATAGGATTTCCTCCAAAATTTGTGAGATGGATAGGAAATTATATTATTAATCCACAGTTTTCTTAAATCTAAATGGCTCATTGGTGGGACTATTCTATAGGTTAGAGGACTGAGACAAGAAAATTCCTAAATGGACCTGATCCACGACTCCATCTCTGGATCTTGTAGTTTAAAAGAAAGTCACATAAGAATTCTTAGATCACTTTCTTAATCAGTATGCATTACTTTGCTTATTTGGTGCTTTTTTAAACCAGAGGGTTTACAAGTGGAGTCATGAATTCGATCCACCTAAAAATCTCCCCTGAGACAAGAGGATCTTATTTTGCCTTATCTTTTTCTTATTGTTGCAGAGGGGTTCAGCTCATTGATGAAGTGGGGTGAAAAAACAATAGGCTAGGATTATCACCTCAGTGCAATGAGCTACAAATATCACATATTGCTCTTGCATATGATTTGTTCTTGATTGCATCAGCCATAGAAGAATCTTGCAAAATAATGAAGGTGACAATTGATGAATTAAAAGAACTATCTGCTTTAGCACCAAATTGCAGAAGTGCACAGCTTTTTTTTTTTTCTTTTTTTCTTTTTTGGGTGTAGCAATAGCATATCAAGAAGTGCAACCATGTTCAATTTTCCAAATGTCAAAACGTGTTCTACTAGTAGGATATCTAGGCCTACCATTAATTTTTTCAAAGCTATCTTCTGATTATTATCAACCTACTTTTATTAGGATTGAACAAAAAATAAAGAGCTGGGCAGCTAAAAGGTTGAGTTGTGGGGTTAGAATTCAAATGATAATATTAGTAATAAGGGGTATGTACCTATTTGGGGCTCGTGTATCTGTACTAACAAAAGCAGTAACAAAGAAAACTGAGAGCATGTTATTTGCTTTCTCATGGGCAAGAGTTAAAAAATCTTTAAAATAATAAAATCAAGTTGGAAAGATACATGTAAAACAAAAAAGGAGGACTTGGAAAAAATGACATCAGTATATGGAATCGATGCTTGGTCATGAAACTAATTTGGAGTGTATGCAAGAAAAAATACTATTTATGAGTGAGATGGATTCATTCTTACATGTTAAAAGACAGGAATATCTGGGAAACTCCTGAGAACTGTTCCTGGATATGGAGGAAAGTACTGTAATTAAGAACTTTGGCTTTTCCATGGATACAAGTTAAAATAGGCAATGTAGAAAGATGCAGCATTCTAGTATGATAACTGGCATCCACTAAGACCATTTAACTTAAAGTCCTTATAGAAATTGCTAAAAAAATCTAAAGTTGAATCAGTCATCTAAAGAAAAGAACCCAATTGGAAATGGAAATTTGAGGAGGCTTGGTAGAAGAAAATACATAGCAGAAGTCAGACAGCTACAAGATGCCACACCTGATCCATTATTAAGAAACTTACATAAAACTAATCATGTATATTGGATTGCTGGAGAACTTTCAGTGAAATCAACTATGAAGAAAGCAATAACAGCTGAAAGGATTGTGGAATGGGTAAACTCAATTTTGGGGAAAAGGGTATACAGCAAGAAATGCATTCATTTTGTGGCTTTGCTGCAAACTGAATACAAAGGACAGATTACAATAGTGGAAAATTCATCAAGATTCTACTCTATGTGTATTGTGCAGCAATAAGGAAGAAACATTGGAACATCTATGCGTTGAATATGCATTCATTGGTTATATATGGAATAAAGTAAACTAGATGTGTTTCATTGCTTGGAAAAATGCAAGATGGCAGGAAAATGTGAGTTGGTGGAGTCAGCATTGTATAGATAACTTCCTTGCACATCAACTGAGATGATTACTGTTGGCAGAATTAATGTGTCAAATTTGGCGAGCTAGAAACAATGTGATATTCAGAAGTGAAGGAAGACCAAGGATTGCGGTATTAAATGCAGTAGTGAGTGAAGTAAAGATGATAACACCTACATGGAGCAACTTTTCAATGACTACTGAAAACTGGAATTTACGTATGGAATGGGGAATCAGCCAAGTTGTGTGTGGAAAAGTGTGGCAGAATGTGTAGTTTTCAAATATTCATAGAGTAGATCGATAGTGTGAACTAGTATGTAACAAGGGGACTACCAAAATTGTAAAGCTTTTGATGATTATCAGTGAAAAGTATAATTTCTTGCCAAAAAATAAATAAATAAATAAAAAGACATAACAAATAATAAACTTCTTAACTGTGGCCCAGCAAAGACATATTCAATCTCCTTACCAAGTTTGACAAAAAGAAGTGCTTATCTGTGCCTTTACTACGATATGTGGACAAATAAGATCCAAATTATTAATTTTCCATTTAGTTTTTGGTGTTCCTAAATGTTCTCCCTGACTTTTTCTTGCATACTTGAAATAATTTTTTTATCCACATCAATTTTTGGAATTTATGTGGGTGAACCAATTTCAATGTTTGAAATGTATTTGCCTTGACACTTAATCAGTCGAATGACGCAATTCTATAGTAGATGTTTTGCACAGTACAGCCGAGTTTAGAATGAAAAGGCCTGCAAAAATTTATGTACGAAATGCGCTGCACATACTTTATTCTATGTGTAATTTCCTTTTATTAATTTCAGCTCAAAACATTATCCTCTTGTTTGTGCCAACTTCCAATTGTTGTCATTTTTCCGTTCGAGCGAGACTTCAAGTCTTACAATAGAAAAGGAAAATAAGAGAGCTTAAGGTCGAATCAGTGCTATCATGTTCATCTGACTAATTTTCTTATCAGTTGAGTTAAATTTGTGAACGCTGTTATCATTTTTTTTTTTTTTGCTCAAGAGATAACAGAGTCCAGTCAAAATTAAAATACATGGACATTTTACCTCTTTCAACAGGAAATGAAAAACACGTCCAGTAATACTGCTGATTGCAGTATTACTTACGTAGGGAGTTCTGATAGAAATTTGGTGATTGGTTGTGCCCTATCTTTGAATTTCCTCGGCTGTGACGGTATATTCTTGTGTATGAATAAAATCTTATCTACATAAAAAAAAAAAAAAAAAAAAAGATTGCAAGAAGCGGCGCAGAGAAGTGATCAAAGCTAGACAATTTGTAGTGGCCAAACCATCAAAATATTTATACACTATAAACAATCATAATATAATAGCCCACAAAAAATATAAAATATTTACACATTATTAGCAAGCACAATATTAATACCCACAACGAGAATATAGTTACCCTTCCTAGTAGAGGGATTAAATTTCCTGCACTGTAGGCTCCATATAAGTACTTGACTGGCTTAGATCACCATGAGGAAAAATTGCCTCAGTTAGCTGAAGGATTATTGGAAGAGTAGTACATGTCATTTCCCGGAAATTATAGCTCTCATCTCTTCACCTCTTCGACGTGGTAAAGTTTGCTTCTTTCCACTGGATCCAGCTCCCTGACCGTTTGGGTTGTTGCCGGGAGGTTTCTGAGGTGGTCTTTCTCTTGTTGCTCCACCATTGTTGGCCTCACTCATTCTCACTTTGATGATTAGCCTCTTCTCTACCTTACTCTTATAAATAACTGGATGGCTAGTCTTGCTTATCCTATTTAATGTGAAGAAAGCAAAATTAGGTAGAATCCCACAAAAATCGCTCAAGGTTTTGGCTCAAAGCTGCAATTCCAATCCAACATATAGAAGACATTCAGTACCCCACGTCAAGCATGCGCAACTTGTTGTCTGGACCCCCCCGAGCTAATTAGAATCTAAGTTACATCGAAGTGAGGAATAAAAGTGGCATATTATTGTCTTTAACCTTTGCTGTATTTAAAATTCCGTTAGGAATAGCTAATTTTCTTGATTAAATTTCTTCGTTGCATTCATCGACGAATCTTTAAAGCTCTCCCCATTAAATCTTCGACTTGGCGAAGGCGTTCGCATTAGAGTTCTATTAGGAAGATGATATGCAGGTGAAGAACTCACCTTATCAGGCTCTTTTCTGAAGCTCTCTTGCCTGACCATCGTTGGCCAATTCGCTCTTGCTCTTTTCTTCGGTGTTGACCCTCCGGGCTTCTCCAGGATCCATGCTTTACATGCAAAGGAGTTGATTTTTCTGGTGATGCAAAACCAAATTGATTGGGATGAAATTTACTGAACATTCCAGACTTGCAAGACTTCCTTTAATCACATTTTGGCCAATTATGTGCGGATTTACTTTCGCACATGACCACAAGAACTCATTGGAAAATGATCGATCTTTTGAAACCGAAGATGAGCACGACGATGAAGATGATAAAGATGAAGTCAACGAACATCCACTGCTGGTGCTGCTATTAGCACCATAAAAATAAGAAAATGAAGTACTAGAAGCAGCTGATGGAGATGGAGAAACTGGATTATGAATTGGTTCAGTAGCTTGAGAAATCACAAGCGCTTATCATGAACATGGCTAAAAGCTTGAATATTACAATTGCAATCTTTCTTGAATTTCTTTTTTGGTCTGCATTTGCTAATGCAAGAACCCATTGCTAATGAGAATGTGGTGACTACAGAAAATTTTGAAGGGCAGACATTAATAAAGTAATTTATATTAGTATATTTTTTTTTATTTATTGGGAGAGATTTGTTAAAGGAAAAATAAAAGTCTAAAAAGTAAGTTTCACTTTATTAGATTTTGAATTTTGTAGCCGGGCATTAAGCCGTTGATGGAACAACGGTTACATTAAAAAGCTATGATTGTTTTTTACTTTTCGCAGCTTTTCTGTAACGTGTATTGGTGATGTTCGAATTGAAATCCATGTATGCACCTATTCTAAATTTGATAAAAGTCCTTGCACTGTTTCAGAAATTAGTAAAAAAATGAATAGTTGAAAAAATTCTATGAAAAAGTAAAGAAGCTTGTGAATGAAAATAAAATGCTGCAGAATTTTTTTAATGAAAATAAATTTTGAAAAATAGTTTTTTGAATCAAGAAATAATTCAGAGCAAATTATTTGAGAAGGGTTATATTTTTAACTTAAAGACAAGAGAATTGGACTCGGCAGCTGACGGGGTAGCTGGGGATTTATTTTGTAGCAGTGTTTTGGTGAGGCTAAATAAAAGAATATTATAACAACGGGTTTACCGCAGTTGGATTTTTTCGTTTGAATTTTTTTTGGATTTTTTAAAAAATATTGTTGTAGCATTTTTAAATATTCTTTTTGATGAATGTGTATGTGAGATAAACAGGTTTAAAAAGTGTTCAAAATTTTTTAAAACCATGCTTCTAAATAACATGTCCAAACAAAAATGCCATTTGCGTCCAATCTGGAATTCCAGCTAATGATTTTATGTATAGATAATTCTAAATTAAGATGTTTAAGTTAAAGGAAATTTTACAACTTGAAAAGTATTTGATAGAATTATCGGACTGAGTCATATAAATATAATTAAATAATGAAATGTTTTTGTTTCTATTATTCGAACCATAATATATATATATATATATATGTATATATATATATATATATATATATATATATATATATATATATATATACTAGTAAAGCCTGGCCGCACAAGGTGCGGCCTTTGCCCAACTTTTCTACCATTTTTTTTTCAATTTTATGGAGGTTAAATTGATTATATTTCACCTGATTCATGTGCTTGATTTTGTTCCACTTAGTCCATACCACTACATGGGCAAAATTTGGGGCCCAAGTAACTAAACATAAATCATCTACAGTTAGCAATGTTAAAGTGTGTAATCAAATTTATTCAAGAAACAAAACAGTCCCTTGGTATACAGCGAATTTTTTTCCATCTTTTTCTTCAGATCAAGCATGCCATGACCTGAGAATTTAAGAATATTAATCTAAGATATTAGAAGTACAGGAAGCCAAGCACATTAAAAAAATTTAAAAAAAAAGAAAAGGGGGGAAGGGGTTTTGGTTTAAAAAAAGAACAAAACAATCATTTTTGCACATATGTTCTGTGTTCTTTTGAATGTCCAAGTTACATCATAACAGAAAAATCACACCATAAATGACATCCCACTAAATAAGATGGCAAATAAGAAAAGGAATATGCAAAACCATCAAAAGCATAATGAAATTCTAGAACAAACCAATTATGCTGAGGAAACTCATCTTGCCTAAACCTTCATATAACAGAGGCGTAAAAACAAAAAGGACAAAAAGGAAAATAGTAAAGCTGATTAAGGTCTTTTGTTTCTGTTTTGTACATTTAAGAAAACAACCATGTTGATTAAGTAAAACAGTCAACCATGCTCATTTATTCAACTGAATTTTGAGTAATGCTTTAATTACCATAACAAAATTCAACCAAGTCTCTCTTGGTTATTATAGTATACATCTTATCACACACCTTTGCATTTAAGATAAACAAGGGTTAAAAGAGTAGAGTTCTAAGGATCATAGGGTTGAAACCTGAAATGCAACTAAAAAGAACAAAATTGTATCATCACAGTCTATATAAGAACAATACAACTGGCCAATTTATTGTGATTTTCATCTTCTGTAAAGTCCCAACTAAAAGGTTACATTTTGTACAACAAAATTCACAGCAATCGCCGCAAAACTTTATCAAGAAATCAAAAGGAAAAAAAAAAAAAGGAAACGTCCAAATACAAAAAGAAATCAAAATGAAAATATTGTTCATATGTACACATGATTATATTCAGAATATATAACAGTAAAAGAAGAAAGCTCTTAACCAACTAAGGGGGGAAAAAATCAGAATAGATGCATAAGAAGCAGGGCACAATGATGTGATGAGAAAAAGAGGCCTGCAAAATTTTAGTAAAAGGTTTCAATGCCTCTTCGTAGTCATTTATCAAAGGTAGAAAACCAAACCAAAAAGGAAATACAAAATTGATAATTTACTTCAACAAAAACACTTAAAAAATCTGCAAAGAAAAACATTGAAACTACCAAGCAACGGCAAAATAATATGAAACAAAAAAATAAGAGCACTATTACATGCAATGGAGCAAATTATCATCCACAGAACCTGGAAAGTTTTAAAAAATAAAAAATGAAGATTCCAAAGAAAATTTGGATCACAAAATGTATAAAAAATATATAGCAAAGATGATCACAACAAACAATCAACTTATCAGTGGAAAAAAGAAACCAAGTGCAAATCAATGTAGTATTCAATACGAAATATCAAATCTTCCCAGGAGGGTAGGTTAACACAAAGGGAAGGAATGAGCTTAGGGTACAAAAAGAAGAGATCAAATGGCTGAAATTACACCAAGAAAAAGGGGTTGAACAGTGCACGGTATGGCGTAGCTGACAATGGCCAGAAAGCCGATAGAAAGAAGTACAGTTAATGGATATCCAGCTTGCGAAAAAGGCCGTAATTAGCAAAATGAAAAAATAGTTGAGCACATATTTTAGCCCAGCCGGCAAAAAAAAAAAAAAATTTGAAGGCCACCATTGCCTGACAAACCAAGAGTCAGAAGAAAGAAAAAGCCCAACCGGCCCGCAAAACAGAAAAAAAAACCTAGGCGCGACACGTGGCGTAAGTACAGTAGCTCAATTGGTTTTTATATACTAGGTAGATATATATATTTGTCACGTGCTTGTTTCCTACTCTTTTAAACCAACACAATATTTTCTTCAAAAAAACAAAAATGAAGTAATGATTTGTGAGTGTATCGCCACTAACAAGCAGTGACTTGCACACAGTTCCTGTTTGTGTTTGTGTTGCAGTCACATATTTCAAGTTCAACTCTTCAAAAAGATTTTATCATCGTTGGCTTTTGAACTTGAATCGCCTGAGCCGTAAGAGATCTGTGTTATACCGGTTTTTATTGCATTTTTCTTCTAAAATTCAATTTCCACACAGCAATTTGAATGAGATCTTTACATTATTTGCCTTAATTCTTTTTAAATAAATTGATTTTATTAATAAAACAAAACAGCTTCATTACCATAGAAAACAAATCACAAAACATCAACTCCAAAGTCAAAACTCAAAATGGGACTTTCTTGTGTAATTTAATATGAGACTATTTGTAGTAGCTAGAATTTTTCTGTCACAAAATCTTAATCTTGAATTCTGAGTGCAGCACAAGATGAATTAAAGTTGCTTCAAAATGAAATGTGTGCCAAAGTCAGAACTCAAAATGGGATCACTTTTTCTAGTGTTAAATTTTGGTTTAAGGCTATTTGGTAGACACTTCATGTTAAAGCAACTTTAATATATCTTGTGTCACAATAATTCAGTACTAGGATTTGTGTGACAGACAAATTCGAGCTACTATCTTTTACCGTGGACACAAGCTTGTGGCAATGTTGTTTATTGCTCAGGAATTCGTACTAAAATTCACACGCCTATTCTATGCGGCATCCATGGACTTGCAATTTTCTCTCTCTTTAGTTTGTGCAAGTTGAATGCCATGCAACTATCCAACATTATGTGATGGTCTTGCTAAAACTAACGACCAGCTTTAGAATCATTTGGGCCAACGCAAAGTCAGCCGAATAAGACGTGGCCTGTTCTAGCGCTACAAAAACTAGTCACTTTTAGTACCGAACTACCGATTTTATAAACATCTTCTTAACAAATGCATTTCTGCTTGGAATTTTCCACTTGTTTTTGAAAATTATTGAACTACCAATATAATTCTTGTTAATGAGTGAGATCCTTGTCCAGCAGTAAAACAATTTGGTTGAGGTTCCAATAATTAAAGATATTAGGTTCAAGTCTCATTAAATGTGAGTAACGTCCAATTATATGTTACTGTTTATCCCGCCACTTGCAAGGTGGTTGTAATGTTTATGAGTTATAATGTATTTGCATAGATCCTAACATTGTAGATTAGTTGTAATTTTACAAAAAAATCTAATTGTTGTTAAAACTATTATCAATGTAGTTTACTAAAACATTCAATATACCATCAGCTATAGAGTTAATTATAATTGTAGGGCTTGAAATTTTCTGTTGGAATGACTAATTAAAATTTTGTATGCACAGCTAAAAATTGCAAAAAAGGTTACAATTCAACATGCAATCCAACACACATACAGCATACTCTTATGTGTATGGAAAAAATTTATCCTTAAAATAAACAAGTATTTAGGCATTCTTACATACAAACAAATTGCATCTGGGGCTGTGAGTGTGTGTAAGTATGTGATGTGGAACAAGATTTCTAAGTTTTTCTTATTTTTTGTCTATATTAGTTTTAAGGTATTAGACAGATTATTTTATATAGTTTCAGTGTTATTTTTCTTTATCTGAGTAGGGTTTTTATGGTTGTTATTGTTGTTAGCGAGGAGCATGAAAAGAGGAAATAGAAGGTTGGTAGACGGATAGCATGATTGGGTAATGAAGTTTTTGATCAGAAGACTTTATACATTAGAGCGTGTCCGTGCCTTATATCGACTTCTGCTATTTGTGATAACAAGACTTCTTTTAGTACAGCGTGTTCATGCCTTACGTCAGGAAGTCTGCTGTCAAAAACAATTTCTAGTTATTTTTTGCAATTTTTTAATTTTTATGCAATTTGTCTTTCTTTTGTCTCAGAAAACTGATGCAACCTATAAATAGGCATATTCTAGGGTTTCTTTAGCAACTTTTATTATCTTTCATCTTTTTATTCTCTATAAACTTGGTTTTTACCAAATTTCTCTCAAAATTCTTGAAATTTTAAGGTTCTAATGAATCTTTTCGAAGTTAGATCGTCAATCTTTCTCTTTGTTTTTTGGAGAATCGTTCGTAAACTAATTCCTTAGATCATGCTTCCTTGAATATATTCACAATACTTGTAAAAATTGTAAAAATTGTGTTGGATTCTTTAAAACAAGTCTGTATTTTGGAAGCATTTGGCATTTACAATTTTTTTAACCCTTTTGGCCACCCACATAAACCATAAAATCCACATTTAATCAGAAATCACTTACTTCTGCTAAACATTTAACCCTTCGGCAAACAATGTACCAAAGTGCCGAAAATCCAGTAGTATAAGGTTAACCATTGACTTCTATTCTTGGAAAGTCATGGTTTTTATTAGTGGTTCTTAGGAGTACATTAGTGGTCAGCTATATTCGGCACTAAAATAAATCATGGTTTAAGTTATGTGTCAGTGGTCAGTTTTTTTAGCATTTTCTGTTGCTTTCTTAGCCTTATTTAAAGCTTGTACGTTTCTTTGGTCAAACAATAAAAGACAGATTATTCCCAAATTGAGCCTTTGACTTGTCTTCAATATTTTATTTCTTCTTTGTCAACATTTGTGGTATCGGAGCCATAAATAGAAAAGCCCTAAATTGACCAGGTTTCAATCCTTTTCTCCTCAAACAAAAACCAACAACAAGTTGTGAGTAAAATCCAAAATTGAGGGAAAGCTATGGCAAGCAATAGAACTAACATAACAGCACAACCCCTAATTCTAAATTTCAAAGGTGAAAAATATCATCTTTGGAGTATCAAAATGAAGACTCAGTTCAAATCTCAGGAACTATGGTACTTCGTGAAGAATGGGTATGAAGAGCCAAATCCACCACCAATTGAACCTGATCAATGATTGCTGAAAAATCGCAAAAAGGACGCAAAGGCCTTGTTGCTAATTCAGTTTGCACTGGAAGATGATATATTTCCTCGAATTTTAGCAGCTACCACTTCTAAACAAGCATGGGAGATTTTGAAGCAAGAGTATTTTGGCAACCAGAAGGTAATTGCTATAAAATTACAAACTATTGTCATGATTTTGAGACTCTAGTTATGAAAGACAACAAATCTGTGCAAGAATTCTTGTCTAGAGTGTCTAGGATTGTTAACTAAATGAAGTCTTATGGTGAAATAAAATTGTTGTAAGTAAGGTATTAAGGACCTTAACCTCAAAATTTGCTCATGTTGTTGCTGCAATTGAAGAAACTAAGGACCTCTCTACTTATGCTTTTGATGAAATGATGAGTTCTTTGTTAGCCCATAAAGCTAGACTTGGCAGATCCCATGAAAAGTCTGAGGAAAAGGTTTTCAAGTGAAGGGAGAGCTTTCCAAGGGTAAGACAAAAAGTTCAAGAAGCTATACAGAGGTAGAGGTGGATTTCGTGAACTAGATCGTGGTGGCGATAGAGATAGAGCCCAATTTGGTGAATCACATCAATATAAGAACTCAATCCAATGTAGATATTGTAGCAAATTGGGGCACAAAGAAGCTGATTGTTGGATCAAACAAAAGGAGAAACATAAACAAGAAAATCTTGCCGAAAAGGTTGATGAGGAAAGCAAGCTATTCATGGCCCATGCGCCAATTCAAGATAATGTCAACAACAAAGATGAATGGTTTTTGGATAGTGGATGCTCCAACCACATGTTGGGAACCAAATCATTGTTCAAAGAGCTTGATGAGTCATAGAAAGGTGAGGTCCGACTCGGGGACAACAAGCTAGTAAAAGTTGAAGGAAAAGGTACAATTGCCATCAAAGCTGCACAAGGTGATATTAAACTTCTCTATAATGTGCAATTTGTACCTAGTTTAGCTCACAACTTATTGACTATTGGACAATTAATGACTAGTGGACATTCTCTTGCATTTGATGATGATTCATGTGCCATTCATGCTAAAAAATCTGGACATACTATAGCAATTGTTCGTATGACACAAAATAATATGTTTCCTTTTGATGTCTCAAATGTTGTTAACAAAGCCTTAGTTGCTAGGAGAAATAATGAGGCAAATTTGTGGCATTTATGTTATGGACATTTGAATGTGAATGGTTTGAAACTTCTAAGTCAAAAAGAAATGGTTGTTGGCTTGCCAAAAATTGGGGAACTTGATTTTTGTGAGTGATGTGTTTATAGGAAGCAAAATAGGAAGTCATTTCCTACTGGAAAAATCATGGAGAGCTTCTAGTTGTCTTGAACTTATGCACGCTGATTTGTGTGGGCCTATGAAAACATAGTCACTTGGTGGAAGTCACTATTTTTTGCTATTCACAAATGACTATAGTCTTATGAGTTGGGTTTATTTCTTGAACTTCAAATTTGAAACCTTTGAGAATTTTCACAAATTTAAACTACTCATGTAGAAGCGTGGAAGAAGCATAAAAGCATTTTGAACCGATCGTGGCGGTGAATTCTTATCTAATGATTTCACTATTTTTTGTGATGAGAATGGCATTCGTAGTGAACTTACAGCTTCACACACACTGGAACATAATGGTGTTGCAGAGGAAAAAAACCAAACAGTGATAGAAATGGCCAGAAGCTTGCTAGAGGCAAAAGGACTTCTAGACTGGTTTTGGGGAGAAGCAGTTGCAATAGCAGTATACATCCTAAACATCTTACCAACAAAGGTAGTTCTAAATCAAACACCTTAAGAAGCTTGGATGGGTGAGAAGTCTCAGGTAAGCCACTTAAAAGTTTTCAATTGTACAGCATATGCTTTGGTTAATTCCCATTCTAAGTTCGATGAAAAATCTAAAAAATGCATTTACATTGGGTATAGTCCTCAATCCAAAGCATACCGTGTATATAATCCTATAAGTGGCAAAGTGATAATTAGTAGGGATGTTGTGTTCAATGAGAAACAAAATTGGACGTGGAATTTTGACAAGGAAGGTATGAAAAATCCATTCCCAGCAAATTTTAAAGTTGGACAACCAACAAGTTCAAACCTGCCATTATCTGCAGGTTCAGTTCCTTCCTCACCTGGTTACAACAATGCTACAAATCCTGCTAATTTAGATTCCTCTAGCAGTAGTAGTGAAACACTACCAAGAAAATTTAGACCTCTGAGAGAAATTTATGAGTTAGGTGCTTTTTCTTTATTAGTCACTGACCCCAACTTCTTTTAAAGAAGCTACAAAACAACATGAATGGTGGATTGCTATGGCAGAAGCTATGCAAGCCATTGAAAGAAATTCAACATGGGAGTTGGTTGATGTTCTAGAAGGTAAGAATGTTGTAGGGCTCAAGTGGGTGTTCCGAACAAAGTATAATGTTGATGGAAGCATTCGAAAGCACAAAGCTCGTCTTGTAGCAAAGGGATACTCATAACAACGAGGCATAGATTTTGAAGAAACTTTTCTCCAGTTGCTCGATTTGAAATTGTGAGAAGTGTTTTGGCATTAGTTGTTCAATTGCAATTACCTATGTATCAATTTGATGTGAAATCCATATTTTTGAATGGTGACCTAGAAGAGGAGGTTTATGTTTCACAACCTCTGGGCTTTGTTATTGGTAACAATGAAACAAAGTCTATAGGTTAAGAAAAGCTCTCTACGGGCTAAAGCAAGCTCCGCAGGCTTGGTATGGCAAGATTGATTCATTCTTCCAAGATAGCAGATTCACTAGAAGAAAATAAGCCTACTCTTTATTTGAAGAAGCAAGGTATTGGAAAATTTTAGGTGATTTGCCTTTATGTTGATGATATGACTTATATGAGTTCCTCAAAGTCCTTAATTGATGATTTTAAGTCTTGTATGTTAATTTGAGATGATAGATTTGGGCTTGTTGTAATATTTTTTGGGACTAGAGGTCATGCAAAGTGATGTATTTTTGTGTCAAAAGAATATGTTGTAGATCTTTTGAAGAAGTTTAACATGGAAAATTGTAAAGTGGCAGTCACACCAATGAACATCAATAAGAAGCTTCAGCGTGAAGATGGGATTGAGAAAGCAAACCCAACACTGTTTTGAAGTTTAGTTGGTGGTTTGAACTATTTAACACACATTAGACCTAACATTGTTTCTCTGTTAATGTTGTGTCCAGATTTATGCATAGTCCTACAAAACAACACTTTGGAGCAAGAAAAATGATTCTTTGTTATGTTGCTGGAACTGTGAATTTTGGTATTTTTTATTGCAAAGTACCAAATTTCAGATTAATTGTTTTCACTGACAGTGATTGGGCAGGATATTTAGATAATTGAAAGAGCACTTCCCTGGAGTAATGACATGGAGTTCAAAGAAGCAAGAAACAGCAGCCTTGTCATCATCCGAAGCAGAATATGTAGCAGCAACTTCAGCAGCACGGCAAGCTTTATGGCTCAGAAAACTTCTTGCTGATTTCAATATTGAGCAAAAGGAAGGCACTGAGATATTCTGTGATAACCAGTCCACAATTGCAATGGCAAAGAATCCTGCTTTTCATGGGCAAACGAAGCATATTGATGTGTATCATCACTTCATTCGGAAGCTGGTAGCTGATGGCAAAATAGTGCTGAAATTCTGTCGCACTGATGAGCAAGCACCTAATATTTTAACAAAATCTCCTTCCCAAGCCAAGTATCAGTTTTACCAATCACAATTGGGATGTGATTTTGAATCAAGGGGGAGTGTTGAGAGAATTATTCAAAATGTTAGTGGTTGATTTTTTGGAGCTTGTGTTTGTTATGTTTTTAGTTAGTGGGTCCTAGTAGTGCATTAGTGGTCAGCTATATTTGGCACTAAAATAAATCATGGTTTAAGTTATGCGTTAGTTGTCAGTTGTTTAGCATTTTCGGTTGCTTTCTTAGCCTTATTTAAGGCTTGTACTCGTTGTTTCTTTGGGCAAACAATAAAGAAAGACTATTTTCAAATTGAGTCTTTTTGTCTTCAATATTTTATTCCTTCTTTACCAACAGCTGCAAGTCGTAGTCTGTGTGCACGGGTTTTTCAGATAAAATAAAGAGTAATCTAAGACTTCTTCAAACTACGAAACAGTTTCACATTACTTACTCTGATTGCTAGCTTGTTTATATAGAATCAAAAGTTTCTGACTGATTTTGAGTTAAAATGAGGTTGGACCAGTCTTGGGCAGTTTTATTTGAACTTTCGCTTTGTAAATAATATAACTTCAACCTTAAATGTATAATCAGAGAATAAATTGAAATAAAATTGAATGATAAAAGAGTTAAAGAGAGTCGAGCACAAGGAATTTTTAAACATTTGACCCGAATAAGTCAAAGATGGAGAGCTCAAATGAAAATCCTCTATGGCTAAACTTCCAAATCTCATAGGAAAAATGTGTAATATGGATAAAAATATCCCTCTTAAAGAAAGCCTGGGCAAGAATTTTCTTAATTACTTCTAGAAAACAAAAAAGACTTCTATGCTTTTTTCCTGTACAGAAATTTCATGATCAGGTACTAGCATGCTAATTTATAAATAGAGTATAATACCAACGAAAAATTTAGACCATTTCTCGGTTTGTAATATATGCATTGGCGATGCTAGATTCTCTGTTTAACCGGCCCAATTTTCTGTTTAGTCAGTACAATTTTGATAATTAAATGTCATGTATACAAGGCTGGATACTGCAACAACTTGGGGGGTAATAGTCATAGCCGCAGCGCAGCTTCCGTGTGAGTTCCATTGTTTGATTTCTTGACCCATCGACGACGACGAAGACTATATAGCTAATTTAGCTAAAGACAATTTTCTTGGGTGTATATATATAAAATAGCCCCACTCTTAAGCTTTTTATCTTCAAAAACAAAGCCAAATCAAGCCTTGTTGATTAATTTTGAGATACCTTATCATCACAAGATTCTAATTTCCTAAGATTCTGTCTCTTGCAAAAAACCAAGCCATGACTCCACAAAGCTCGATTTTGCTGCTAGTGATGCTGATTGAACTAATTTTATTGGCAAAGCTGATAACAGCAATAGACCGGCCCATGCCCGAATGTCCGGAAACCTGTGGAGATCTTAAAATCCCCTTTCCATTTGGCACGAAACCCGACTGCTATCTCGACGGTACTTTCCTCATCACCTGCAATAACAGCGAATCATTTTTGCGCAAAAGTAAAAGCATTAGAGTACGTAACATATCACTAGTTGATGGCCAGATGACAGTTTTGTCTTCTGTGGCTAGAGGTTGTTACAATGCCTCGGGAGCACTCACAGGAAAACCCAACTCTCCGAGGTTCACTCTGACAACATTTTCGGTATCATCTACCGGCAATAGATTCACCGTAATTGGCTGCAATACTGCTGCCATGGTTGCCGGATTGGCTGAAGGATCAAAGGAGGATGATTATAGAGTTGGATGCATATCGCTCTGTAATAGTTTGGAAAGCATTGAGAATGGAACATGCTCGGGTATTGGATGTTGCCAAGCATCCATTCCTGATGGAGTAAGGAATTATAGAATAAACATTGGAAGCATCTCGAATAGCACCATAGTGCATGACTTCAATCCTTGTAGTTATGCTTTTGTGGCTGAAAAAGATTATTTCAATTTCTCGACTGCTAAGCTCAAAGACTGGGGAAATACTACACAAAAAGTTCCCATGGTGCTTGATTTTGCTGTAGGAAATATAACTTGCGAAGAAGCCAAGAAAATTGAATCCAGCTACGCTTGCCGATCGGTGAATAGTAATTGCACAGATTCACCTTCTAGACGAGGCTATTTTTGCACTTGCTCAAAAGGTTATGAAGGAAATCCGTATCTTAAAGATGGTTGCAAAGGTATATGCTGCTACTAAAAGAAACTGTTGTTTTCTTAGTCAAAAGGAGCAAGAAGTAATATCAAATTGAGTTCTTCTTCTTTTTCAGATATCAAAGAATGCGAAGATCCAAACCGCTGCAAAGGAAAATGCAAAGAATTAGAAGGCAGCTATCGTTGTTATTGCCCGAAGGGGTTTGACGGTGATGGAGAGTCAGAAGTTTGTCGTAGAAGCAACACTTTTCTTTATGCTGCTCTAGGTAAAAATTTTCGATATTGTCGCAGTTTTTGGCATCTTTTCACCAAAATTAATGTTTTACTATTCTTTTTCCTTGGGCTAAGAAATAATATACGCTTACCTAAAAAAAAAATTTATACTATCATACTCCCTTTATTATCCTATAAAGCAAAAAAAAGATAGAGAATTTAAATATTTACGACTATCTTACATCAAAATTAACTTTGATGGGCACCACAAACTTTCTCAAAGTCGTGGAACTCTAGTCATTTAACTTGAAAGATCAAATCTATACATGCGATACTAAATTCAACTGTACATATCTTTAATACATGTAAAGTGTGAAGTCAGAATGAAACACACTATTATGAGGACTTCCACAAAAATATGGCTTATGATGAAGTATGAATTAGTAGGTTCCAGTTCTATGATATAAAGGAAATGCAATAATGTTTTCATGCCATTGCCAAAAACATTGAAGATACCAAACCCAACTTGTAGACTTGAATGCAGTTATATATCCCCATTTTTTCAAGCAGGTGCTCTTTCAATTCTTCTGCTCTTACTTATGGGAAGTTCATGGATATATCACGTAGTAAGACAAAGAAAGCTCTCCAAAATCAGAGAGAATTTCTTCCGCAAAAATGGTGGATTGTTGTTAGAGGAAAAGATATCAAAACAAACAGGTTGCACAAATAGAGCCTTAATTTTCACTGAAGAAGATCTTAAGAAGGCCACAGACAACTTTTCCGAGACAACAGTCATTGGCAAAGGCGGATTTGGAACGGTACATAAAGGAGTAATACCTGATGACAGAGTAGTCGCTATTAAGAAGTCCAGAGTGACTAATCAAAGCCAAAATGAGCAATTTATCAATGAGGTGATAATTGTTTCCGAAATCAACCATCGGAATGTTGTTAAGCTCATAGGCTGTTGTTTGGAGACAGAAATTCCCCTGTTAGTTTATGAATTCATCACGAATGGAACTCTTTTCAGTCACATTCATGATGAATTTCTTTCGTCATATTTTACATGGGATATACGACTCAAGGTTGCAGCAGAAACTGCAGATGCTCTTGCATACTTGCATTCTGCCGCTTCTGTTCCCATTATCCATAGAGATGTAAAAAGTGTCAACATTCTCCTCGACAAAAACTACAACGCAAAAGTGGCTGACTTTGGAGCTTCAAGGTTTATCCCTCTGGATAAAACTGAAGTGACTACATTAGTTCAGGGAACCTTTGGGTACTTAGACCCCGAGTACTTCCACACAAGTCAATTGACTGATAAGAGCGATGTTTATAGCTTCGGAGTTGTCTTAGCTGAATTGCTAACGGGGGAGGAAGCAGTTTCCTTTGGCAAATCCGAGAAAGAAAGGAACTTAGCCATGTACTTTGTTTCTTCAATTAATCAAAATAAACTGCTTGAAATATTGGATGGCCGTCTGGGGGTACTGGACAAAAAAATTGAGCAGGTTGAAGAAGTTGGATTACTGGCAAAGCGGTGCTTGAATGTGAAAGCAGAAGAAAGGCCTACCATGAAGGAAGTTGCCATGGAATTGCAAGGAATGAAAGCATGGCGGCAACATCCCTGGACTGAGAATAACATGAATCCTGAGGAGACAGAATACCTGCTTAGCACTAATGTGTCTTCGAGCTCTGGCATTGATTTGGTTGGTAGTAGCAAGGGATACAGTGCAACAGGGGAATTTGATAGCATGAATATTGAAAAGATTGCGCATTTAAATGATGGGAGGTAATTTCAATGACTGAAAATTGTGTAATAGGATTCACTATTTCTTTTTTGTGGCATTTGAATTTTGGTAGAAACAATCCAGAGCATTGGCTTGTTGTAATAAATGCCTATTCTAGGCTAGCTCTTGCACATAAAACTAATTCTTTGAATTTCCCGAATTTGCTGGTACTTCAATTATACGGCAGTTGATATTTTATGCAAAGTTTTGGAATTTGGTTCCTCAATACTCAAGAGTATCCTCTCCGAAGAACTGAAAGAAATAAATAAAATACAAAAGCTTTCAACGTAAAGCCCATACTATAACAACTACAGCATAGTTCGACTATGAAATAAATAAAGGTAAAAATTATTTTTGTGAGAGTATATCTGACATTGTTCTTCTTAATATTGGCTATCCATATATCATTCCATTGGTATGTGTGGACAACAATGACCTTCAATGAATTTTGTGTTATAATTTTGTTATTAATGGATGTTGTTGTTTTTCTAGTAGTTGTAATAATAATAATAATAATAATAATAATAATAATAATCTTATATTATATTATATTATATTATTATTATTTATTATTTTTATAATAAAAGTGGGAGTTTTGCGAGTTGTTACATTTTCTTTTCCATAGTACCCCTCATAAAACAAATAATGGCAATATTATGTCACCGAAATTAAATGCATTTTCTTAAACTCATAGGGCTATTTTTGTAATACTCATATGAGTATTTATCTTAGGAATGTAAATTTTATTAAAGCATGTTTACTAATATTGTTTGTTTAGTTTTTACTTTAGGAATATTGAGTATGTAGAAATATGGAAAGTAGGTTTTCTTGGAGCATATTTCCTTAATTTTTTAGGTTTTATTGGAGCATATTAAGTTTTTAGAAATTAAAAATTGTAATACAATTGTAAAATCTGAAAGTCATGATTAAAATTCAATGACCATTGATTCTCGAACACAACCAAGAAGGCCAACTCAAGTTCTTTGCACGGTGGTGACCATTGATTCTCGAACACAACCAAGAAGACGAACTCAAGTTTTTTGCACGTTGGTGAATATCTCCGCATCCATCGAGCAGCCTGCCACAAGTTCTTTCCCCATTGGTACAAATATTGGTGCGTTCACGTTGGTGCGTTTATATTTGAAACTATTGTTTTCTGTTTTTTTATTCATATGTTGGCCTTCTTTTTGTTTAATTAAAAATTTTATACATATTTTAATATGAATCTGTTTAAACATGAAATCAAAGCTAACGAGGCAAATCATTTTGTATCAGCTGTTATTTAATTTTTAGTTTTTCTTCTTCTCAGTTGTTATATAAAGTTGGATCTAAACATGTGTGTAAGTCAACAATTACCCTGCAGTCCACAAATAATTAAAATAGATAATATAATATAATTAGATTACTATCTTCATCCAATAATTCATTCGAATGTACAATTTATCAAATGCAAAACAGCACCAATTCTACGACATTAAATTTTATCCCTTTAATTAGAACAAAGAATAACGCACATCCCAATATGCGAAACCAACACGCTTTGTGACTACTGATATAACAATGAACGGAATACAAACAAAAAGGTGGTAAGATGTAACTGCCATTGACATCTCCAGTGATCTACTGAATCTCAAACGAAATCGTCGAAACTCACAGCATAGTGGCCTGTGTTCATCCTGCATATAAGCATAACAAAGTAACATACAAACCAACTGTAGCTATCTTACGACTACCAGAAACAGCTTAAAAGAATTGTTGTAAAACACTACCAAATTTAATCATTAATACTAATATATTATTAGCATGCTTCACTATTCCCTACACTTGTAATATATTATTAGCTGTTCTTTTAACTTTTGCCTCTTTCTTCCCTACACTTGTAATTTAGTCATAGTATTTTCTGAAAATCTCTACAAAATTATTAAGAGTCTTTCTAACTACTAGCATGCTTTCTCAAAATCCCTCTTTTTGTCCTTCTCTACATAAAGAAATCTAAGAAAATGACCCAAAAAAATTATCAAGCTTAAGCCATAATAATAAGTGGAATGATGAAGCCTTCGCAAAATGATAATCTCCCAAGCCATAAATTCCACTGCTTCAGTATCCATGGTGTCAAACCACACTCTTTTAAGGGCAAGAACTTAATTACTCCAACATACAACATGCCAAATAAAGAACAATAAATGCAGTTTCAAATCAAACTCGCCAAAGTCTTTACAGACTATACTGCTTGTCATAACCTTGAAATCCATTAACAAATAATACAGCATAAAGAAAAAGGAATATGTAGAAAAGAAATCAAAAAATAAATGAACAACTAACATGGAATACAGTTTATCATTCCCCAAAACCAACACCAATGGAAACCAACACCAATGAAAGATTATTGAGAATAAAGATTACACCCCTACGAAAATTCTCTTCTTCTTAACACTAGAACAAACCAGAATATGTACACTATACTTTGTGGGATTTTGGCCTCTGCTAGGATGAACATTGCTTTTGACAAAATATATTCCAGTTACAAACTAGTTTTCTTGCATGTCTTTTGCATAATATATATTCATTCTATCGAACCTATCTATCCATGCACCTAAAGCTAACAAAGAATCTAGAAATCAAACTTGCAGCTATGGTATGACTAATCATTTTGAAGAGGATTTTAAAGGCCCAACCACCAGAACCCCTTCGTATAATTCTAAAAGTTTGTAAAGAAAAAATTTCCTACAATGGAGTCAAAATTTGTATTTAGCACATGAGAATTTATAACGTCCCGGTGGACAGTAGTGTGCTTTGTGCAGAAAATTACTTACTGCATTTTCAAGTATTTCATACACATACCGTAATCATAAGACACACACTATATAGTTCAATTATACCTCAGTCTTCTATGCAATGAATAGTCTACGAACCAATAATCTCGAAAGTCAAGTCGTGGGTTACATAAATGTGGTGGTGAGTTAAATAGTCTTCAATTTTGTTTCAGTCTTGATGTGCACTAATCGTGGTGCGTTACATCTAACTTTTTGGTGCAAGTCCTTTTATGTCCGAAGTATAGCTCTATCTGACAAGTCAAGTCATCGAAGAAATTACTTAAATTATTCATGAGTTTGGAATCTTTAGAAAAAAAGTTCAGCTACACGTGTTTCACGGCTAATGTTAAATTGACATAATAGTATTAAATTAATGACAATGGTATAAGTAGTAATTTTTTTCCAAAAGAAAATGAAAAAATAACTGAGTATCAATTTTTTTCCAAAAATTTCTTCTTAACATAAGAGCCTCATTGAACATTTCTTAACATTAATATGATATTTGATGCTTGCATTTTCCTGTGTTGTTGGCTCTGATATCATCATATTTACTCTTTTCATCAAGGTCTGGTACTGGAATGGCAAGATAGGGGCTGAAGGCTAAGATTTATATATCTGAGTTTATGCAACATCATTATCAAATTCTTTAACATAATTAGAGCAATATGAATAGATAGAATATAACAGACATTACCAGCACTTTGTTTGTAAGCATTATATGAACTTTCAACGAATAAAAAATATTAATAATCCCACTTAGTATGCCAATAATATAGTTCTCACGGTTAACTGTTTCCTATTGGTGCGTAGCATCTACAACTATCATTGTGAATTTAAAACCATTTTAATTAGAATGTTAAGACATTCAATGTTAACTATACCATCTATTGCTGTTAGTTTTGCTTATTCAACCGTTATAAAACTAACATCAACTATAATATTGTAGGAGGTAACAAATAGTTGTTCATCCATATCGCCATTCAATTTATGTTAAGAATGGAGAAAGGCAAAGGTTAGTCAGATCTGTAACTGACTTATCACATTGTTGAAGTTAAATTATTAATTATTTACTAATCCTGAAAACATTTATAACAAAAACATGTGAAAATGCACAAAACAAGAAAAGAAACTGGTATGCTTCATTGACAGAAGAAGAAAGGAAGCGATATAATGAAGCAAGAAGCAGAAAAAGACATTATCAAAATAATTCAGAAGCTGAAAAGCAAGCTGGAAATACAACAAACAAGAAAAGAAGTTGGTATTCTTCGTTGACAGAAGAAGAGAGGAAGCAATACAATGAAACAAGAAAGAGAAACAGAAACGACCAGACAAGCTTTATAGTTGAAGGACAAATGCAAAACAATGTTAAGGAAAGACAACCTTCAATTCTCAAAGCCCAATTGGCATCACATGAATATAAAGGTCAGTATGTTATCACTCTAAATGATAAAACATTAGCATGTAATTTCTCTAGAAAAACTACAATGACTGTACTGAAAACTCATTTTGTATCAAACCTTAATTCTTTTATAGGAGAGGTATGTTATGAGCCAATGTGCTCAGAGTTACACATTCTTGCCAATGAAACTGCATGTAAATATTGTGGAGCTATGAGATTTCAATTTGAACCACCCTCTTTTTGCTGCCAAGGCGGACAAGTTAAGCTTGTTGAACTTGACATGCCAGAAGAATTGTACAACTTATTTACATCGAACACTGATGAACCTAAGGAGTTCCGTCGCAACATACGTGCTTATAATAGTATTTTCTCATTCACATCATTTGGTGTCAATCTAGACAAGGAATTAGCTTCCTCAAGAAATGGAGTCTATACATTTAGAGCGCAGGTACAGATTTATCATGATCTTCCAGTCACTGATTCCAAATGAAAATTGCCCACGTTACTTCCAGCTATACTTCTTTGACACAGCAAATGAGTTGCAAAATAGGCTAAGGATCCTACGAGATCTAAAGCTAAACAGGTCTATTGTGCAGAAACTCATGCATATCATGGAAGGGAATCCTTATGCACAGGTTCTACGCAGGATAAAGGACAGTCCCTCTTTCGATGATTTGCAAATATGTATAAGAAAGGATGCAAAATTAGACCAGCGGGTCTATAATGAACCAAGTGCTGATCAAGTAGCTGCTATATGGGTGGAAGGAAACAATCCAAGTGAACATCTTGAAAGGGACATTGTAGTGCATGCACATTCAGGTAGTAGGCACAGAATCAAGCACTATTATGGATGCTATGATCCTCTTCAATATCCTATTCTCTTACCTAAAGGCGAGAGTGGTTGGCATCAGGATCTAAAGAAGGATAGCAAGAATAACAAATCAGATTCAAGACTTGAAGGTAAGCATGATTAAATATTTTCTAAAGTACTATCAATTACCTATTTTGTTGATTATCAATAAATTATTTATATTTTATACACCTTGAAATTATTCTTTCTTTGTTTATATAATATTATAACAGGTGTCATTGGAAGGAAAATTAATGATAACACTTCAGCTATCCCTGTATTTAATTCTGCCAAGGAAATCATTAATCGGGAAAAAAAAGGTAAGGCTTATTTTCTAATTATTTCTATGAGAAATGTTTAGAAATTCAAACTTTCATAGTTTGTCTAACATAAAGATAAAAACTTAAATACTTTATTTTGAATTTTCAGATGTTACAAAGAATAAGAGCCAAAACATATCATGTAGAGAATATTATGCGTACAAGTTACAAGTCGGACAAGGGAAGAAATCTATTTTGTTGTTTGCTGCTAGACTATTACAGCAATTTGTTGTTGATATGTACATCAAGCTGGAAACTACCAGATTAGATTTTACAGGATGAAGCAATCTGAAATCAGAGGCGAATTGTACCAAGGAATAGTGGATTCAGTAATGGCAGGAGAAACAAGAGGAAGCCAAGTAGGCCAAAGGGTGTTCTTCCAGCATCATTTATTGGCGGGCCTCGAGACATGAGAAGAAGATATTTGGATGCTCTAGCTTTAGTTCATCATTTTGGAAAACCGGATCTGTTCATCACAATGACATGCAACCCGGACTGGATAGAAATTCAACAAAATTTAGCTAATGGTCAAACTGCACAAGATAGACCAGATTTAGTTTCAAGAGTATTTCGGGCCAAGCTACAAGACCTTAAAGACCAATTATTTAAGAAAGACATCTTTGAAAAAGTTGCAGCAAATGTCCACGTGATTGAATTCCAAAAGAGGGGGTTACCACATGCACATATGCTAATTATTCTAAAGCCAGAGTACAAAATTACTAGCCCTGACCAATATGACAAATTTGTCTCTGCTGAGCTATCCTGATAAAGAAAAATATCCACATCTATATGATCTTGTAGTAAAGCATATGATGCATGGTCCTTGTGGACATCAGAATGAGAATAATCCATGCATGGTAAATGGTGAGTGTAGATTTCATTACCCTCGACCTTACTGTGATAAGAGCATGTGTGCAAAGGATGGATACCCAATTTACAAAAGGACGGAATGACGGAAAGGAAGTTTTAGTAAGAAATTCGTTACTCGATAATAGATGGGTTGTCCCTTATAATCCATATCTACTTACCAGGTATAATTGCCATATAAATGTTGAGATATGCTCTGGGTTAAGGCTGTGAAGTATCTATACAAATACATCTACAAAGGTCATGATAGAGTGGCTGTTTACATATCTTATGCTGACGGTGATAATTGATTGATGAAATCCAGCATTTTCAAGATGCTAGATGGGCATTTGCACAAGAAGCAATGTGGAGGATTTTGAATTCCATTTGAATGAAATAAATCCAGTTGTAATAAATTTGCAATTACATCTTTCTGGAAAATAATTTGTTTTTTATTGAGAACAACATGACTTGAAAGATGTTATGCAGTCAGACAATGTGTCAAAGATAATGCTTACAGAGTTTTTTAACTTTTACAGCAGAAATTCTAATGCTAGGAAGTATCTCTACAGAGAATTTCCCGAACATTATGTTTGAAACGCTACGAAGCGTTATTGGAGTGAAAAAATATAAAGAGATGTCATTGGAAGGGTAAATGGAGCAAACCCTACAGAAGATGAAAGGTATTACTTGAGACTCTTACTAAATCATGTTCCAGGACCATCTTCGTATGAAGAATTATTCACTGTAAATGGAGCAAGATATTCTACATTCAAGGAAGTTGCACAGAAAAGAGGATTATTGAAAACTGATAATTCTATTTACGAATGTTTGGATGAGGCTATAACTTTTCAAATGCCACAAGCTCTTCATAGACTATTTGCAACCATATTAGTCTATTGTCAACCAGAGGATACAAGGGATCTATGGCATAAATACTTAGAGCCTATGAGTGAAGGTTTTAGAAAGAATAGAAAAGACTTAGAGAGTCTTATCGCATCTACCACTCTTAGAAGCATAAACTATTTTTTAGAGAGTATGGAAAAAAATGTTAATCAGTTTGACTTGCCAATTCTACCAATTGATTTTAGTCAGCAGAGAAAAGCATATCCAAGAGAACTGGAAGAAGAAATGTCTATTGAGATGGCCCAGATTGATTATGTAGCTTAATCAAAGCTAAATCTACAATAAGAAGAAGCATTTTATAGAATACTTCAAAAGGTATCAAGTGGAGAGAGAGGTATCTTTTTCATTGATAAGTCAGGAGGAATTGGAAAAACATTCTTGTACCGTACATTACTAGCTCATTTAAGATCAAGAAAAATGATTGCCCTTGCAACGACAACATCCAGAGTAGCAGCAACACTAATGCCTGGAGGAAGAACTGCACACTCACATTTTAAAATACCACTCAATCCAACTGAGAGTAGTCTCTACTCCATATCAAAGCAAAGTGGAAATGCAGAATTATTACGATGAGCAAGACTCATCATTTGGGATGAAGCTCCAATGGCAAAAAGATTTGCTATAGAGACTCTTGATAGAACATTACAAGATATAATGAACATAAAAGAAGACTTCGGGGGTAAAGTAGTTGTTTTTGGGGGTGATTTTCGACAAGTTCTACCAGTTGTTCCTCGAGCTACAAGACAAGAAACTAGTCTTGTCAAGTCAATCTTATGGAACAAAATGGAAAAGATACATCTCAGCCGTAATATGAGGGCAAGAGACGATCCAAATTTCAGCTACTTTCTTTTACAAGTTGGAAATGGAGAAGAACCTACAAATGATGAAGTCATGATTCAAATACCACGAGAAATGGTTATCAAATATGAAACAGATGAAGATCCAGAGCAGAAATTGATCGAGAATGTTTTTCCATCCCTACAACAGAATGCCCACTCAGCTGAGTATATGATAAACCGTGCAATACTTGCAGCAAAAAATGAAACTGTCGATGTTCTAAATGAAAGAATGATCGAAGAGTTTCCTGGAGAAGAAAGAATTTTCAAAAGCTTTGATGAAGCAGTGGATGACACCAATAACAATTATCAAGAAGAAATTTTGAACTCTCTCATCCCCCAATTGGATTACCACCACACAAGTTAGTACTCAAGAAAGATTGTCCAATAATGTTGTTGAGAAATTTAGACCCCTCAAATGGGCTATGCAATGGCACAAGAATGGTGTGCAAAGGGTTCAAAGACAATGTTGATTCATGCAGAAATCACAGTCGGAGATCATAAAGGCAAACACGTATACAAAGCATAAATTTATTGTAATACACTCCATACATATTGTATAGCAAAATATCAAAGCCTCTTTACACTATTTTTTTTTTATTTAAACAACTGAAAAGTATTAATCATCATGACACTAGGTATTACTACCACTGAATTCCACTTTCTCCAGTAGAAAGTGAAGGTTACCCTATTTCACTTCAAGCGAAAAGCAATACCCAATTCGATTATGTTTTGCAATGACAATTAATAAGGCACAAGGGCAAACAATTCAACATGTTGGAGTGTACTTGCCACAACCTGTTTTTTCTCACGGACAACTATATGTGACTTTATCTAGAGGGACAGTCCATGTCAACAACAAAGGTGCTTATAAAGGACAATTCGTATCAAGTAGATTCGTTCACTAAAAATATCAGTATACAAAGAAGTTCTTCAAGTGCAAAGGTATTCTTCTTTTATTTTGAATAGTGCAACATGTCATTTCTTGAAAGAATTTTAAAAACTATGCCTATTCTCAGTCACTACTAATTATATTACATATTTTATTGTTCGTTGCATTGTGTTTTCAGAATTTAGGACTAGCCATCAACACATGCTTGTCAAAATGTCGAGAAAATACACATTATGGTTTCAGATTACTTTGTTGCTTAGATATGCATTTTTTTAATGTGTCATAAAATTGAGAATTTTTCCATTAATTCTATTGTCATTAAGATCATTTATTAATTATTCTTAGCATCATTTATTGACCATTCCCGGAAGCTCTTTAGCAAGTACTCTATCAAGAGACTGTCATACTTATCTTTATCATAAGATTTGCTCTTTCAAATACACATTATAGCTTGAAATTACTTTGTTGCCTCGATATGTATTTTTTTAATGTGTAATAGAACTGAAAATTTTTTCGTTAATTATATTGACTATACTAAGAGCTTTAGCAAGTACTGTATCAAGATTCACTCTTTCAATGACATCTAATATTTGGAATCCAGGTACAAGTAGAAAACCCACAATGCTAAAATTACAAAAGCCAAAGTCAAATTCAAATAGGAAATGATAGTGAAATATAGCACCCAATTTGTACAAAAGATTCTACTCAAATTAAGTAGATGTTTAACCAGTAAAACTCTAAAAGATAAAATATATCCAGAATTATGAACCCTCTAATAGGTGCACAATAAAGTAGTTTAATAGGAACTATGTCCATGCAGCAAAACAAACATATTGAATCTAATATTAAGACTAAAAGTGATTGTCTTTTAAATTTTGTTTTAGTTTACAACTTTTCAAACTAACAAGGCAGCAATGTCTTATTGGACTCTAATCTCTCCTCCATTTTTGTATTTATTCATTTAGACAACCATGTCAATCAAAAACGGACAATATCGAATTAAAATCTCATAAATTCCTGATTTTTTGTTGATCCATCAAGGTTTACATGCACGCAGGCATTTAGATGATTAATAAGATTAGTGTGAAATACAATACCCACTTTGAAGTTTATTACAATATGGTACTGAGCACACCATTGCTTGGACCAAAAAATGAAAACATTTGATAATCTATGTTCATAGGTCATTTAATAGTGCATTTTCTTACTTCGTGAGAGAGACTACAAGAAAATGACATATCCAATTTTGTATTTTTCAAGAAGAAATCCAATAGCCACTCAAAGAATCCCCTTGCATTCATCTCAATTATATGGCATTAACAAGTCTACAACATGTGGTATAGATTTTTTTAAGAAGAATGGTAAGCCCAGCAAAAAGTCTACAAGATGTGATATAGGAATAAAGGTATGCCCCGCAACAAACTGGAGAGTGTTACTGGTGCTAGCTGGCCAAATGAATAAGCTGAAGATGCATTAAAGCACAATTAGTAATTGAAGTCTCTGAACTTATAAGTTAAAATACCTTAGTTATAAGTTAAAAGAATGGCCAAAATTAACCAAATAGAACAAGTCAGAAGCTAGCAAAAAAGGTATGATAAATCTGGATAGTTGAACAATGGTTGTCCCATTAGTCACAAGTCGTAAATATGGATTTGTACTCCAATTCTAATTGAAGATGTTTCATAATTTCAAGTGGTTAAATTACTACATTGACGTGATTGTAATTGAAAATGAGTTAGAATCAAAAGGAAATCAGCTATATCTGGAAGCTCAATACAAAAACCATAAACATTCCTCTTTTTAAGTATCCCAAATACACAGGAAACGACATTTGATGTCTTTCGGAAATCTATAAAATTAAAGCACTCTCCAAAACTTTTACAACTTCTAAAATCAAACCTAAGATTGCCAAAATATTACTACAAAAATAAGACCGCCGAAAAAAATTACTAAAAAATTACAGTTTTTCAAAGTTCAAAATTCAAGACCATAAAAAGGTAATTGCACAAAAACTTAATACTCAAATTTTTTTTATCATTCCAAAATAGACATTAATAGCCCCAAAAAAGATAGAACTAGAATAGAAGTTTCCTAAACATAAAATTTATGTGTTTAAAGGAAACAATGTGCATCTATAAATATATACTCAGAACATGAACACTCATCTAAAATCATATTCACAACAACCGGATTCTCCTTAAAATTTGAAGGTTGTAGACATCGAAAGCAACAAAGCCAAGCAACAATCAAAGCCGAAATCCCGAAACATTGTGAGGTAACACTTCTCATCTTTTTTTTTTTTATTTGCGGAATTTAATGATCACATAGTTATCTAAAGAAGCCATAGTATATTTGTTAAAGTAGGAGCTTGGGATGGTTGTGATATAACAGTTTGCAAAAATTATAGAAAATTTTCAAGAGAACAACAAAATCTGAAATTTTGACCTAATAACATGAACTTCTATGGAAAAGAAGTATATAAATTTAATTGAACAAGGGAAAATACCAGAAAGTAGTGGTTCGCCCAAAAGAAGATGGAGCGATCACTGGTCTGAAAGCAAAAACTGGGGAGTTAGAAAGTGCTCAAGGAGGAAAGAAAAAAGCTTTTTTTTAGCAATATGTGTGGTTTCGGATGAGCCGAGAGGGATGAATTCTAGAATACTAAATATGTGGCTTGTATATGGGAATAGAGTAGACAATTGAACGGATGATAAGCCTTCACCGGTCACGTGTAAAATTTAGGACACTTGGCTCTTCAATCTTGCTTTACACTTCCAATGAGTTAAGGATATAGATAGCTAATTAACAATGCCAAAATGCACAACGAATTTTCAACAATTTTAACTTGTGAAACTTAAATGTTGACTTCCAATGGTTTCCATTTTCTATTGTGATTATGATTTGTCCTCAATAATCAATGACAATCATTATTATTTTATTCAAATTAATAAAACTCCAGTCTTTCATTTTATTCTAGAATTATTAGTACATGCTCAATAAAAACTGGAGAGATGCATATTTTGACTTTCTTCTAGGGATGAAAGACAAGATTTCTCATTGTCTTAGCAGATGCTTATATGCCGAATGGAGGTAAGTTTGAAAGAGACTACATGAACACATAGTGAAGTATAAATTCAAACAAATGTTAGTGATTTTTTATGATTGTAGAATAGAAACTGTGACAATCCATGATATAGTGAAATAAATAATTATACAATGAAATTAATTATTAGAAATGCCTTTGCTAGATTATTTAGTGTCTAAAAGGGTCCAGATTTCGAGCAAAAATTTGAGACAATTGGAAACTGTTCACGCCATAAAGACTATTTGCCGTGATCACGTATATTTTGACCGTTTACAAGCATAATAATTTGATAATAAGTTATAAAACGGTTTAACAAATATATTGAATTTACGTAAGATTTATAATTTGAGTATTGGTTTGAAGGTATAAGGGACCACGTAATATATTGTTATACATGTATCTTAAACTATTATCAATATATTATGGGATAATTACAGAAACCTCCCCTGAGGTTTCTGACAATTTCACTTGGCACCCCTCAATTTTCAAAAATTACACAAACCTCCCTTGCATTTACTATTTTGGTAACAAGACCTCCCCTTTTAATAAAAATTTTAATTGAAAACCCCATAATGCCCTTCTCAATCTACAAAAGAATAAATAAAAAAATTTATTCTATTTATCACTTGAACCACTGTACCACCAACTTGACGAACACCGTCGCTAATAACCAAAAAACAATACCATCAACACCAGTACATCACTATCAACTAATTAGGAAAATAAAAATAAAAAATCTATCTAGTTTTTAGCACTTGAACCACTATCATATCACACCAGCTCCATTTTCGCTAGTCACTATCCACCATAAGCAACCGGATTATAGAGCCAAAATTCATAGAGATATTCCTTAGCCAGACACTAAAATCCAACCCAACTACATAAATCCCAACCAAACTCAAATTCGTAGAGTTTTTCTATTTTTATGAACCCTTTTTGGTAAAAGATTGATTTCAAAGGGTATTATTGGAACTTTAGTAACCAAGGGAGGTTTGTGTAATTTTTGAAAATTGAGGGGTGCCAGGTGAAATTGTCAGAAACCTCAGGGGAGGTTTCTATAATTATCCCATATATTATATTATATATAATATGAGCAATATTATATTAACGTATATATATAAATTGCAAATATACATGGACAATTAAGTATTCCATGTATGTGGTTATATATTTTTTATTTTAAACTAATTTATTAAATGGATATCGACTATGGCGTTGAAGTGGTTTTTATTGTGTTTTTCTCCGGGCTTTTTCTTCCTTTGTTTTTTTTGTTTTTTTTTTTTTTTTGGTTTATACTTGCTTAAATCACTTCCTTCACAAATTTGAATACTGCCAACAAATTTGCCCTTCTAATTACTAACATTACTATTAAGGATTATATTTTTGGCATTTTTTATTAATTGAATACTTTATTAAAAAATATATATAACTTACAACGGCAATATGAACATGCGTGAATATGTACGTGAAACCATAATATTGACTAAAATAGTTAGGTAATAGTCAAATTAGGTTATAATAATATTGAGTACTAATTATATATATAATAGTATTGACTATAATGTACTATAATGGTACAGGTACTATTATACGTATAATGGCTAATATTATACGTGACATAATATATAACCGTTTATGTACTATTTGGTAGTACCTATTATAAACGCATGTATATAGTATTATAACGTAGTCAATATTAGCCTATTATGCTAATATATAGTAAAATTATGGTTAATATGGCGTTTTCCGTTTTCTTTGGCATGTATATAGTATTACGCATCAAGGTTATACGTAATTTACGTAACTATATTAAGTTATAATATTGAACAGTTTATCATGCATGTAAATACTACACAGATTAATAGGTCCCTTATTATACTCAATAAGTTGCCTGTATATATATATTAATAGTATATTGAGTATATTTAATTCGTATAAGGGACCGTTTATCAATAGGTTATAGCCTCAATATTAGGACCGTTTTGTGAATTAAAAAACTTATTAATGTAATATTAAATTCATTTCAGTGTGAAGATTAAAACTTAAGAAAAAATAAGTAACATTAATATGTTGAAAAGTCAAAAGAAAATATTTATAATAATAAATTAATTTTAAAAATTTACAAATATATTTTTAAGTACTTTAACAATTAATACTTTTTCTTCCCTTGTGATTTTAAAAGAAATTGTTTATTAATAATGATTCGATAGAGTACATCAACGTTACCATGCAACGTGCAACGCACGTAGTCTTAGACTAGAAATTAAACATGATTTCCAAATTAGCTACAGTAACATTAATTTAGCAATTTGCACGATATGGTGTGCAGTAACATATCTATAGGAATGACTTCCTATAGATATCCAAATTAGTGCTTAAACTGAGACAACAAATTAAATATGCTCTTAACTTGTAGTGATACGTCTCATTTTCATTCAAATTACATTAACATATGTTGTGATACATATCTCAAAATGACAAACCATACTGTTATATCACCAAAGAAATCTGACATTATTAGTATAGGTTCTGTATGTTATATTTTACATATCTATATACCCAACATTTAGTATATGCATATGTCGTCAGTCTAATTTAGATGCAATATATTGCATGTAGGCCATACAAATTGAGGAGATTACTCTGTAATTATTTGTATAACAATTCCTACATGTATTATTTGTTAAAAATTAGAGAGTCACTTTTTTTGTCTCAATTTTAGAACTGACAGGTTAATTTACCAAAGCTTCCAATTTTCCCATACTACATGTATTATTCATGATTTTAGTTTAATGCAAAAAAAGGGGAAAAAAAGTATTGCGTACTTGGGATGGACTATTATTATTATTTTAGTCAAATTAATAAAACTGTAGTTTTCTGGTTAATTGTTAAATTCCTTCTAATCTTTGTGTTTTTCTAGAATTATTAGTACATGTGAAGTTTATAGTATATGCATGTGTCGTCCATCTAATTTAGAACCACTACTTAATCCCTTGGTAACGAAATTTTTTTCCCTCTGGTAGTTTACGAGTTTCCGTACATTACTATGCTAACTGATCAGCATAATATTTAATTGTTCCTGTTACATAGGAAACAACCACATGCATGAGAACTTGTTCAAAAAATTTAAAAAGAAATCTCATGGCATATGCTATTTCCAATCCAAAGGACGTCCATTTTGTTTTTTCTTTGTATATATGCTATTTCCAATCCAAAGGACGTCCATTTTGTTTCTTCTTTGTATTTCTTTTCCACTTTTTCTTTTCTTTTCTTTTCTTGACGGTATTGGTAGCATTGTCGTAGTTAGCCGGTGAAATTTGGTGGCTGGTTGTCTAAATTTTGGGTGCTATGCATACATTTTTTCATTGTAAAATTAACGATTCTGTGTAAGTACTCAAGCAGCGTCCTTTTTTTTTTTTTTGGCAATGTAATAATTACTAATTATTACTCTTTCAAACATACAAAAATCGAGGAGTAATTATTCTTATGATCCCATCATCTATTTTTTTTTTTTAGACAATGGACTATAAATTGAGATTTTATAAATATGCATTACACTACTTGTATATTCTTCCTAGACCGTTTTAATTCTTTGTCTATTCATGTTCAATTTGTTTATCTCTTCGTGTGCTTATGTTTACTTTCTATCAATTTATAGCACAATCAACAAAAGAATGACTGGAACAATGGAGATTGAATGCCTTCTGAAAAACAAAGACAAAAAGGATTGGAAAATAAAAGTTGCAGTCCTCCAAAAATCAGATGTCAACCATTACGAAAGGAATGGCAAATCAGGACAAGTGCAAAGGATGATACTAATGGATACCAATGTTGGTAACAATTCATAAACGTTTTATTACAAAGTTATCTAAATTATCTTATCCATACGTAACACCTTTGATTCTAATAAAAAATGTAGGGGATAAAGATACAAGCTGTAATGTTTAATGAAGTGATTGAAAAATTTGACAAGATATTCGAAGTAAACAAAACGTATGTTATTTCAAAAGGAACCATTCAAGAGCCGAATGCAACGTTCTAGAGTATTCACCCAAAACTTGAGCTCATATTGCAATGGGATTCTGAAATAGAAGAATCAATGGCACAAGTTACAATGGAAAACATTGGCTACAACTTCATCGATACCAACATAGCACCCTCCCAGAATGGAAGCCAACCACACTTAGGTATGCAACCTATTCTTATTTATACAATTAGTACGCGTACAATCAATGACGGGCACAACACAAAATACTTTTTAACTAATTTATTATGTATTTTAGATGTCTTGGGAAGTGTGATCAAAGTCAACCAAAGCTTACTTATCCCAAGAATCAGAGGTGGAACAACATACAAGCGAGAAGTGACAATTTTAAGGAAAGGGTAAACAAATTTTATGCTTCTAGCCATCTAATATCCATGTGTATCTTACTAACATCCTTCTAATTTACATTCTTCTAATTCTATCTATGTAGGCTGGATCCAATAAAAGTAATACTGTGGGCTGATTTAGCAACTAATGAAGGTCAAAAGCTCTATGATATTGCCAAAGAAAAGCCAATAATAGCAATAACAAATGTATACGCATCATAGCAACAAGGTACGCTGCATGAATATAAACTTAAACCATTTAAAACTGTAATTACATACCTGTATAATTATTTAGGTGAGCTGCAATTGGTTACAACAAGCAAAACAACAATTCAAATAGAACCAAAATGCCAAGGTGCTAAAGAATTGAAACGATGGTACATAACCTCTATCTTTTTAAAAATTTTATTTTTCATATCCATATTTTATAACAATATCTAAGAGAATATCTCTTGTAGGTTGAAAAGATCAAAGCAAGCACCACATGTTGAAAGTTTGATGGTTCAAAAAAGATTAGAAGAGGCAAAAGAAATAACACTAAAAGAAATCAAACACAATCGAGCAGAATTAGTAGAGGTATCATGGTTATTTTAAAATTCTTGACACTTGCTTATTCTTAAATTTCGTTCACAATTGTGTGAGGATTTTCAATTTTTAGAAAAAATTCTCTGCAGAATGCATTTTATAAATTTACAGCAACAATAGTTGGCATTCAAAATAAGGAGGAGCCATGGTACAAGGCATGCAAGTATTGTTCAAAGGGAATAAAAAACCTACAAGAAGGAGCAACATGTGACAAATGCAATAGACCAGCCAAAGACTTTGTCCCAAGGTTGGTAAATAAAATGAATAATTAAATCACAAAAATTATACATTAATGCATATCCATCATTTGTTTTGTAGGTTTCATGTAAGAATGGAGATATTTGATGATACTGAGCAAGCAATTATTACCCTATTTGAAGAGCAAGCAGAATTGTTGATTGGTTGCAACATAACCAAATACAAGCAATCCATATCAGATTAGGTACAATGTACCAAACTATAACATACATTATATACAATATCTGTTTTAAATAACGTCTTACAAAATCTTACGCAGACAAGAGAGAAATCACCTTATTACAAAGCTTTGGTGGATTCTATGTTTGAAAAGTACAACTTTTTGATCAAATTACAAAGGGTAGCACATAATTCAGCTGGAAAGATGTTATTGGTTGCGAGCGGTTTCCAAAAGATTGAAGAAAACAACATAACACCTTGCAAGAATCTCGATGACAAAGAAGCACATTCTTCACATGATCCAGCAACTCCAATCACTATAGACGATGATGACATGCTCATAAATTACAAAAAAAAAGCTGACACGAAAAGAAGACAACATCAAAGTTAGATCAAAGAGGCTGAAAAAAGTGAAGATTGAAAAAGAGTCAACCAAATGATGCATGTATTAGTTCCTTTGACATTTTATATTATTAGATCATTCAATACAGTTTCTACTTTAACTTTTTATATTATTAGATCATCAATGCATTTTTCATTTCGTAAAGTAATTTCCCTAGATGATAGTTTTATATCTTGGCATTTATTTTTAACGTCATCGAATTCTTAATTATATATCTCAAATATTGTATTACTAAATAAAGTTCTTCAATTATATTTTAACCATAGTGTCTACCAACGTGCAACGCACGTACCCACCAAACTAGTAATAATAATTGCGACAGTAACAAAGTAGTATTACAAGATGAGTACTCCAATAATAGATAGAAAGGGTTAGGGCAGAGATATTTGGGTTGTTCTCTAGCCTTAAGAATCTATGAAGTCAAGGTTTATAAAGTCAAGATAATTGCTGTGGGCTAAGTCCATGCCGGGTTCTAGTTCATAATAGTCCAGCTAGCTGTGGTGGGGTGTATTCCATGGTGTCGGCTTGACTTTAGTGCTAGTGGTGCTTATGGCTCTATATTGGTGGCTTTTAAATTTGTCTCTTTGTAAATTTATTTTTATTAGTTTAATATTGCACAAATTCAAAATGATCCACGACATATTTGTCTTGTTGGGATTAGTCATCCTCGGATTGACAATCTTTTTAATTCAGTGTTTGGTTGGTACTGAATTTGATGGGATTTCTTAGGAAATAGTCTCATCGTGTGTTTGGTTGAAAATTGAATTATTGTTTTATTGGCTAAAGTGCCATATATTTATATAAAAATATAAATAAGATGAATTACTATTTTTATTTGATAATTCAAAAACATAATGTTCAAATGGTATTAAATACATTGCTATAATAGAATAAGAATAAAAAATAATTTTTTAAATAAAAAATTAGGAGCTTTAAGATCCAAATTAATCACAAAATAGAAGCCCAACAATCATAAACAACAAAATTAATTAATTATTATTCAACACAATACATAATGATCAACACTAAATAATATGCATATTAAGATCCACCATCATCCAAAAAACCTTCATATAGAGGTAGACATGGGCCAGTTAATCGGTTTATACACCCAAATTCCTGATTGGAACAGCTTGTATCGGTTTGTCCAACCGTTTCCAACACTCATTGATCTGTTAAATAATTATCAATCATTAGTTTAAGAGGGTTGGGTACCATAGGTAACCAGAATCATAAAATATTAAGTAAAATTTAAAAAATAGATAACAAAATATTATAACATAAAAATTTGTTCAAATTAAAAAAAAAGGCAACTTGTACAATTTCAATTATTTTGAAAAATAAGCAATAAAATTACAAATTGAAACTTTTGCATCCACTCTTTTTAAAATAAAAAAGTTAGAAATCAAAATTTTTCATAATATAAGTAAAAAATACTTATGCTATTTTCCATATTCCGTATCTAAGTTATATCAAAGTAGTTTTTTAGTTCTTCTAAAAAAATGATAATTAAAGTATAAAAAGAAGGAATAATATACAAATTAAAATTAAATAGAAAGAAAGATCAAATATGTTATTTAACTTTTTTATTTATTTTAAAATTTAAAATGAAATGATTTATAAGAGAAAATAAAATCATGATGAATTCAAAGTGGAATTGAAAACTAAATACAAACCCACAAAAAAAATCATTGGAAACATAAAATAATAATATTAACAAAATTGAAAACGTGATACAATTTACAAAACAATTTTTGAATAAAGAATATTAAATTATACATTCACAAAAGAGAGTACTATGGAGGATTTAGGAAGACAACATATTAATTTTGATTATTATAAGATATATCTACAACTAAATTAGTTTAAATTATTGTTATCCTACATACACCTTCATCCCAGGATAACTAATACCAAACCCCTCATGGGATTATTTTATCCCATGTTTATGAGATTAACGTAGTTAAGTAGGATAAGTAATACAATGTAAAAAAATCAACCAAACATGGGATGACATGAGATTAGTTTTCTAATCTCATGTCATCCTATGAACGAAACGTACCCTAGGTAAGCTTTAATATAATGCTGAAAGGAATTGATAATTAGAATGATGTGGACGGGAATTATAAAATAAAACGCCATTAACTACAAAGGGCCAAAAATTGGGTTAAAGTATATATTTTCTCATAGGTATTCCAATAACAATAAAGTTTATGACTAGCATTTGATGGGACAAAGTGTATTTTTTCGAAATTGAGAGCAGCAAAGTATTCCGTGGTTTAGGAGTCAAAAGTGTAATTAATGCTTCAAAATCTTTAGTGGATACAAAAAATGGTTACATAAAAATTTGAAATATTAGGGATACAAACCCATGTGGTAGACCAACAAACCCAAAAACAATAACAACCCAATCCACAAGTGGAAGCCTGAACCCATTTCCTAACCGTGAACTAATGGACTAAAATCGAATCCATGCCCAATTACCTTTTCCAGATGTGCAACAATCAGAGAAAATGTACTGGATCTATGCTCCTCGTTTAACACATGCTCATTCCAAGTTGTTCTTCTTGGTATTGGCTATCCATATAAAGTCAAAATAATTGCCGTGGGGTAAGTCCATGTCGGGTGTTAGTTCATATTAGTCCAGCTAGCTGTGTTGGGGTATATTCCATGGTGTTGGCTTGATTTTAGTGCTAGTGGTGCTTATGGCTCTATATCACTATCTTGGTTAGGGGTGTAAATGAACCGAGCTGCTCGCAAGTCAAAAGCTCCACTCGAGTCAAAATTGACCGAGCCTGAGTCGAGCTTAAGCAACTCGAATAGATTATCGAGCCGATTTCGAACTTTCATGTCTCTGGCTCAAATACTCGTCGAACTACTCAAGTACACATATATTATATTTTTATTTTCATTTTATATATCTAAGATTACTAAAGGATTTAAACTTTTTAAGTAAATTACATCTTTTATCCATTCAAACTTTAAATATTGTAGGGTAACTTGGTAAAATCGTTTTAATGTAAAATAAAAGAATAACAAAAATAGAAAAGGGAAACAAATATTCTCTCTCTCTCTTCTCTACCTCTCTCTGCCGATTCAACTCACTATCCTCTTTGCCTTTATGTCTGCAATCTTACTGGCCTCACATACTCACAAAATCACACCCACAAAAACATGCACAAACACACCAACAAGAACAGTCACACTCGCACAAATTCGATTGTTGTTATTTTATGATGTTTGATGGTATTTTTAGGAATTTTTGCTGAATCGAAAACTATGGCTTTTTGAAACTTTTATTTATGCTTGTTGATCTTGTTTGTGACTGATTGTTTATGGATTCTTATTCTATAGGTTGTCTCGATCATTTTGGTGCAAAAATCATCTCAATAAGAGGTGATTTGTTGCGGTCAATGTTGGCCTACTCATGATTTTTTTCTTACGATCTACGCGATTTGGGCCATTTTTGTCCAAATCTAAACTTAGATCTATAATCTATGCAAAAAAACAAATCCAGTGATGTGTTTTGATAGCGAAAACATCGCTAGCGGTGACTATAGGCAGTGGACTGCCAGTGGCTCATGGCAGCCAACGGCGGTCTGCCACTCGCTGTGGCTAAGGGCCTTTGTGCAAAAATTAAAAATATTTGAAGGACCTATATGTAAATATCTAAATTATATAACTTTTTATTTCTTATATTTTGCACGTTTATAAAATTTTTATAAATTAAAGATTGACTCCAAAATTTTGTAAGAAAGTTCGAGCTCAAGCTCGAATATGTTCGAATAAGGCTCAAGTTGAGCTCGAGCCTTAAATTTGTATGCTCGACAAGCTCGAGCTCGAGCTCTTACATGGATATTTTATAATCAAGCTGAGCTCGAGTACATGGTATTCGAGCTCGATTACACCCCTAATCTTGGTTGCTTTTAAATTTGTCTCTTTCTAAATTTATTTTTATTAGTTTAATATTGCAAAATTCAAACTGATCCACGATATATTTGTCTTGTTAAGTAAACATTAATATAATGCAGAAAGGAATTGACAATTAGAATACCGTGGAAGGGAATTATAAATTAAAACGCCATTAAGCACAAATGGCAAAACATGGGGTTAAAGTATATATTTTCTTATAGGTATTCCAATAACAATAAAGTTTATGACTAGCATTTGATGGGACAAAGTGTATTTTTTTGAAATTGAGAGCAGTAAAGTATGTATATTTTCAAAATTTAGAGCAGCAAAGTATTATCTCCATAGTTTAGGAGTCAAAGTGTAATTAATGCCTCAAAATCTTTAGTGGATATAAAAAATGGTTACATAAAAATTTGAAATATTTGGCATACAAACTCATGTGGGAGACGAACTAACCCAAAAACAATAACAACCCAATCCACAAGTAGAAGCTAAACCCATTTCCGTACCGTGAACTAATGGACTAAAATCGAATCCAAGCCCAATTGCCTATTCCAGATGTGCAACAATCATAGAAAATGTACTGGATCTGTGCTCCTTGTTTAACACATGCTCATTCCAAGTTGTCAAATGTAAAGATAATATATTAGCAACAAAGATTGCTAGCTTTGCTAGAGACCTAAAGGCAAATATGTTGTGGGAAAACAATTGCCCAATGTGGGTCAAGAGATCTCACTTGTGAATTAGGGATAGTTATCCCTTGATTATTTTGTAAATGTTCTAATCATATATATCATTAAACAAAGTTGACTTTTGGCAAATAAAAAAAAAAGATAAGCTAAACTTAGGTCAAACTACACCCTTGCTAATTTAATTTAACCAACTTGAAATTATCGCAATATAGGAAAAAAAGTCTGATGCTCAGTTACATTACAGCTAGCTCTACTCTAATTAATAAACCATAAGTCAGTTCAGTGAAACATTTTAGAGTTTTATTGGATAGCCATTATGCAAACTACCAGCTCTTGATGATAAGAGTTTCTCATATTGTTTACATTTGTAAGTTAAGCCAATTGATAGGGACAAATTATGTTTGATATTCATTGCATTCTCCTTTTGATATTATTAATAGATTTCATAAATTTGAATATGACACTTTTGATATTCAGGCAATGTTTTTAGAACACGACTAAATTTGAATATGACACTTTTGATATTTAGGCAATGTTTTTAGAACAAGACCGGCTAGTGAACCGGAGAGGGGGATCGGTTCACAATTTGACCGGTCTGGCCAGTTTGACCAAAGTTCAACCTTTATTTTTTTTCCCCCCCACATCCACATAAGGAAAATAAGGAAAATTCCTAAAAATTATACATGATACCTAGAAAATAATACATGAACCACAAATGATAAATAAAATCTAAAGATTTGTATCATCACAAGTTTTTAATAAATTCATTATAAACAAAAATAAGGCTAATAAACATAATCTAAATGTTAATTAAAGTATATGCTTAGTTTATCTCGTAATCTTAGTCGTGAATTGATATTGAGGATTTTTTTTAGACACTTATTTTAGACAATTTACATTTTTCTTTTTTTGAAGTTTTCTTACATTTTATTTCTTTTATGTATCTTCCTCAATTAAATCTCAAAAATGTCGAAAAACATGCTAAACTTTTCAAGTAGATTAATCAATGTAAACCATATAAAAAATAAATTAATATTTGGTTAGGTTCTTACAGGATGCGAATAAGGATTGGTAAGGAACAAAAGACAAATAAAAAAAATGTAACAAAAATGATAAAAAAAGGAAAGAAAATATAAAAACATGATGTGATATAAATAAAGGATCAATTTTGTCTTTAATTGGTATTAGGGATCAATTAAATACTAATGTAAAAGGTAAGGGATTAAACTAACACAATTAAAAAAAGTTAAGGGACTAAACTGAGACTTATAAAATAGTTTAAGGACTATTGGAGTAATTAAGCAAAAAAAAATAATTTCAAACTGTTAGCCCACTCACAATCAATGTTTTAAAAACTGGACCGGTCAGTGAACCGGAGGGGGGAGGGGTTCAAGGTCGGACCGGGGTTCAATGATTAATCTCTTTTTTAATTTATTTTAATGTATAATATAAAATAAATACTAGATATACACCACCTTGTAGAACTAGTCAACCCATTAATTGTTTAAATATATTCAACTATACAAATTAATGAATTTATATATTCAAATTCACAAGTTAATGAGTTTATTATATTTGGTAAAAATTTTATGAAATATTCTATGTCTATAACAATTAAATTAACAAAGAAAATGGCATTACAAGTATAAAAAATACAATAACTATAAAATTTACCATTACAGTATGTTATTATATTTTAAATATTTTAAATTACAATTCAACATTCTAAATTATTAAATCATATTTGTTGCTTGCTTTCACATTCTCTACTTTTTTTAATACCGTCAAGACTTATTTTTCAATATAAAATTCAAATTTATTTTTAATACCAAAAAATACAATTAACTTTGTATATAGGGCAGTTCGAGTAAATGTAAATTTTTAAAACAAAAAAAATTTCTTTTGCCCTATTTTTAAACGTAGGTTCGCATATCAAATGATTTTCAAATTTCAATTTGATTATCTTACTATCAGTTTAGATCTATTTAGTTTTTAAATTTTTTACGTTTTCTGTTACAACATCTAACGAGAGGTAATTTCTAACAATTTTATACCAATCAAGAATTTCTTAAAAGAGCCTAAACTTTATTTAAAATCGGTTCTTAGGTTTTAACTTTAGACGTATTCTCTCCAAAATAAATTTTATTTATGACGTATCGGACTATTGAGCGAGTCAATTTGACTTTGTACAATAGTCTTAAAATAAAACTAACCAGTAAATCTATTTGCTTATTAGTTCTTAATTTAATCAATTCTGTTTAATTTACACATTTTCTTGTAGTATGTCAAGAAAAGGATGGATATGTGATGTTATAATAATTGGAATCTAGATATTGCATAGAAAAAATATGATTTTAATAATCTGAACTGATTTTTAATTTTTTAATAAAGGAAATAACTTTCGATCCACTTACTTTCAAGATGTCATAGGTGCTTATTATTGAATAATGATTAATCATAATTAAAAAATTTACACAAATGCCTTACAAAAATACCAATTTAAACTTTTAATTAGGAGAATGTTTTAGGCATATAAATGAATAATTAAATAATTTAGATAAAAGGACTAATCTTAAATTAGAGATTTTGGTTAAAGTAAATCTAAGATTTCTTTAACATAATGAATTTGGATGCCAAGATAAAAAGGTAAGAATTAATTAATTTCATTAAACATGATTACTAAAAAAAAGAAACTAAAAAAAGTAAGAATCAATTAAATTCAATAATGTGATTAATGAAAATAAAGAAACTAAAAAAGTAAGAATGAGTTAATTTTATCAAAAGAAAATAAAGAAACTAAAAATATAATAATCAATTAATTTATTAAAATGATTAAAGGAAAACAAAAGAAAGAATAAATAAAATATTTGCAACATAGAAAGTAACAATTTGGATGTTGGCTTGATGGTTTCAATGTTGGAAGGCTTGGTGGGAGGTATCAAGTTTGAGACCTTCCACCAGCGCTACAGTGCCTTTTTTTTTGTTAATAACATCAAAGTCAAAAACCGGTGAATCGGCGGTTCACCGGTTCAATCTGATTCGTGACCATTTTTAAGTCCCACAGTGAATTGTAAGAACCGAATCAAAAGCGTGACCGGTTCGTAGTTCAAACGGTCGAATCGACCAATTCGGTCTGGTTTTAAAAACATTGCTCACAATGATTCCTTTTCGTGTTAGCAATCCATATGAATCAAGTAATCCTCACCATCTAATTCTTTTACTTTTCTTCCAATCTCAACCATTCATTTTCTACCAAAACCCATTTTTCCCTTAAATGTTATATACCGCTCCTACTTAGCCCATTGTTTATTAATGTTAAATACCACTTCTACTCAGCCCACCATATTGATGAGCTCTGTTTATTGGTTCACTAAAAACTTTACTGTGGTCCACTCTCCAACAAAACTCACACATGCACTTACACACTCTCACTTTCACTCTTATTCTTGCGTTCTCTCCAATGGCCATTGAAAAAGTTGGCAGACCTCCCTCATTCCCTCTGTACCCACAGTAAGAAAATACCAATCGGCCTTAAATTAAATTCAAAAATTCTCCATCAAACCCATTTCTTTAATTTTTTTTTCTTGGACTGTTAATATCTTGAGGTGAAAAAGGGTCCTTTTTAATGCTTTATTTTTACAAATCTGCTAATGTTTTGATTATTTTCAGATTTTTGAATGAAATTTTGTGGGTATCTCATATTTAACTTTAAGGATAACCCTTTTTCAGTCTAATTTTATTTTCACTTTTAAAAAATAGTTGATTTATTTTCATTTTTTTCTTTTTTCCTGGGGTGATTTTGCTTTAATTTTTGCTTTTACTACTGAATTATTGTTTTTGATTCAAAAAAGAAAAATGGGAATTCTATTCAATTATAAAAAAGGTTAAAAGAAAAGAAAAAGGAAAAGCCATTTTAGGGGAAACTAAAAACCTATTGGTTCATGGTTCGTGGTTCATACGATTTTTAATGGTTTTCATAGTCAAACCAATTTTTTAATTTTTCAACCTTTATACAGAAACTGGACCGATGTCATGATTGGTTCGTGGTACAACTAATCAAATAAACCAATTTGATTCATTCTGAAAACACCATATTCATGTCAATATTCTTAAGTCTTTAATTTAGAATCTCATATGGTTGGACATTACATATATTCTTATATTTTAGCATTCTTATGCTTAGTTGGAAGTTGAGATGGAAAAGAAAAAAAGAGAAAAGAAAAGTTAAGAAAAAAAAGGAAGGGAATGAAAAGTTTCTTTTCCTTACCTTCTATTTCCTCCCAAATTTGGGAGGAAAATTTTTGAAGAAAAAAGAGGAAATTTTTTTTTCTATTTACTTTCTTTTCTTTCACTATTTTTACTCCAAACAAAGAAACTAGGCAAGAATCCTTTCTTTTTCTTTTTTCTTTCTTATTCCCAAACAAAGAAATTGTTTAAACATGATTTCTATTGTTTTCTTTTCTCTCCATTTCCTTCCTTCCAAACTAGGCATTAGATTTTTTGACATATGACTTGACGAAGGCATATGACACGGTCTAAAGTGGAAGTTCTTATTATTTACAATGCAGATTATAGGATGTCCTCCACAATTTATGAGATGGATAGAAAATTATATTATCAATCCATAGCTTTCCTTAAATCTAAATGGCTCACTGGTGGGACTATTCTATAGGTTAGAGGACTAAGACAAGGAAAATTTTTAAATGAACTTAGTTCATGGCCCCACCTGTAGACTTTGTAGTTTAAACGAAAATCATATACGAATCCTTATATCACTTCTTATATTAGCATGTATTACTTTGTTTACTTGGTGCTCTTTTAAACTATAGGGTCCACAGGTAGAATCGTAAATTCAATTCACCTAAGAATCTCCCCTGAGACAAGAGGATCCTATTTTGCCTTATCTTTTCCTCATTGTTGTAGAGGGGTTCAGCTCATTGATGAAGTGGAGTGAAAAAACAAAAGGCTAGGATTATCACCTCAGTGCAATGAGATCACATATTGCTTTTGCAGATGATTTGTTCTTGATTGCAGCTGCCGTAGAAGAATCTTGCAAAATAATGAAGGAGACAATTGATGAATTTAAAGAACTATCTGGTTTAGCACCAAAATTGCAGAAGTGCACATCTTTTTTTTTCTTTTTTTTGGGTGCAGGAATAGCATATCAAGGAGAAGTGCAACCATGTTCAATTTTCCAAATGTCAAAAGGTGGTCTACTAGTAAGATATCTAGGCCTAGCATTAACTTTTTCAAAGCTATCTTTTGATGATTGTCAGCCAATTTTTATTAAGATTGAACAAAAACTAAAGAGCTGGGCAGCTAAAAGGTTGACTTATAGGGGTAGAATTTAATTGATAATATTAGTACTAAGGGGTATCTACCTATTTGGGGCTAGTGCATTTGTACTACCAAAAGCAATAACAAAAAAAACTGAGAGCATGTTATTTGCTTTCTTATGGGCAAGAGTTAAAAAATCATTACAATAATAAAGTTAAGTTGGACAGATACATATAAAACAAAAAAGGAGGATGTGGAACAAATGACATCAGCATATGGAATCGATGCTTGGTCATGAAACTAATATGGAGTGTATGCAAGAAAAAATACTACTTATCAGTGAGATGGATTCATTCTTACATGTTAAAAGACAGGAATATAGGAGCAATCAAAACTCCTGAGAACTGTTCCTGGATAGGGAGAAAAGTACTGTAATTAAGAACTTTGGTATTTCCATAGGTACAAGTTAAATAGGCAATGGAGAAAGATACAGCATTCTAGTATGATAACTGGCATCGACTAAGGCCTTTAAACTTAAAGTCCTTATAGAAATTGCTAAAAAAATCTGAAGTTGAATCAGTCATCTAAAGTAAAGAACCCAATTGGAAATGGAAATTTGAGGAGGCTTGGCGGAAGAAAATACATAGCAGAAGTCAGACAGCTACAAGATGCCACACCTGATACATTATTAAGAAAACTTACATAAAACTAATCATGTAAATTGGATTGCTGGAGAATTTTCAGTGAAATCGGCTATGAAGAAAGCAATAACAGCTGATAGGATTGTGGAATGGGTAAACTCAATTTTGGGAAAAAGGGTACACAGCAAGATTGCATTCATTCTGTGGCTTTGCTGCAAACAAAGACTGAATACAAAGGACAGATTACAATAGTGGAAATTTCATCAAGATTCTACTCTGTGTATTGTGCTGCGATAAGGAAGAGACATTGGAACATCTATGTTTTGAATATGCATTCATTGGTTAAATATGGAAAAAACTAAACTAGATGTGTTTTATCACTTGGAAAAATGCAAATGGCAGGAAATTGTGAGTTGGTAAAGTCAGCATTGTATAGATAATTTCCTTGCTCATCAACTGAGAAGATTAGTGTTGGCAGTAATAATGTGTCAAATTTGGGGAGCTAGAAACAATGTGATATTCAGAAGCGAAGGAAGGCCAATGATTGCAGTATTAAATGCAGTAGTGAGTGAAGTAGGGATGATAACACCTACATGGAGCAATTTTTCAATGACTACGGAAAACTGGAATTTACGTATGGAATGGGGAATCAACCAAGTTGTGTATGGAAAAGTGTGGCAGAATGTGTAGTTTTCAAATATTCATAGAGTAGGTAGATAGTGTGAACTAATATGTAACAAGGGGACTACCCAAATTGTAAAGCTTTTGATGATTATCAATGAAAAGTATAATTTCTTGCGGAAAAAAAAAAAGACATAACAAATAGTAAACTTTTGAACTGTGGCCCAGCAAAGATATATTCAATCTCCTTACAAAGTTTGACAAAAAGTAGTGCTTATTTGTGCCTTTACTACGATATGTGGACAAATAAGATCCAAATTATTAATTTTCCATTTAGTTTTTGGTGTTCTTAAATGTGCTCCCTGACTATTTCTTGCACACTTGAAATAATTTTTTTATCCACATCAATTTTTGGAATATTTGTAGGCGAACCAATGTCAATGTTTGAACTGTATTTGCCTTTACACTTAATCAGTCGAATGGCAGTAATTCTATTGTAGATGTTTTGCACAGTACAACCGAGTTTAGAATGAAAAGGCCTGCAAAATTTATGTACGAAATGCGCTGCACATACTTTATTGTATGCGTAATTTCCTTTTATTAATTTCAGCTCAAAACATTATCCTCTTCTTTGTACCAACTTGCAATTGTTGTCATTTTTCCGTTCGAGCGAGACTTCAAGTCTTACAATAGAAAAGGAAAATAAGAGAGCTTAAGGTCGAATTAGTGATATTATGTTCGTCTGACTAATTTTCTTATCAGTTGAGTAAAATTTGTGAACACTGTTATCATTTTTTATGCTAAAGAGATAACAGAGTCTGGCCAAAATTAAAATACAGGGACCTTTTACCTCTTTCAACAGGACATGAAAAACACGTCCAGTAATACTGCTGATTGCAGAACTACTTATGTAGGGAGTTCTGACAGAAATTTGGTGATTGGGTTGTGCCCTATCTTTGAATTTTCTTGGCTGTGACGGTATTTTCTTGTGTATGAATAAAATCTTATTTACCTAAAAAAAAATACTGCTGATTGCAAGGAGCGGCACAGAGAAGTGATCAAAGCTACACAATTTGTAGTGGCCAAACCATCAAAATATTTATACCTATAAACAATCATAATATAATAGCCCACAAAAAATATAAAATATTTATACATTATTAGCAAGCACAATATTAATACCCACAACAAGAATATAGTTACCCTTCCTAGTAGAGGGATTAAATTTCCTGCACTGTAAGCTCCATATAAGTACTTGACTGGCTTACATCACCATGACGAAAAATTGCCTCAGTTAGCTGAAGAATTATTGGAAGAGTAGAACATGTCATTTCCCAGAAAGTATACCTCTCATCACTTCGCCTCTTCGAGGTGGTAAAGTTTGCTTCTTTCCACTGGATCCAGCTCCCTGACCGTTTGGGTTGTTGCCGGGAGGCTTCTGAGGTGGTCTATCTCTTGGTGCTCCACCATTGTTGGTCTCACTCATTCTCGCTTTGATGATTAGCCTCTTCTCTAGCTTACTCTTATAAATAACTGGATCACTAGTCTTGCTTATCCTATTTAATGCAAAATTAGGTAGAATCCCACACAAAATGGCACAAGGTTTTGGCTGAAAGTTTCAATTTCAATTCAACGTAGAGAAGACATTCAGTACCCCACGTCAAGCATGCGCAACTTGTTGCCTGGACCCCCCGAGCTAGTTAAAATATAAGTTACATCAAAGTGAGGAATACAAGGGGCAGATTATTGTCTTTAACCTTAGCTGTATTTAATTACTTTAACTCAATCCTCAGAGATAAATTGTATTTGGACAAAAGAATGCTGAGGAAAAATCGATTTATGCTAAAAGAGAAATCAAGATTAAAGTTGTAAATTTTGTTACGAAGTTTTGGCAAAGAAAGTTGATTTAATAAATATCTATTAATAATCGAAAATGTTCATTTTTGACTTTTTCCAGATAAACTTGGTATTGAAATCTATTGTTTATTTGGCATTACATTTCTCTCAATTTGCTATTGCTCGGCAAAATTTTTCTTCCTTTTAGTCTATTTCTTTCCTCCCAAATGAAAATAAAAGGAGCACTTCATTGTTTTCTTTTGCATTTTTATCCAATTCTCAGCCATCAAATGAAACTTCACAGTTTAATTTTCTTTATTCCTCAGAATAAAATGATTTAGTTTTATTCCTAGATATTCAAACACAACATTTTGGTCCTCAAATCTATTTCTCGGTCTGTTTTTAACCCAAACAGCTCATAATCTTCTAGTTATTGAAAGGTTAAAATGTGAAGACACCTCTTTGAAACTGTTTAGTGGCAACTTGCCAGTTGTAATAGTACAATTATTGATTTGTCTCGTCTCTCTTTTGTATTCTATGATGTTACTTAAAAGGGTGTGGCCCTCTTTCATTGTGAGCTGTGTCATTTCAATGTACGATCCTTATCCAAAAGCAACGACCATTACATGAATTCTAGCTGGAAACCGGATTGATATAATAAATTTTTAACGTTATTTGAGAGAATAATTCTTTTTTCTTATTTTTGTTACGCTCACTTCTTTTGGAAAAATAATTATGCTAATAATTTTGCAAATAATCGCATAAAATACCTGGTTGGCTTTATATAACGTTATACGTGTATTATTCTAATTAACTTCAGCATATATTTTACAGAAATAGATTTACAAAAACCTCGCTATACGGTTATATTTCTTGAAGAGACTTTATTAAAAATCTGAATTGTTATTCTAATCTCAGAGGTCCATAATCCACATTGATCTAAATTGAAGATTAAAAAGAAAAGAAATTGACATGGCTCAGAATCCAAAAAGAATATTCAACAAAAAGATAAAAGAAAAATAACAATTGGGCGTCATAATTGTTACATCATCGATTTTGTCGTTCTCAGAAAGGAGGAATCTTTTTAGGTTTATTTTTCAGATGGGCTCCACCACGTGTACAAGATATTTTTTTTTTAGATTTATTATTCAGGTTGGATCCACCACGTGTACAAGATAATTAATGACTAGTCCTTATGGTGGCGATGGATGGCTGTTGATTGTTCTTCATTTTGTCTATGATTTATCATCCAAATATTGAAAGGGTTGCACTCTTACTGAGTTCTTGGTTGAGTTTCGTAATTTGAGCCGTACGCAAGCAGCCGCGAAACTAGGTATTTTTACTGAAGAGCGAGTTTAGAGTAATAAATAATTAGAAAATGGTACACTTAAATCTAAATAATTTATAAAGGTAATGGCTTGAGAGACATAGTTAACTTTTTTTTTTTTTTGTAAATTTTAGACGTTCAAAATATAATAATGCAAATATTTTGACATACAAAAAATTTTTTTTTCGAACAAGTTGGAAGTGAGGCAGTTGCCCCCGCCGCCCACCCCCGGTCCCCCCCTTCCCTCCGACCCTGTAGGCAATTCAAGTTAGGCGGCCCAGTGCCCCCCGTTTCGATCTAAATTAAGAGCATATGTGGGGTTCATGATATTTTCAATGTTCTTTTTTAGGAAAAGTGATCCTTTCTCTGTAATTTTAAGAAAAATGTTGTAAGAACAACGATTTATAAGAAAATTCAGTCTTTTTTTTGTGAAAAAATAGTAAAATTTTATTAAATTTTATCACTTTCATATAAAAACGTATAAATTTTTAAGTTGAGTTTAAGTCAGTAGGCATCGGATAGAAGGTATCACAAATTGAGAAAATACAAAAGGACAAGGCAAGTGAAACTAAGATGAGAAAAATATTTAGTCACGGAAAGCATCAGTACTGCATCTAAAGCTAATGATGATGATTCTCTCTTTCACTATCAAATCTCATTTGGAATACAAAAGTAGTGCTTGGAAAAAGGACAGGAAGAAAGAAAAGAAGAGGAGAAGTCTAGTTTGAAGTGTTCTTGGCCTTGAGGACTGTGAATAAACATTTTTACAAATATAAATCGATAACTTAAATATTTTGACTGATATTTTATTGTGAACCAAGCCCACTGGCACTACAGAGTTTCCAGGACAGTCTTTTTATGTTTTTGTCAAGAAAATTAACAAAATGTTATTATTCTAGCAAAATAAATCCTTAAAATCTAGTAATTTCTATGTTAAATAGGGAACTTCATTTAATCCACTTTTGCTTGTGTTTGCTTCCGTGCCTTTTTCTCTACCCTCTATATGCCAATGAATTAGCACGCCGTACACTCCCTTTAATTTAATTTTATTGGAATCTCTTTTTGCGGATCAAATCCTCTGTTCAATTTTTATGATGTCCAATAGTGTCTAATACAAAACTACGTCATATCACTACGAAACTACGTCGTTTCATTTAATGACACTGTGTAGTTTAGTAGAAATACAACGTAGTGTTGTGTTGAACACCATTGAACACCATAAAAATTGGACAGAGGATCTGAACTACTCTTTTTGATGCCCCAGTTTGGAATTGAAGACTATTTACATACCCAAAATTGGTTTCTAAAATCTATTATGTTATGTCCTGTTCCATTTTGTCTTGCTTGTTTGTTAGTCCATTTGTTTGCGTGGCTGTGTGGTGTTTTGGCGTTGTCACAAGACAGACGAGTGCGCAAGTTGTGTGAGAGTCTGTGTGTGAGGTGGTTGGGGCCATATAATGTTGAAGTTCATGCATTTGTGTGTGTGTGTGTGTGAGAGAGGTGGGTGGGGCGATATAATGTTGAGGTTCATGCATTTGTGTGTGTGTGTGTAAGGATAGGAGTCTGTTTGTGGTAGTAATTCTTTTTTTTTTTTTTGTGTTTTGTTGTTTTTGCCACATTCTATTTTTATTTTTGATTATCAAAATCAATTTATCTAATTAAAAAATTTATATAAAATTCTTAACTATATTTTCTTTTCCAAATTACCTTTGCGTGACTCATATAATAAATTTAACTAAGAAAAATGACTTGAAATTGCAAACAAATGGTAATTTGATTTTAAAAATTATCTATAGTAATCTGATCGCGTATATTATAACAAGAATTGAGAGAACTAAAGATATAATTGTTTATGCTTGGAAATACTTAATAATTTTTTTTGTAGATAATGTGATTGAAGTATGATCATGTAGACAACTTCTTGTTGTTACTGGAGATTAATTGGCTCCATCTGGATATGAATTATTTGAAACTTTATATAGAAAAATTATTTAGAGATTTTTGTTGACTTTTTAAAAAGGGTAAAAAATGTTTGGATTGTGATTTTTTTTTTGGAAAACTTGTTTGGAAAGTGAATAATTATTGTGAAAAAGTGTTTGTATTGTTCAAAAACTTTGTAATAACTTGTGTGACTTTTTTACACGATTATGCATACAAGGCTTCAAAATGTGTTTAGAAAATTTTAAAAATTGCTACAAATAAAATGAGGTCCATAAACAGTTGTTAACAAGCATTGAGCAATGGATGCTGAACAACAAACCAGCGTTTGGTCCCAAGCACCATCATTTTCCAATGGATGGGGAAGAGAGGTGTACAAAAATGAAAAAAAAAAGTCACTGTTCTCATGTTTTTTCTTTTGTCTTTTCATGTCTGACAGGATTTGTTCTTTTGTCTGGTTGTGAAAAAAAGTCATGTCAAGCACCAACATTTAAAAAAAAAAATGAACACTTAATTTTTTGAATTTTTTCTCAAAAATTTTTCTAAAAAACTAAATACTGTTTCAAAAAATTCAGAATAATGCTATCCAAACACAGTCAATAGTTCTTTTCATTTGTTATTTCAAGCACTTATTATATTTTAAATCAATTTCTTATGTAAATAAATGAGTTCAAACATTTTTTGTAATTTTAAGTACTTTTTAAAGGCTAAATTTTTATTTCAATTCCTTATGGATCTAAGTATTTTTAAATATCAAGATTTAGATATTTAATTTTCTCCATGATTTTATTATAATCTATTTAGCTCTATGGTTCACGCCATAAATAATTTTTAAGGCCAAATCCTTTCCTTTCTTTATGTACTTTTGAGTCAGTTTTAGTTAAATTTGTTATAATTAAATCTTTTAGAAACTATGAAAGGTCAATTTAGGAATGAAAATAATTTTTAGCATTCCATATTAAATTGTGTATGCACATGGACGGACATTGTTACGTTGAAACTCAAAATTGGGCAAGTTAATATAATATTAGAAACCTCATGGGGGCCAAGTGAAATTTTCAGAAACCTCAGGGAAGGTTTCTAAAGTTAAGAAAATTAAAACAATAACATATAATGAGGTAAATTTTGGTCGCATTGCTTAGAAATTGGAGGCAGGAAATGAAAGGTCAAACTAAACAAATTATAATTAGTCAGTCAAGTTCCATATATTATTCACAATTTCTCTAGTGATCCGTTATCTTGAGAAGAACTGCCAGTAGAATATCCAAATTCTTTAAAAAGAATTTATGTTTCCGCAAAAATTATGATGGAAACAGCATTAATAACTTTAGAAAAAAAATTTGTATGCATAGTTTTCTTTGAGATACAATTTATCCCTTTTGAGCTGTGCTGTCATTATTATTATTATTATTATTATTATTATTTTACGTTCTGTGCTCTCAATTTATAATACACTTTAATAGGTTTGTATCAAAACTTAAGCACTGTATAATTATACAACCAAAAGTCACTAATTTTGTCCATTTCCCATATTGCATGCGGGTGCCAATTATTTCCCACTTTAAAATGCAAACCTAATGAGTCCAAAGCCTTGCAATTCTGAGTTGTCCTTTCTATTGATGTTTTTCCCAGGTTTGGGAAGATGGGTCGATGTCTCATAATTCTAAAGCTATTTTTGGTAAGTTCTTGTACTTTCAGCTGGTAATTCTATAACGGTTTGATAAGATCTTTTCACAGACTGAGCACGCCAGAATTATTGTAAGACAGATACGTGTCTTTCTCTTCCCCCAGAATGACAGCGATCCATAACAGTAAAACCAAAAATTTGAATAAAAAAGGAAAATAGAAAAGAAATCCGAAAAAAATATGACAGTCGTATTTTTTTTTAAGTTTCTGAGTGCAAGAAAGTAGGAAAACATAGAAACAATTTTCTAAAGATGACTAGTAATAATATTCATACAATAACTTGAAGATAAGTGTACATATGACCTGCTGCTTAAAGCCAATAATACACAAAGTACTTGAATATAATCACACTAAACATAGAAAACATAATCAACCAGTCCCTAGTTACAAAAGTTGGGATCTATGAAATAATATAACAACATGGTATTCATCCTCAAATTGCAGCCTTGAATTCGTAAATTTAGTTTAATTGTTTTGTGGGTTAATTTCCTAGTACAAACAAAACAAGTTTAATAAATTTACAAATTAAAGCTGCAGTTCAGACGACAAATATTATTGAGACTAACAAAACAAAAAAATTGCAGAAAAATAATTTTAATTATTGTCATCTTCATCATCCCTGGGCTTTATCTTCTTTTTGTCATTCTTGAAGGCTTTAGAAGAAGATTCAGCTATTTTTTCAGCCATCATTTGCTTTACTGACTTCTTCTTTGCTGGAAATATGCTTCCACCTTTGCCTTTGCTTCCCTCTTCACCTTTGCCCCTCTTATCCTGGTCAGCCATTTCTCTTTTCCAATTGATCACTATTAACTATACTCACCTTCTGATTCAATTTGTTTAAGCTCGTTTTGATGCTCGATCACCTCTCGATTTATGGGTATTTATACTTAAAAAAGGGAAATTTCTGTATTGTTTCTTGTAATTTCTTGTTGCATTTCGTGTTCCTTTTTTTTATTTAATCTTGTGGAAATGTGGTGGTGCAAATGCATATGTATTTTTTTTGTGATTTTTTGTGTGTGTGATTTAGTGAGGCAGTGTGTATATCTTGTGTATGAGGGTGAGATTTCCATAAATCTGTAGGTTTGCGTGATCAGTGCACATATAGAATTGAAACCAACCTAATCGAATGAAAAATTGAAATAAACCTTCCCGACATGATCCTAATATCTGGTTAAATTAATTTGTCATTGAAAAGGAAAAGAAATTACTGGAATTAGTAAAAATTGACTCATCTTGATACTCCAAATGTATGGCTTCATGACCTTCAAAGAAAACCAACAGAAAACGTAAATCTCATCATCACTAGGGCAAATTTATCTTGCGCATTCACTTTTGTTGTGACAGTGATTTTTTTTCTAAGACTGAGAAAAAATTGTTACTGAATTGACAACAACAAAAAAAAAAAAAGAAAAAATGTTTTCAATTTTATGAGACTTTCATCTAAAATGATATTGCTAGTCTAGTAATTATTCAATTTTTGCCAATTAGATTTGAAGCTCTCCGCCATTTAAGACTTTAGGTCAAATTGGTTAAGTTTACGCACTGAATTGGCATGGACTGAAAGTTTTGCTGTAAAATATCACAATTGAAAATGCTTGAAGCTCTACATTAAAAAATCCTCTAGAAATATAAATGGGTAACCATTGGAATAATTAAAATTGCTGGGAAACATTCTGGTAATTTTGTGGCATCTATTATGGAAATTGCATGCTAAAAAGGAGAGAAAGAATGGTCAAATCATGGTATATATTGTTCGCGTCTTTTGATAGCCAATGTTGCTGGAAGAGAAAGATGTTGAATGTTGATAATTTTTTTTTCTTTGGGGATCAAACGATAAAAATTTTTTTTTGACAACAACGTAATTAGAAACTTGTAAGAAAACTCTTAACACTTTTTGTAGTATATTGTGCGTGTATTAGAAACTTGACAGAAAACTCTCTACAGTTTCTGCATTTGTGCGTTTGTGTGTCGGGTTGTGTTTTTGTGTGTGTGGGTGTGAATGTGAGGATGTGTAAGCATTTGTGCGTCTGTGGAGTTGCATGAGCCGGCGCAATCTTTGAAGAGAAAGTCCAAACGGAGGAGAAATTTAATGGAAGGATTCGTATGTATCAAAGAAATTACAAGGAATAGTTGATGATTCATCTTGACATTATATTTTCGACATATGATTTTGGTAGAAATGACCATGAAAATGTTTACGATAAAAAAAAAAAAATTCGTGTGTATAATCTATCGATACAAGTAAGAATCAAGGAAATTTAAAAATAACAAAAATATTCAGGTAAACTTTCTCCTCATTCCTCGGAAATCGGTGGATTGTAGAAGAAAGTTCAAATTATCAAATTATGGAAAAGTCGGCACAGTTGCATTATTCATAGGTCAATATCCACTTTGCACCTCTTAAATTATACCAAATTCTGACTTTGCACCCTAAACTTCAATTTTGAACAAATTGCACACTCAATTGTCCAATTCGTTCTATTTAACTCCAATCGTTAATAACGTCACCAAACTAACAGAATTTAGGTGCGTGCATCCAAAGTTCATTTAAATCCAATTGTTGATAGTGCAATTTTGAACATATTACACCTTGAACTGTCCAAATTATTCCACTTAAGTCCTATATTTGCATGCACGTGCCTTTCGTTAGTTTGATTGATGCCCTCAACAATTAAACTTAAAGAGCAAAAAACTTCCCTGGCCATTAAACTTTTGCAATTGTAAAGTTTTGACCATTAAACTTTTTTTAGTTTCAAAAAGGTCACTGAACTATGAAAAATGATTATTATTGGTCATTCCGTCACAATTTGTAGTTAAGTCAGACGGGAATTACAACACGTGCTGCTCATGTACGAAATTGAAGGGGTAAATTGGCACAAAAAGTAAAATGTACTCTCTAACACTTATTATGCGATGCATAAACAGTTTATTTGGTTAAAAAGAAAGGGGAAAAGGGTTTGTGAAGAGGAAAACTGCAACAAACTTCAAGCAAAGGATAGAGGTGGTTCGGGGTTGAATCTGAGCAATGGCAAGGTGCAACAAACAAATTCCCTTCTGCAATTGCAGTTTAAGAGCCATTATGAAGACTTCATGGATAGATTGGAATCCAGGAAGAAGATATATGGTTCGCCCACAAGAAGAGGTGAGTATGTAGCTTTTAGATTTTAGGGCTTTTGTGGTGTAATGTCAGTAGAATTTGACAAAAAAAAAAACAAAAAACAAAAACCAATATTGTAGGGTGAAGGGCGTGGTTTTTGGGAATGTTATGATCCAAAAATATGTGATAGAGCAACTCCAGTGATTCCTGGGCTGTTGAGAAGATTAAATAGGATGGAGAAGCAAGTGGGAATAGTTGAAATCGAAGATAGAAAATTTGAATCCAAAATAAATAAATTGGAGCTCAATGTCTCAAAGTTGGAGGCTGAAATTAGTAAGCTGAAAAAGAAGAACAAGACTCTATTGCAGGCTCTCCTTGTTACATGGATGTGTATTTGTTTTGCAATGTACTGTGCGTATGCAGTTAATGGTTGTAATAATGGACAAATTTTAGCAATTAAGGAGTATTAGTTAACAATCATGTATGTAACCAGATTGGGTAGTAGCTGGTTTTGTCTTGTTTTTTTAGTAGTTTTTGAGATCCTTGAGTATGTAATTATGTGGATTTTTGGCATCAATGCTTAATGACTGAAATTAGTTTGTATTTGTTGTGAGAAGTGTAATTATGCATAGGAAAAGAAAATCTCAAATACAATAGAGAAACATTTAGAGCAATAGCAAGAGCAATATTTCCATTCATCCCTTTCATTCACATGGTTAACAAAATAGTTCCTTTACACATTTACGAATATCTAGCAAAACAAGTCAAAGTTAAAGTCTGCAATCAATTCCGCTATTTGCATCTAGTGGATCCCACAAATAAATAAAACAAAACAGCACCAACATGCCTCTAAAGTCAGTAAAAAAAGTGCAATATTGGGGATTCCACTTAACACCATTGACAACAAAAGAAAAGAAAAAAACAGTGTCCGCATTACACAACATTGCAGGACCACATCCCTCATTCACGTGCATCCTCTGCCTGCTCTTTTACCCTTCCATCTGTCTATTTTGTAAGGAGGGCGCTTTTTAAGATAAGCATAGCTGGTAGTTATGGCACCTTTATCTGCATTAGTCAATGGTCTTTTACCAGTAAGGGATTTCTTCACAGATTTAGAACTGGAGGTTGTTGCTATTGCTGCTGATGATTGTTGCCGCTGGTCATTGTTGCTTGTGATGGTTGTTGCTATAGCTTGGTCCCTGTTTTTGCTTAATCTTGTTGGTGGGGATGGTTGTGTTGTCTGATGAATTGGCTGTTGTTGTCCAGTTGATGCTATTGCTGCTGATTATTGATGCTGGCTGTTGTTGCTGCTAGTTCTAATGGTTGGTGATGATTGTTGAGTATGCTGACTTGAATGTGGTTCATGCAACTGCTGCTGTCCACCTGTTGATGCTACTTGAGATAGTTGTTGTTGCTGGTTGTTGTTAACAAGGTTGGGAGTTGCTACTACTGCTACAGGGCTTTTTCTTCTTACCCTTCTTACCCATATTTCAAGTGTCAGATTAAGATTAAGTTAAAAAAAATGAACACAGAGTTAAAATAACTTACTTATGGTTGTTGGTGTGTAAGATGAACACTTGACTGAAAAGTATTTGCCTCTTGTTGTAATGGTTCAAAATAGGCTCCAAAATATATTGGATCAAAGCCTGAATTTTTGCAAGATGCTCTATTGTGCCCACTTTGCTTACACCTACTACATCGAATAATGACATTTTTTCTCATTTTCTTACCATGGTTCTTTCCCACTGTTTCATCTCTTCTCCTTCCTTTTTTTGGTCTATCAGGTTGCGCAGTTGTGATAGGAGGATCAAGAATCAAATTAGAGGAATTAAGCCAGAGGAGTCTACCACTAATAGATTGTAAAACATTGTTATATACCTACAAAAACAATGTCCTATAATAACATTCATGCACTTGCTCATGAGGGTCTAAGCCTTGGTGCTTAAATGCAGCAATTGCGTTGGTACATGGTAAACCAGCCAATTCCCAAAGGCCACAAGTACAATCTCTCCTTCTTATATTAACAGCAAATTGTGCTTCTTTTGGTCTCTTAACTTGATATCCATCAACCTCATTAAACATTGACAGCCACAAAAAGGATTTCTTAATCCTTTTCTCAACAATCTTTCTAATCAAAGGTCCTGTTGGATGTTCATATCTAATAATGCTATCCTTTCTCCTTTCAATCATTTGAAGAATTAATTCTCTAATATTTTCTAACAGTGAAATTATTGGTCTATCTCTAGCTTCCAATATAAAAAAGCTAAAAGATTCACATAAGTTGTTCACAAGCATGTCACACTTAGTGTGAGGTGAAAAGAAGGCCTTACACCAGTGACTAGGATAAGGTGCTTTCTCTAACCATTTAGCAGCTTCTGGGTCATATTCTTTTAAATCATATATTGCCTTATTGAACATCTGCACATTGGAATTTCTAACAATTGCCCACAATATCCCTTTTAAGGCCTTTACTGGATGATTCTTTTTGAAGTTCCTATACATGTGCTGCACACAATATCTGTGCTAAGAGTGTGGAAGTACCTCTAACAGTGCTCTATCTAGCCCCTGCACGAGAAAAAAAGAAGGATAGTTAGCAAATATTATTGAATTTATTAACCCTTGTTAACATTAATTCTCACCTTCTGCTTGTCAGATTTGAAGGTATAATGGAATTGATTGTCAATTTCCAGATCCCTAGCCAACAGTTTCAAAAACTACCTCCACTGGATAGTTGCTTCCTTCTCTACTACTGCCCAAGCAATAGGCCACCAACCATTGTTAGGATCTACTCCAATAGCAGCCAATAATTGTCCAGAATATGCACCCTTAATGTGACAACCATCCAGCCCAATTATAGGCCTACAATGTCTAAATCTCTCTTTCAACGGCCCTAAGCAACAATACAATCTCATGAATCTAGGATTGTAGCCTTCGTCCCTAAATGGAGAGTACTCAACTTCCATTGTTGAATAAGGATGTGATTTTTTAATTTCCTCACAATACTCCCATATACTCTTATATTGCTCATGTGCACATCCCTTGATATTTTCAGTTGCAATGACCCTTGCCTTATAAGCCTGCACCTTTGATATATTCACCTGATATTCTTAATGAACTATTTGTCTTATTTCTTTAATTGAAATGTTTCAAATTGAACCTAATCCTGTCCTCATACCTATTTGCTAACCATTTGGCAGTTATATTCCTATTCTTCCAAGCATGGTTACAATTCTCATGGACATTCATTCAGGGTTTTATTACAAGATCATCCCGTCCAAGTGATGCCTCCTTAGAAGCATAACATTCCCACTTACATGGTGCTCTACACCTTACCCTTACTCTGTCCCTCTCATTAGTATAGTAGAAGACAAGTCTACCATTGATAATGGAGTAGCTTTTTGCTGCTTGCTTGAACTCCTCTGATGATGAAAAACGCATCCCCAATTCAAATTTTAGGTTTTTCATATCTTTTTTAGTATTAAAATCACTATATTTTATACCTTTGCTTGAATCATCATCATCAGAAGAGCCATAAGTACTTTGCAACTCCTCCTCCATCATGCTGTCATCCATAATATCTTCAACCTCTACACCGTTTGTGCTTCCTGGTGTTGGTTGCTCCTCATTAACTATCTTTGAATTTTTAGGAGTCCTCTCAACAGTTTTCTTTCCATGTTCTCGTGTCCTTTTTCTAACAATGTGCTTCATTCTTCTACTAGGAGTTTGTGGTTGAGAAGTTGTTCCTTCAACAGGTTCTGAGGCTGGTTGTTCCTCAAGTTCAACAGTTTCATTGGTCCCAACATTTACAGTTTCACCTTCATTTTGTCTTATCTCACTTCCAAACATATGGTCATAATTACAAAATTCTTCGTCATCTGTGAAGTGTTCATGGTTACACTCATTTTCAGTACATTCACGTTCCTTACAACCTGCTGCAGCAACTTCACTTGCCACATTAGTTCCACCTGTAGCAGCAGCCTCGCTAGGCCCACATGTTGTAGCAGTAGCCTTGCTAGGCCCACCTGTTGTAGCAGTCTCACCAGGCCTGGCTATAGCATTAGCCTCACTAGGCCCACCTGTAGCAGCAGCTTCATTAGGCCCTGTTGTATGACCAGCTTCACTAGGTCCCATTGTATTGGTAGCCTTATTTACCCCAGGTATAGCAACCTCTCTCTCACAATCTAAATTGATTACAGAAGCCTCTTTCTTACTATTAAAATTCCAATCAATTTTCTCATCAAAATCAGACAAAATACTTCTCCTAACACTTAGCTCCTATGAAGGTTCTATGATGACATTCCCTTGTGCATCAAGTTCTCTTATTTCTACCCTTTTCTTGTTACCCTTGATCAATGCAGAATTTGCTTGTGATTTCTAGTATTTCAGCTACACTCTTATGGTCACATGGTACACATCTATCAATTTATACTTATAAATCCATTCACACATTCTAAGTATATCCGCATCTCCTTGCAATTCTCCTCAAACCATTGCTTAAATTGTGCTCAGGTTCTAAGTAATAATAGAGAATTGCATCATAGTGTCCTAATTCTTCAACCATCAGGTTTATCTCATGAATGAGACATCCTTTCAGCATTACTAACATCAACATAATCAACTTCACCCCCAACATATGTTTTATATCTTTTTCCACATAATTTTCCACCATGAAACAGCCTAATACTAAAAAGTTCACTATTTGGCGCTGCATATATACAAAACAAAGCAAAATGTCAAATAATGGACCATGTAGAAACTTCACATTTACTTTAACCACAAAATCAATATACTCAACTGTAGTAGGCCCCAATGTATACCAAATTACAAGACAAGTTAAGCTATTTAGATCCCAGTCAACAGATTCGAGCTCTAAAGTAAGGACCACACAAACAAGATGGGGACAAAAATTGCATGGTTACAAAAGAACTTTTTTTTTTTGACCAAAACAAACTTATTTCTTTCATTTGTTATGACATATACAGCTAGTTCACAATTTAGGGTTAGGAAACTTACTGTACATTTTGTATGGTTCGAACTCCACTCCTCTAGCCCTTATTATCCAATCCATCGATTGATTCGCACAATGTCTGCCTTCGCCTTTTGACTTTGATTGCTTATTTCTTTATTCGATGATTGTAGATAAGGGATTGAATTTGAAAATTTTAGGGTTTAGTACAAATCAATTTGGAAGAGGGATAAATTAATGATTGCAGATGCGGGATTGTCATTTTATGTACCAATTTACCCTTTAATTTGCCAAGTGAGCAGCATGTGTTGTAACTCCCGTCTGACTTAATGGCAAATTGTGACGGAATGACCAATAATAATCATTTTTCATAGTTTAGTGACCTTTTTTAAACTAAAAAAAGTTTAATGGTCAAAACTTTACAATTGCAAAAGTTTAATGGCCTAGGAAGTTTTTTGCCCAAACTTAAATGTAATGTTCTAGATAGTTCGGGGTGTAGTATGCCCAAAATTAAAATTTAGGGTGCAAAATGAGAATCTGATATAAGTTACATGGTGCAAAGTGTATTTATAACTGGTAGTTCATGTACTTTCAACTGGTAGTTTTATAACTCCTAGGTAAGACAGAATCAAATGGACAAGTCCGTATATTTCTTCCTTTCAAAATGGGAGGGATCCAACAAAAATTAAAAGAAAAAGAGAATTGAAAAGAATTCCAAAAGAATATGAAAATCCTATATTTCAAAGTTCATGACTGCAAGGAAGTAGGAAAATGTAAAGCAATCTCCTAAAGATAACCAATGACATTATTCAAACAATACCTTGAATGTATAAAAATACACATGACCTATTGGTAAAAGCTAGTAATACACAAAATTCTCTTGTACGTTCTTGAACGTCCAAATTAAAATCATGCTCTGAAAATACAAACAAGTTACAATTCCAAAAATTATAATTAATTGGAAACATTCTGGTAAGTTTGTGATCAACAACAAACTTGCAAGGTGTATTTTGTGATCAACAAGAAGAAACAACAGAACACTTGTTCTTTGAATGTCCTATTACACATGCGATATGGAGTAAAGTGCTACAGTTTTGCTCTATCTACAAGGTGATATACCCATGGAATGTTGAGCTGGAATGGATGTGTGTTACTTGGATTTCAAATGACTTTGTTGACAAGTTCCAAAGAATCATGTTCACAGTCACAGTTTATCATATATGGAGATCCAAGAAACAAAGAATATATCAAGGGAAGGCAACAATAGTAGTGGACATTGTTGCAGAAATTCGGAGAACTATGTATGAGGTGGTTTGGCAATGGAGAAATATACCAGTAACAAAGAAGACCTGGCTATTGATGCTTGAATGGAGCCTCTCCCAATGGATCTTCTCAAACTGGCAGCTCTAACACTTTTGTAAAGCAAAATGTATAGACAAGGCACACTGTAGTTTAGTGCCTTTTGCAGCTTCAGGTGTAAATGTATTCTTCCTATCCATATTAATATATCCTCATTTTTGCCCAAAAAAAAAAAAAGTTTGTGGCATCTATTACGGAATAGGAAGCTAGGAGAACTAGTCAAAATGTTGAAATCATTGCATTAAGTATAAGATTAGTTTTTGTATATATCAAAGATTTGTATATATCAAAGAAATTACAGGGAATAGATGATGATCCATCCTTGACATTGCATTTTGGACATATGATTTTGATAGAAAAGCCCCTGAACATGTTTAAAATAAAAAGAAAATAACAAGCTTCCATCGTGTCTATAATCAATCGCTACAAGTAAGAATCAAGGAAATTAAAATAATCTACAAATATTTAGGTAAATTTTCTTGGCTTTTCTCGTAAATTGATGGATTGTAGAAGAAAGATCAAATGATCAAATTATGGAGTTGTCTGCGGAGTTACATTATTCATAATTTCAGAGAACTCTTCCTATCCCTTGAGAGCATGGCCAGGAGAATATTTAAATGATTTTAGCATCTAGTTTATATTAAATGAAAAATAACAGAAATGCTATTTGAAAACTTCAAGAAATTTTGTGTGTATAGTCGTTCTGAATGAGATATAATTTACACCATTTGATTAGGGATATAATTTATGCACTTCACTTTTTGATGCAGACGCTCTCTTTTTTGCTTTTAATTAAATAAAATTACTAAGATACTAATGGGTTATTAGATCTTAAATTTCATTCATCTAAAATATCCTTAAATTATAAGACTTTGAGTTTACATGTACAAAAATTAATATTTTTTAACTTTTCATATAATAAAAGAACAAAAAGAGGAAGTGTATACATCAAAAAGCGTACTTTATAAGTCATTTCCCTTATATTACAGGCTTAGTTTGTATCACTTTAGACAAGTCTTCGTGTCCAAACTTAAAATAGTTTTTATCTAAACAACAACCCTAATGCGTATTTCACGTGTGCAACCCCAATTAATACAAACTCTAGCACCTTTAGGCTGTTCTTTCTATTTCCAGCTTTCCAAGGTTTCAGATGTTGTCCTTTCTTTAGTGGTTTGGCCTTGTTGCTCTGGGCAACATAGGTCAGCATTTCAAAAAGCTATTTTGGTTGATTGACGTCTTGAAGTACTTTCAAATGGTATTATTTTAAGGGTTAGTAAGATGCTTTAACATGATGATTAAGTAGGGATCTAATCACTACAAGAAAAATGATTATTAGTGACAAAGATTTTCAGTGACAAAAAAAATTGTCACAAAATATCCATTTTAGTGACAACAAATGATCTTGTCACAACAAGCATATATGAAGTGTACTTTTCACTGACAACAAGTAAATGTTGTCACTAATTACTTCCCGGCAAAAGGCGCCAATTCTCATTACTGACAAGTGGTACAAGTTGTCACTAACTCGTCACACGTTAGTGACAATATTTTTGGAGTTGTCACTAAAATTTGCCCATTGAAGTAGTGACAAGGTAAGTTGTCACTGAATTAACATTATTTTCTGACAATATTAATAAGTTGTCACTGATATATATCTATTAAGGTAGTGACAATCATAGTCGTCACTAAATGAATGCCATATATGTGCCCATAGGTAGTGACAAAATTTGTTGTCACTAAATACACTATATTTTTCACATTTAAAATGTATTTGTCTAGTTAGTGACAACATCTTCGTCACTAAATGTGTACCCTTGTTTGGCTAAATAGTGACAACCATTATTGTCACTGAATATGCACTATTCTGTAAAAACTCTACAATATGAGATAGTGACAACATGTGTCGTCACAAAATGTTCACTAATAATGTTCAAATTATACCTATCATGATAGTGACAACAGTTGTCGTCACTAAATAGAATTGCTATTTTAACATATTAGTGACAACAATTGTTGTCAGTAATTGTGCACCCTATGTTTGACTAATTATTGACAACAATTATCGTCACTGAATGTGCACTCTTTCAAAATGCCGTAAGTGTGTTGAATCCAAAACGAGATAGTGACAACAATTGTTGTCACTTAATATTCACTATAATTTGCAAGTTATACCTATCATGATAGTGACAACAGTTGTTGTCACTAAATAGAAACACTATTATGAGAAAAGCTTTTCACTGACAATATCCTCAAGTTGACATTGATTGTATTTTTTGAAAAAAAACCCAAGTTCATGATGGTAGTCTTTGTTTTTTGTTGTAATTGCTCCTTAATTACGTTGTCCAACTTGTGTAAGTTATAATTCTTGTGTTCTTGTGTCATTGTTTGATGTCAAATAGTTAGTTTTTAAATTATTTTGTTAATGTTGGTGTATGTGTAGAGCTGTAAATTAAATGAATCGAATTTGATGCTGTCAAGTTTGATTTGAAAATTTGATTTCGAATTTGGATTCGAGTTTGAGTTAAATACGAGTTTAAAATTTAGGCTCAAGCAATTCAATTTTGCACTCGATAGGTTCGAGTTCAATTCGAAACCTTGATTTTTTTTTATTTTTTAATTTTTTGTATTATTTAATTAATAAAATCTGTATTTTTATATAACTATATTATTTTATGTAAAATAGTTATTATATATTAAACAAAAAATTATTAAACAAAAAATTATTAAAAAATAATTCGAGCCTTGTTGAGCTGAATATGTTTAAGCTCGAATTCAATTTGATAATATAATTGAATCTTAATTTTTTTCGAGCTTGGAAAAACTAAAATTCGAATTGAGCCCTTAACAAATCACGCCCAAACTATTCGTTAAGGGCTCAATTCATGTGATTGTTTAATTGAATTTGATTTAATATTTTAAAAAATAATAAGGTTTTAAAGTCATTGTTTTATTTTAAAAAAATGTTCTTTCGAGGTTTCAATTTTACGGCCTTTTTATAGAATATTAGTATAGTTTCACCAAAATTAAGCATTTTTTGTTCTTCTATGTAAATATGTGAAATCTCTCACCTATACAATAAAAATCTCATAAATACAAAATACAAACTCCAATGAAACGTTACCTTTGTAATTGAAAGAAAAACAATTAAAAGAGAGAATGGAGCCTAAACTAGTTCCAAATAATTTGAAGATGTAAATTGTAACTATGTATTTTTTTTTTTTCACTTTTGTTTGTATTAAAAGAGAGAATGCCCAAGCTAATGTTGACCTGCAATGCATATGTGATCTAAATACTTATAATGATATTTTTTGACTTTGATTAATTAGATATGTCAATTCAAAGAAATGTTATTGCATGCCTAAAATGAAATATTAAAATAAAGTAAAAAATATATTATATGCAAAACATAAAGAATTATCTTTTTTCTTCATATATATTTAAGTAGTTCTGAAAATCAACATTAAACTTGTACGGTTTTTTTTTCCTATCAAATGAAACAATTAACAAGATAAATATAAACAAAATTTCTAATTTTTATGAATTTCAATTAAGAAAATGAGACTACTTTTTTATTTTCATATTAATCAAGTTATTGTAGATAAAATTACATTGAGAATGTGCATTTGATTTTCATAAGCTTTAGTTTTCAGGAGAATAAATACAATTTCCAATAGTTAATTTATAACATTTTTTTCGGTTGTCTTAAGAGAAACTAATGGATGATAAAATTTACTAAGTCTTGAATTCTAGTCTCTAAGTCAAGCTCTTTTCGGCCAGGTTACCTTTACTTTGGCCTTCTCAATCTGTCCGCCCTCCCCCCAAAAATTTTCACCAAAAATCAAATTGCCCCCTCTCCCTGCCAGATTCCCCCTTCCTGTCTTTCTCGGCCTTCTTTCCCGTTTCTCTCTTCCTCTCTCTTTCTTATTCACTTCCAAAATCTATAACCTTTACCACTTCCAAATTTCACAACTTGCAGAGAATCTTCAGTTGTCCAGCTGTGCCTGTTAGATGGGCTGATCGATCCTTCATCGGAGTTGGCTGTGGGTGTGCTCTTGATCAGAATGGCTAAGCTCTTTGGGTGATAGGAGCTGGCCGTAGTAAGAGAAGAAGTTGGAAGGCTGGGATTTGATGTTCTCAAACAAGAACTTCCGAATTTAGAATGTAAGACCTAGCTCTTAATACCTTTTTTTTTTTTTTTTGCACTTACAATTAGTTTCTCATATCCCCACCAGTAATAGTTGGATGATCAGTATCATACCCAAAAATTTTTCTTCTGAATAACTCGGATAAATAAACAAAGGAAATAAATAAAGGTAAAACTTAGTTTGCTATCACGGAATAAAATAAGATTGAAAGCTTATGAGAAGTAATTGACTTTGAGTCCCTTGTGACGTTGAGTTTGATAAGTCTCAATGTGACTGGGGAGGTTCTTGAATTCTTCTTGCAAAATTGCCCAATTCTGAAGTATCTAGTAGTGCAGGGCGCTCGAGATTTGATAAGTCTTAAAGTCTCTGGTCCCATCTCTTGCATTGCAACATCTGGAGATATCCTACAGCATCAATTTAGAATCCGTCAGTATCTGTGATACAAATCTAGTCTCACTTAAACTTGAGGAAGCAGAGACACCAGTGCTTGCGAATGTCCCCGTGCTTGAGGATGTGAATATTTCTGGGAGGTCTGATGACTTAGCCAAGGATGTCATTTCCTGGCTTTCCTGTTGCCTGTCGAATCTGAGGGTCCTTACCGTGTTTGCTTCACTTACTTATGTGAGTCTTGGATTTGACGGTATGAATTTTGTCGAAGATTTTATTTTCAGTGTTATTTATAATTACTACTTTTAAGGGTGTGCTTGGTACAATGTAAATTGTTTTCCATGGGAAGATATTTTCCATGAAAAATATTTTTGCAGAAAATAAACAATTTTCCTATAATATTTGGGTGTTTGGTTAATAACAAGTTGAAAATGTTTTTCTTATAAATGCCTCTGTGATGGTTTGGATATCTATGGGTGAGGGAGAGGAATAAAAAGTGAGTGGCTAGTGATTCCGCCTCATTGGATTTCTTTGGGTGAGGGAGAGGAATGAGAACACTATGCCATTGTTGTGAGTGGCTAACGATTCCAACTCGTAAGGGAAGCTACGGTGAATAGTGAAGCTGGTATTTTAAATTTCTAGGAATATTTACGGCGGATAGCGAAGCTGGTTAGAATTATTTTTCATTTCTGTTTCCTTTTTTGAAACTTGGGCGTGAAATACAACGCATAGAAATAAAATAACTTCAGAAAGTTAACTCCGTAAGTTGTTTTACATCCGTGGATGGAAAATAATTTTTATTGGAAATCATTTTCCTAACTCAAAATGCAACCAAACATTTGAAGTTGCTGAAAATATTTTCTGGAAAAAATTTTCAGTCCAATCAAACGGACTATAAATGGAAAACTGGAAATTTGTTTATGAGAAGTAAGCTGGACCTCCACTGGTAGTCAATTAACTTTACAAGGATTTTGTCAATGCCCAATATCAGGTCATTGGATTGCACACCTCTCGTTTCACTATAAGGAAAAGAAATATGCATTGCAGGAAATGTAATTTTGGTTTCATTGATTCATATAGACTCATACGGGCTCTGATGACTAGAATAATATATTGATTTGGCGTCTTGTAATAAATAATTAGGAAAATTTAGAAGTCTGATTTGTTAAGTACTTGAACTCTAAAATACTCATTCCCTAGCTATGCAGTTACTGAAATATTTTTATGGTCCGTATAGAAATTTTAAAAAACTAATTATCATCAGTTCCAAAACTATAAGCAGTAATCTCTTGTGATGAATCTTAAGACACTTTAATTTCCCCCTACCTATTAGGTTCTTTTGGGAAAAAATTTATGAGTGGAAGCAATGCGTCGATGAAATTTTCTTTTTCTAGATTCTTCTATTCCTAGAGCCTGTTTATCACCATGACCATGTGTCAAAGTATGAACCCTTCCTGCACGCATTGGTTGAGGTGGATTACAAGTAAGGGTTCAATTTTTCCAAATTTGACTTGTTACGTTCACAAATAGGTAAAGAGTTTGTAGTACCATGCATCTTTCTCCTTTTATGAAGACTTTTGCAAGTGCTAGACATAGAATGTATGAGAATTTGTTGACCAGGAATTGTATTTATAGTCATGTCCAATATTTTTACCTCTAAAATCTCTCTTTGGCATGATATGTCTAAAATCCTTTGATCCATCCTAAACTTATGTTGTATTTTGTTCTGCAGTTGTACAAGGAACTTACTTGCCCCCTTGATAACTTTGAGCTTTTAATCTTTTCCATGCCTGGTCCTGAGGGCAAGTCCTGAACAGATTAGAATTATTCTTCAAACCAGTTGCTAACACGTCAGCACCTGTTAAACGAAAGGTACCATCTGGCATTACAAACTTCATTTATTTGTGATTGTTCGATGCAAGCTGATGAATTTGTTTCCCTGATATGCCGCAGTCTCGCAACATTTAATGGAAAGTAGGAAAATGTCTAAACTTTATGATAATATCTTTTCAGTCCTGGTTTTTCTTTTATAATTTGTTATAAAATAAAAAATAAGGATTTTGAAGGAATTATAGGTGAAACCTCTATCTGCATTCATCACCAGTCACAAGCTTGTTTCTTGGGACTTCAGGCCTCATCTTCTTATATGCTCTGGAGTCTTGCATGCCTTTGTGTTAATGACTGCCTAACAAAACTTATTGTTATTTTTTCCCTGCAATTTGTGCTTCTGTTCTGTCAGTTTCTGCTCCATGCTTGTTGTATGCACATCTTTGATTTTGGTTTCTTAAGTTTGAGAAGATATATTTCTCAAGTTTAGTTTCTTCTGGATCAGTGACATTTATATCCATCTATTAGAAAACCAATAGAAATCCTTGAGTTTCAACTTAACTACACGTAGAAAGACCACTAGTAATCTATGTATTTTAAGCTGTTAAAATCAACAGGAATTGAGAGTTTATGGCCATTCTGATAATATAGTAAAAGTAAAGATAAAACTTACACTATACATACACATACACATGGATAAAATTAATAGATAAAACTTTAAAAAACAATATAAATCTAAAGCGTGAGGTAGAGTAAAATAAAGTTTCAAATTACAGTTTTGGATCATATATAAAATAATCAATACATGGATCAGTAAATACATCAAACTTGATCATCTTAACTTTTTCAAGGTGAACATTGAACTCACAACTCTGACAATGCTGAGGACTAGAAAAATATTGGATAATCTCTCAATGTGCTATGCAAAATCGATAGGGGAAAAAGATGGGGGTGTTAAGGAAAGGGGGGAGAGCTATACATAGGATTTGCTCCATTACATTAGCAAATTTAATTGACAGCAAATCTATTCATCCTTGAGATGCTATAGCTCCTGAATGGTTTCTGCAAGATAGAAAGTTTAAAAATCACATAAAGACTGGCAAAAAAGCTTATAAGTTGTTTTCTAATAAAGTTGGGAAAATAATAAAGGATTACCATTCATTGCAAGATTTGTTATTGCACCCGCTGCAACCTGTTGAATGGTTTCTCTATTAGAGCTTCTAGAAGCAATAAGAAGTACTTAACACAACTAGCTTCAACAATCCTTTCTTGATTTGACTCTGTAAAATAATGAAAAGTATAAATATTTTCCAGTGAAAGTAAGTAAACCAAAAGTGCCAGTAGTTATTTGGTACTTCAAACATAATAGGTTTATCTTTACAATACAAAGATGCATCGCTTGCGTCAACACTACACCAATAGAGTGCTCCAACTCCTTTGTCAATTTATGGTATAGCCATCCGTGGTCAAGGCATGCATTCATTCAAGATTCTTTTTTCCCCAACACTCCCATGGGGTTTATTTGATGCAATACCACCATGGGAGTAACTTCGTCAAAATCTAGCTTCAATTTTTTGCAAATCATGTGAAATTAGTGGACTTGAAGAGCATTTATATGTGTACTAGAAGAGATCGAATGGAAATTTCAACCAAAAAGTTCCCCAAGTTTTAAAAGCATATTAAGTTATTAAAAGATAATAGAAGGAAAGAGACAATGAAACACACTACTGTGTAGAACAATTCTTCTTAATAATATTCTATTTACAGGGACTTATATAGCTGTATATCACCTAAGTCAGCTCCTAGAATTTTGGATCTAAATTACAACTATCTAAATATAAAACTAATCATATATACACTAGCCATATATAGACAAATTATAATTAATTACATGGTATCTTCTCACATATCTTCTCACAGTCCCCCTCAAGCTCAACTGTACATATTGAACAGTCCGAACTTGTCAATCAATCTCTCAAAGTCAGGTTTCCAAAGGCTCTTAGTTAGGACATCTGCCACTTGACCCGAGGTTGGAACATACACAATGCATATTGTTCCATCTTCTACTTTTTCTTTGATAAAATGCCGATCTACCTCAACATGCTTTGTTCTATCATGATGAACAGGATTATGCGTGATGTTGATTGCTGCCTTATTATCACAAAATAGTTTTAATGGTCCTTGGGTTGGCATTCTTAGTTCTCTGAGTAAATTCTTTAGCCATAACGTTTCACATAGACCATGAGCAAGAGATCTCAATTCAGCTTCTGCACTACTTCTTGCCACCACTGTTTGTTTTTTACTTCTCCAAGTTACCAGGTTTCCCCAAACATAAGAACAATAGCCAGAAGTTGACCTTCTATCAACCACAGATCCTGCCCAATCTGCATCAGTGAATGCTTCAATTCCTCGGTTAGAAGTCCTTTTAAAGAACAATCCCCTACCTGGGGTTCCTTTAAGGTATCTTAACACTCGATTTGCTGCTGCCATATGTTCCTCAATTGGAGCATGCATAAATTGGCTAATACAACTTACTGCAAAACCAATGTCAGGTCTGGTATGTGAAAGATAGATTAGTTTACCTACCAATCTTTGAAACCTTCCTCGATCTACTGGGCTGCTTGATTCCTGTTCTCCCAATTTTACATTCGAATCCATAGGAGTTTCTGCTGGTTTACATCCCAACATACCAGTTTCCTTCCATAGATCCAGGACATACTTTCTTTGAGAGACTGAAATTCCAGACTTGTTTCTGGCAACTTCCATCCCCAAAAAGTACCGTAGCTTCCCTAAATCCTTCATTTCAAATTTTGAGGCCAATCCCTTCTTTATACTTGTCATCTCTTCTATGTCATCCCCTGTAAGAATAATATCATCCACATACACAATGAGAATAGTTATTTTACCCTTTTTGTGTCGATAGAATAAGGTGTGATCAGCTTGCCCTTGCACATATCCTTGCCCTTTAATTGCTTTCACAAGCCTATCAAACCATGCACGAGGAGACTGCTTTAGTCCATATAGAGATTTTCGCAGCCTACACACCTTACCTTGACCACCTAGGTTGAACCCTGGAGGAGGATCCATGAAAACTTCTTCTTCAAGTTCTCCATTCAAGAAGGCATTTTTCACGTCAAGTTGTTGTAATGGCCAATCTAGGTTGGCAGCCAAGGATAAAAGAACTCGTACAGTGTTGATTTTTGCTACCGGTGCAAAGGTTTCCTGATAATCCACTCCATAAGTTTGGGTATATCCCTTTGCAACCAATTTGGCCTTATACCGCTCTATTGTTCCATCAGAATTGTACTTGACTGTGAATACCCATTTACAACCAACTATAGCTTTATCTTTGGGTTTTTCAACCACCTCCTATGTTCTATTTTTTTTTAAGGCCCGAATTTCCTCCAAGATAGCTGCCTTCCATTCTGGTTTTTTCATTGCTTCGCTAACTGTCTTCGGAATCTCCACTTCAGATAAGTTAGTCACAAATGTTTTCATCTGTTTGGAAAGATGGCCATAATCGATAAACCTCGAGATTGGGTGATTTGTGCAAGATCGGGTTCCTTTTCTCAGAGCAACAGGAACATCCAAATCACCTTTTTCTGACTTGAATTCAGGTTCAATTCTTGGGAGTGCAAGGGACTCAATTTCCTTGACCTCTTTTAACTGCTTTCTCCGTGAATAGGTTAGTAGTTCTTTGACTCTATGATTGTTTTTTGGCTGTGTTTGAGGCTCACTAGGGATTGACAAAGGAGTTTTTGGCTCAACAGGATTTGAAAATTTTGGAGAAGACTCTTTTTCTCCGAGATTTGGTGAGCTGGATTTTTCCTTTTTTTCTTCTATGGAATCTGGTCGTTGAGATTGAGGATCTTTGGATTCAAAAACTGACTTTCCCTCATAAGGTTTCAGATTTTGTGGACAAGGATCCCAAAAAAACTCCCAAAAATCTGTTGTTGAATTTTGAGTTGGCTGCAAATTTGGAATTTCTGAATTTAGACCAGATTTGATATGATCAGAATCTAGACCTGATTTGATATGATCTGAATTTAAGGAAAGACCAGATTTGATATGATCAGAATCAAGACCTGATTTGATATGATCTGAATTTAAGGAAAGAAATTGATTCCCGAAATTTGGATCACTCAAAAACTCCCCCTGAGACAAATTACGAAGGAAATAGGCTTGATTTTCAAAAAAAGTCACATCAATGGATGTAAAATATTTTCTTTTTTCAGGGTTATAGCATCTATATCCTTTTTTTGACGCAGAATAACCAAGGAAAACGCATTTAAGAGATCTTGGGTCTAATTTGGATCGACCCTGACTTGGTACATGAACAAAGGCAACACACCCAAACACACGTGGCTCTAAAGAAGAGAAGGTTCTGTTTGTAGGAAATTGAGAGGATAAAAAATCGAGTGGAGTTTGGAAGTTAAGAATCTTTGTTGGCAATCGATTTATCAAGTAGCATGCAGTGAGAACCGCATCCCCCCAAAAGTATTTTGGAACATGGGTAGAAAACAAAAGAGACCTTGCCACTTCAAGTAAGTGACGGTTTTTTCTCTCGGCAACACCATTCTGTTTAGGGGTGTCGACACACGAACTTTGGTGTAAAATCCCATGATGTTTAAAGAAATCCCCAAGAATCAAATTAAAATATTCCGTTCCATTGTCAGTTCGGAGCATTTTAATTTGTTCATTAAACTGAGTGTGGACCATTTTGTAAAATTCTTTGAAGACATTTGCAGCATCAGATTTGTCTTTAAGAAGATAAACCCATGAAACCCGTGTGTGGTCATCTATAAAACTGATAAACCATCTATGAGATGTAATGGAATTAACACGAGAGGGGCCCCAAATGTCACTATGAATTAAAGCAAATGGTTTAGAGGGTCGGTATGATTGGGACGGTAAAAAACTCCTTACATGCTTAGCCAACTGACAAATATCACATTGAAAAGACAAACTTTTATTCTTAAATAAGGATGGAAATAAATGTTTCATATAAACAGAACTTGGATGTCCTAATCGGTAATGTAATAACATAAGCTGATTATTTGTGGAGCAAGAAGAAAGACCAACAGAACTAGTCACAGAGGAACCAATTGAAAGACAGTAAAGGCCATCGAGGACTCTAGCACTGCCAATCCTCCTCCCCGTTTTCAAGTCCTGAAAAACACAAGTAGATTCAGAGAATTTAATATGGCATGGAAGATTTGTTGTTAACTTGGAAACTGATAAAAGATTGTAGGATAAATTAGGAACATGCAGAACATTTTCCAATACAATTTCTGGACAAAGTCGAATAGTTCCAGTCCCAGCAACAGCAGAGAATTTTCCATCAGCCACCTGGACCTTTTTCAAACCAGAACTTGGGAAATATGTTTGAAAAAAATATGCATTACCGGTCATGTGATCGGTTGCACCTGAGTCTACAATCCATATCTCACCTGGGTCAATCATCTCGGCAACTGAGTGTCCTGCAGTACCAGATTTAGCCATGAATGAACTGCTGGCCGTCGAGGAACCAGAGAGAAGATTGCAAAGATGATCCACTTGTGCCTTTGAAAAATTAACAATGCTTGGTGGAGTGCCAGAGCGCTTATCCTGTGCATTAGAGCCCTTCTTCCGAAGTCGGTTGGGTACCCAATCGGCCGGTTTGCCATGAATTTCCCAGCATGTGTCTCGAGTGTGAAATGATTTGTTGCAGTGATCACACCATAGAGTTTTTTTCTGTGATGCAGGACGATTGGAGGGGGAGGTACGTGCAGCCATAGCGGAAGAATCCAGCAGTAATGAGGAGCCACCAAGCATCACACGACGTCTATGCTCTTCACGGCGAACCTCGGCAAAGACTTCATCTATAGAAGGTAAAGGATGACGGCCCAATAATCGACCTCGAACTTCATCAAGTTCTTTATTAAGGCCAGCAAGAAAGTCATAAACTCGGTCCTTGTCACGCATTTTCTTAAAAAGTTCAGCATCAAAGGGGTCCTTCCAAGAGGCGGTATTGTAAAGATCAACCTCTTGCCATATTTTTCTCAAAGTGCTGAAATATTGGGTAACATCCAGATCAGCCTGACGGAGATCCTTTGCTCGATTCCGCAGTTCAAACAATTGAGAAGAATTCTCCAGATCTGAATAGGAAAGTCGAACTGCATCCCAAATTTCTTTAGCCGTGGAATAGAAGAGATAGGTATCTCCAATTGTGTCTTCCATAGAATGGATGAGCCACGCCATCACTATAGAGTTGTTAGAATCCCATGTTGTATAAGAGGGATCATCAGTAGATGGGCGTGAAGCAGAACCATCTATGTAACCAAACTTTCCCTTTCCACGAATCACCATGGCAGCCGAACGGGACCATTGGAGATAATTTTTGCCGTTCAGCTTTTGATTTGTGATTTGGAGGGTTGGAGAAGAATTTTCATTCATAGTAGTGGGAACAATTGTGGAGATAGACTTAGAAGTGACAGAACGCACTTCCGAGTTATTGTCTCCGCTTATTCCTGACATTTTTGTCTCTCTCTACTTGCTAGAACCTTTTTTCCTTTGCTCTGATACCATAAAAGATAATAGAAGGAAAGAGACAATGAAACACACTACTGTGTAGAACAATTCTGCTTAATAATATTCTATTTACAGGGACTTATATAGCTGTATATCACCTAAGTCAGCTCCTAGAATTTTGGATCTAAATTACAACTATCTAAATATAAAACTAATCATATATACACTAGCCATATATAGACAAATTATAATTAATTACATGGTATCTTCTCACAGTTATACCAATAGCTGATACACATGGCACCAGTTATCAAAGCCCCTCAATATGAATCAAGAAAATCGAACCTCTCCAAAGTATTAGCAGTTACAACTCAATTAAAAACAAAAAGCAAAACAGTTTGAATAATTGAATATTAGAAGAAATAGAGTACTTTTAAGAAAAAAAAATAGATTAAAGAACATGAGAACAATCACTTTCAGCTACCAAATTAGCAACAAGTTTTACAGAATGAAGAATTTCATACTCTTGCAAGTTGCAAGAATTTCAGTCAAGCTTATATTATTGTTCAGCTATTCTTTTTTGAAGTGTCTCTCATGAATAACTGAAGAGAACGGTTGTTCAGCTATTTCAGCCGGAATGGAACAACGGTTGTTGTGTGAGATGCTACTGACCATATAATAGGACTTTCTATGCAAAAACCACATTAAAACATGCTTACCTTTCAAGCCCTGTAGATGTGTGATTCACTCCTTGCAAATTGCTTGAGACTTGGTGGACTCATTGTTTAATAGATTCTCACACTACGTAGTCATAAGTATAGCCATTCATAGCAAAGCATAGAAGTTGTGAACTTCAAAAAATTTGACCGATTTGATTCATCGTTCCAGTGCAAACCACTTGGAGCTCTTTTAAGAGTGTCATATCAAAAGTTTGCCTGCAAATTCAACAGAAAAGGGAACAAGGAAAGATATTGGAAATGAAAGATGCTACTTTGGCAAAAATCTATCATCTTAATTTTTTCAAGGTGGACTAAGAATATGTATTCACTTATTCAGAAAATCATTTGATACCTGTCTTTCACAAGCTTTGTTCTCAACTCATCAATATTTGACTTAATCTCTGATTCCACACTCTCAACAAAGAGTTAGTTGACAGTTGCAAGGGGAACACCAATGTATTGTACGAGGGAAACAAATTAGTGCATAGGAATTAACTTGGACAACCCCCGACAATTCTCATACCTACTGCATTTCTTTAATAATATACTAAAAAATTGTCCAGCATGACAACAGAGATCTCTTACATGCATTAGCTATTTCAACATCCCATATCACATGTACATATCAGCTCTAGAGCATCTAAATTACCAATCTACAAAACCAGCAACAAGTTGAATCAAAATTTCAGAGCTACACAATTATAGTTAGCTACAAATACTTCAAATTATGCATTATTTCACATCTCTTCCACAAAACTATCTTCACAGTGGCATATTAACAAACAGCTTGCATGCCCATGTTTAAGAAATTAAGTAAAATAAAAAATAGGCAAAACTATAATTAGTATTACAATTAAGTACTCTAGAAAAAATTAGGTAAACAGAAATTATAAATTAAGGAAAAAAATTAAAAGCGGTGGAGGCAATTAACCTCGAAACAGTATCTTCCTTCTTCTTCTAGCCATCTTTTTGAGCTTTCTCTCTAATTTGCTGCAGAGCTGTCATAGTTCCTTTAAGATGATGAAAGCGGTTTGCATTGGAATGTGAAATCAAATATTTTGTAACTAATTCAATTAAAACTAATCAATTCATAAAACCTAAAAACAGAAACTTTTATCTTTCTTCCAAGAATAAAAACAAAAATAATTTTTTAAAATAAGAACATGAGATTTTTTGGACAGATCTGACCTGTAGAAGAGAGCGAGCGGGTGGGATGGTGGCGTTTTGGGAGTTTGACGATTGCAGGGGGAATGGAAGGCGAAGGAGCTCCAGAGGGAAAATGAGTACCAGTGAAGATTTTGAAGAATAATCCTTTGGATAAAACTTGAAAAGTGGTGGGAAATGGGAAAGAAGGGGAAAAGGGTAGAAAATAAGAAAAATTATAGGTTTACAGTAAGTTGCTCTTACGTTTGAGTAAAAATTTGAAACCAAGTCATGAAATTGGAAAAAAAAGGCAGCTAATATTTTACAAAGGTAAGCAATTTATATAAAGTTTTTTTATTTGTAGAACTTATTTTTTTAACTTCTAAAAAGAATTCTCATTTTTAGTTTTTGGAGTATATAATACAAAAGGTGTATACAAAAGGAGGAAACGTGTGAAACTTCTCCCTAAAATAAAATTTAAATTTTGCTGAAACTTTTGTGACACACCTAACAAAACTATCATAAAAAAAATTATACTTATAGTATTTAAAGTATATACTTTTCCGATGATGTCAAAACTGTAATAAATAAATTTTTTCCTGATAGAATAAATGCTAGTGTCATAAAAGATTGAAACTTTTGTGATGAATTAAGTAGATGTCACAAATAATAATTTTTATTACACTTTTACATCCGTCGTAAAATGTTTCGTCACAAAAGGGATTTTTTCTTGTAGTGTAAGAGAACAATTACGAACTCACAACATGGTGGTATGTTTTAACAATGTCACAACTAGCCAAATCAGTGAACAAAATAATCCTTCATTAAAGAGTGTCAATATAATATGCAGGGAGCACCAATTGTTCCATGGTTTTCATTTATAGAATGAAAACCATTTTCCATGCAAACATTTGTTCCTAGGCAAACAAAAACATTGGTCTAAATGGTGTGAATATCTTTCTAGATGTGGTGTAGTGTGATGTAAGCCTGAGCTTTCATCGAGAAGTGTAAACTAATCTACTTAATTTCCTATTTTTATGATAAGAAAAGGAAAAAGTGTAAAGTAATCTACTTAATTTCCTATTTCTATGATGAAAAAAGAAAGAAGTGTTCTAGATTCTAATATTAATAGCATTCTACATACTTGAATCACTTGTTTATGAACCAGGAAACATAAGTAATATGCATTCTCCAATTACGGTTTTGTCATGCCTAAAATTTGGTAATTAAGTGATAGTCTTCTCCATGGAAACTTTTGTTTTTATGCTTGCAATAATAATTGTATGTGGTTGCATTGACGAGTTGATATGATTATCAAGTGATTATCATCTTTAATTAAACTTCACAAACAATTGAACTGTCTTATTCTTGCAGCATTTGGCATGTTACCTTCAATCACATGGCACTTGCATTGCCAATTGTGAGTGAGAAGATAATTAATGCTGCATTATCTTTCTTGTTAAGTAAAATGATTTATCACATTAAGTTAAAATGAATGATAATTTTATAAATTGAGTGAAATTTTATTATGAAAATTTTAATAACTTACGATAACGTATGTTACCACATATAATGCATGAGGTTGAACATGATATTGAGTTGATGGGTTACTGGACAAATTGGATGATAGTGTAGATTGTGGTTTGTACATATATTGGATATGGTTGGGTTGTTGAGTTTTTTTCACAGGTTTGGAATTTTTGGAAAAGCTCAAAATACAGAGGAGATGCTGTCAAAATTTCGGTAGATTTTAAAAGAAAAGTTGAGACTTGCGTAGTTTGGGATAGGATTATTCCACATCGAACTACGTGCCGATCATGGCCTATAACATGAGTTTTTAGTCATGCCCTTTAGTTTGTTTGATGCCTCGCATATTCGTAGATCCGTTATAGACACGTACTAAGAAAATCGATAAGGAAAAATATCTTGGGCAGAATTTTAACCTCTTTAGACAAGTGAAAGGTAAAAAAATATATATTAAGAGGGGGGAAGGGAGAGAAGACACTGTTCAACTCTGATCCAAGTCTTGCAAAGGAAATTAATGCAAGTCCATACAAATTGCTACACTTCACAAGCAGTGAAGGTGTATATCTAATAATGACTGACAGAAAAAACTTTAATAATCACTTGCCAATAAAGAAAGACGTTGTCCAATAACCATCTCAAATCATAGTGCACATGAGAAACAATAATATTGATTGAGTTTTGCACTAGTGAAGAGAAGCCTCTTAATACCATATGTATCTTCCGTTGAGACATTTTACAATTTCAGCCCATCTATTCCCATATGTTGACTGAGATTTAATAAGAATCAATTCTACTCTCTAGTCCATAGTCTTTTGTTAATTTTAGGATTCAGATGGTTGTGCCACATGTACAAGAAGCAGTTAGCTTATATTTCTAATGTTTGAAAAGGAAATGCTACCTTTTGCATTCAATGTGGAGATTATGTACTTCGGTGTTGTTTGACTTTGCAAAATTGGCATTGGTTGCAAATTCCAATTACTACATCACATGTGATCCAAGCATAAGCAATTTTTTTATAAGTTCAGTCTATGGTTGCACAAGTTGTTTATGAAATACAAATTGGAGTTGATGGAACTATTGTGTTAAAAAAAAAAGTTTTTAGTACGTGTCAAAAAAATTATATTTTTAATATTTTCCATTTTAGCTTAATTAATGATTAAAATTAATATTTCAATGGCATTCACTCACTTAAAATTTATAAAAATTAATGAAATAATCATGTCAAGTTATAAGGTCATTATCAACAGTTAACTTGCATGTATAGATGTTGCTTCGAATGTGCGATTTACAACTTGAGTTGTACTTTCAGCTTAACCATATTCTTATAGTAAAGGACATGAAATCTTTACACACTAAATTGTTGCACGTTAACTTTTTTCATTAGGGTCTCTTTTTCTCTTGGATTGCTGGACAAGTTTTTTCTGAAGGTGTTAATTCTCAAGGAGTAACATCAACATTGGCCTGACATTATTTTCAATCACTATATTTTTTTTATTTTGTCTTATTTTTCCTTCTTGTCCTCTATAAATGGTTTTGAATTTATAAGGTCTCATTTTGAATTTTGTTGTTAAGCAGTGATATAAATGCTCCATAGCTCCATGCAGTGACTTCAATGCTCAATGAGAAGATGGAAAGCAGGTTGTGACAAGGTTCGTGGAGCTAACAATTTCATTTGACAGGAAGACAGTTTGAATATGTTGGTTGACAACAAGGACATCTAAAGTTATCTTTTATTTCTTACTTTAGTTGCTTTTGTGAAGACTTGGGTTTTTGAGATATGTAAATTAACTTAAGATTATTTTGTAATGCTTACAGAGCATTTGGGTAGATTTTTGTATGTTAGATGCTTTTTTGTACAGTTTTGAATATTATTTTGGGAAATGAAAAGGATGGCTACTTTATAAACATTGTTATTGATTATATTGTGATTGACTTGAAATTCAATCCAATAATTGTAACAGGATTATGGGATTTGATATTATATATATATATATATATTGATTTTTGTCAGGTGCAAAAATAATAATTACAATGACAATTAAATTAATAGGTCATTAAATATGTCATTGCATACAATTACAATAGATAAAGTTTTATTGACAACCAAGGTTGTCATTAAAGAGTTCATTAGCGACAACAATTCTTGTCATTGAATATTAAATAGTGAATTTAATAAAAACATTAGTGACAACATAAGTTGTCAATAAATAGCTTAATGTAACAGTGACGATAATTGTCGTCACTGATAAGGGCATGTACAATGATAATATAAGTTACCATTGAATATTTAATCTAACAGTGACGATCGTTGTTGTCACTGATAAGGTCTTGTATAGTGACAACATAAGTTGTCAATAAATGGCTAATGTAATAGTGACGACAATTGTCGTCACTGATAAGGATACGTACAGTGACAACTTAAGTTGTCATTGAACATTTAATCTAATAGTGACGATCAATGTTGTCACTGATAAGGACTCATATAGTGACAACATAAGTTGTCATTGAATACTTAATATAACAGTGACAACAGGTGTCATCACTAATAAGCACCCGTATAGTGACAACATGTGTTGTCATTGAATACCTAATGTAATAGTGACAACCAACCTCATCACTAATAGACATTCATGTAGTGACAACAGTGGTTATAATTTCTCCGACAAGAAAAGAAGTTGTCACAGTAGGAAAAGTCATTAATGACAACAAATGTTGTCACTAAAAGGCATTGAACTAGTGACGACTTTTTTTTTGACACTATTTATATTTAGTGACAAGCCTTTAGTGACGACTCAGTGACGACTTTTTTCTTGTCGATAAAAGGTATTAGTGACGACTTTGTAATTTTCAGTGACGACTTTTGTTGTCACTGTTGATGATTTTTCTTGTAGTGAATTGAATATAGGGACATGTTTTCTCCTCCAAATTATTGGGAGCCATGGTAGTGCTAATAATTTAAAAAAGAAAAGAAAAATGCAACTAAATTACTATTGCCCAAGAGTAACAAGGAAAAAAATGCAACAATATTCTTAAAAAATTTGACACTGCATTTTTTGAAAGCCCATCGCGAAAAAGAAGGAAAACAATAGAAAATATAACAAAAAGATGACAAATAACTTTTATACAATACCGAAAGATGACAAATAATATTAATCATACAAGTACACTGGTTGTAGGGGTGTGCACGGGTCGGATATCCGACCCGCATGAGGTATTTTTTGACCCGACCCGCTACATGCGAGTCCGTAAAGTTATAACCCGTATCCGTACCCGCATATGGAGATATCCGGCGGGTCGGATATCCGTATTTTTCGAATTGTACCCGCATACTATTAAATTTGCTTCAAATCTTAGATAATCTAATAATAATTAGAGTGTCATTTATAATAAATATAAACTTAAATAACATATATTAAATCAAGTGTTACAAACTATTAATTTATCGCAAGCAATAAATAAAATTTTAATTTTTTGAGATAGAGAAACACTGTACACACAAATATTATAACATAAACACCAACCATGTTTTTGAAGTAAAGAATGAAAAAAACACATAAGACAACTATCATAACTAGAGTTTATAGTATTGCATATTCAATTCTTTACATTTTAATGTTAATAATGCAATACTCCTTACTGCCTAGGATTACAAAATAAGAATAAAAGATATTGATATTAATATTAATAACAAATAACAAATACTACATAGTTACTTCACATAATAATATCTAATAGCATATTACATAATAATAATAATATCACATAGCAATATTACACAATAATATCACATATTAATATTAGGAAACCTTATAAGAATAAAAGATATTGATATTAATATCAATAAAAAATAACTAATACTATATAGTAATTTCACATAATAATATCTAATAGCATATTACATAATAATAATAATATCACATAGTAATATTATATAATAATATCACATATTAATATTAGGAAACCTTATAAAATTATATCATTAACCCCATATGCGGGTCGGGTTGGGTACCCGCCGGGTTTTAAAAATCATGATCTGTATCCGACCCGCTTAGTAAAGTAACCCGCATGTGACCCGTATCCGCTAAAACCCACTGAGTCGGATATCTGCATTTTTTGGATCGGGTCCGGATCGGATCGGTCGGCTTTTCGGGTCACCGGGTCAACTTGCACACCCTTAACTGGTTGCATATTATTATCACTCTTCCAAAAAAAAAAAAAGAAACATAAAATTAATTAATAATTGATGATATATTCTAAATTTAGACCTATAAAATAATAGAACAATATAATCTTCATCGTTCAATTGCACTCTTTAATTTAGTATAATTGTTATGTGCGTTAATTTCTTGGGTACGCACAAAACAAATTATCTAAATTTACACACTAAAGCTTCAATTGACGCGACGAATATGATTGACACAATAAACAAATAAACTATGAGATGAATCAATTTTAATTAATAATTTGGGATAATTACACAAACCTCTCCTAAGGTTTATGATAATTACAGGTAGCTCCTCCCAGGTTTAGAAAATTACACTTGCCTTTCTTATTTTAATATGGTTAATAACAAAATACACCTAAAATGATGTTGTAAGCCAAAATTGTTCATGAATACCCAAAAAAGCCCTTCAGTAATTTAAAAAAAAAAAGGTTACTTTTCTTCGTCCCTTCTAAATCACCACTAACAACGCACTACCACGGCCATTGTCATCTATTTTCTATAGCCCCACCTTTTCCTTGCCATGTCTAGTGACAAAAAAAGCAACCATTGTCCGAGGTGATGAAAACAAATGCCATTAGCAAATACATATCCTCATTCTAGTCATGTCTAAGAATCCTAGCTGCAGCATCAACATCCACAATGACACCTTTTTTCAGATTATCCCTGACAAATGCAACTTCTAGAAAAAGTCGTCAATTGAATCAAAGCTATGAACTTTGTACAGTATTACTAACATTTTGGCTAGACATAGTTTGAGCATCTCTTTCATTGCATCATTTAGAAAAAAGTAGTTTCTCTGAGATACACTAATCAACAATGAAATGACAAGGATGTAATTTATTACTAAAGAAAAAAAATTAAATTCAATTACCAGGGCCAAGTCGATCTTTTAAATTCTCTATTCTCTTACAATTTCGAAGAGCAATTGATGAATTATCACCCCGAAAATCTAAGCATCACAACCCTGGGGCATTCTAACAATTTCACATGCTTGTTTAATTGGACTTCTTGCATAGATCATGTTAATCCGGGAATAGCGCCAACATTTACAACATGAGACCTGTTTAGGTTGTTAATCAAACCAATTTTTCCAACATTAGGTAGGCCAACATTTCCAACTGTGATATATTTTCTTCACTTCCAACTCAGTATAATCTATCCCAAGCAACCACCATCCCACTCTTACACCTCCACCCTATGTTCTCCGTGCTATGTTCAAAAATCCAAAACCCCCATATCTGTGTCAATAATAGTAGTCTCAGACATCCCCATCTCCTACCCAAAAAATCATCAAATAAACAAACAATAATCACAGCCTAATCACAAATTCAAATCATCAAAACTCATAAACCCAACAACACAATTATCAACACAAAAGCCAATAGAAATCCATAATGTGTGGATCAAGCTATATCCATCAAATATGTGAGTTACCAATATTTAGCAGTGAGATCATAGGCTCTTGTAAATATGTAATTAATAGTGAGAGATAAGAGAAGAGGGAGGAGCAAGGAATTAACTGGTACTTATCAAGAACCAAATAAACACCACCTTCAATCCCTCCGCCCGCCCCTTTCCCACAACACCCACAATACCCAAGAAAGAATACTAAATTTAGAGGCTTAAATGACAGCCTATTATTAAGCCTAACCAAAAAAGATACTGGAGGATTTGAACTATGATAATAGGGAAAAAAGAAAAGGAGGCTAGGCAAGGAGACAGAGAAGAGGGAAAAAAAAGGGAGGGATAAAAGGGAAGTAGAGAGAGAACGAAGAGAGGCGAAGGAGAAAGAAACGGAAGAGGAAGAGGGAGAGAGAGGGGAGAGGCTAATTGGGGTGGTATTTTTTTTTTTGATTTCACTCTTTTACAAATTGGTCTAATTTGTGAATTAATTAGTAAGTAAAGGTTAGTTAAGTCATTTTACAATGCCAAGGGAGGCAAGTATAATTTTCTAAACCTGTATGGAGCTACCTATAATTGTCACAAACCTCAGGGGAGGTTTGTGTAATTATCCCTAATAATTTTCATCCTCTTTGGGCTTGATTTTCTTTTTGTTATTCTTGAAAGATTCAGCTATTTTCTCAGCCATCATTTTCTTTACCGACTTCTGCTTTGCTGGAAATATGCTTCTAACTTTGCCTTTACTTCTCTCTCCCCATTTTCCTCCCTTATTCAGGTTTGCCATTTTCCTCTATGCTCTCTTAGCCAATTGATCACTATTGACTATGCTTTTGAAATTGCTTATTCTTGTTTGATGCATGATTAACTTTGAATTGAAATATATTTATAGGAGAAAAATGAGAAATTTTTGAACTGTTTTATGTAATTTCTTGTTGCATTTCATCTTTATTGCTTTCTTTGCATATTTGAGTTTTGATAGTATGGCATTATGGTGCTGCAAATTTGTCGGTGTAATTGTGCATAGGTGTTGTTGTGTTTGTGTGTGTAATAGAGTGTTCTACTGTGTGTATTTTGTGTTTGAGGCTGAAAATTTCACAAGTTTGCAGGATTGTCTAAGCCAATGCATATGTAGTAGACTTGAGATCCAACATAAATGAAGGTGAAATTAAGCTGAACCTTGTCGATGTTATTTTAACATTTCATAAAAGAAAAATAATATTGTTAAAGATTGTAACTAGATTTTTAGTTACAAACAGACCTTGATCGTATAAGAGTCATCATCAATTACAAACTCTTATCCTTATCCAACCTGTACTATTGGTTTTTTACACAAGTATCACTTAGTTTTTTTTTAATTGTAGCATAGACCCTAGGGAAAAAAACTTTTACTAACATTTTCATCACTGGATTTTAGATTTACTTTTGAATTAGGGTTTAGGATTTAGGATTTATATTTCAGGATTTAGGGTGTAGGGTTTATGGTTTTAGAATTTAGGGTTTTAACTAGATTAAGAAAATAGTGACAACTATGGCTTTCTGTTTGTTAAGGAAAATTATAGTTAACTTTTATTTGTTAAGAACCATTTTCGATTTTTATTTTTTATTAAGTTAGGATAATATGAGACTCTTTGAAAATTAAATTAAATTAGTATTAATTTAGAGAAATACTTTTTTCGTTAGTTGCAATAATATAGAATTCTTTTAAAATTAGGTTAGGTTAATATTAATGAAAAAGTAACAGAGTATGTTAGATGTTAGATGTCTACGAGTGTCATGGTGTCTTTGACGCTACTATTGTTCTTGACAAAATTAATTTGACAATAAAAGAAATTACCAGGGATAAAAGATGACTCATGTTGGATAGTGCATATATTGGTTTTATGACCTTGAATAAAAAACCAATAGAAAAATGTAATAATATCATGCACTCGTCAGATTAGTTTCATTTTACACATTCAAAGCATTAGTTAATGGCATCTTGCATATTAATGTTTGTTTTTTTGACACTATTTGTTCTACAATTTCACACAGTTTCTTATTAAACTAACAAAAAAAGGGAAAAAAATATTGACTTTGATGTTTTGAGACTTTAATATTGAGACCAAGTTTTGGCATTGAATTGGCATAAATACAAAGTTGTTGTGTAGTAAAAATAAGCTTAATATCAAAATACCCCATTGTAATGTTAACTAAGTAGCAAATTATCCCATGTGTTTATACAAATTATCCCTTATTTTGGTAACAGATTACCCTCTCATGCACATTACACTTTTATGAGGATAAATTTGCCCTCATAATTTTTTAATATTGCTATTCTTGTTAATTTGTTATGTAGAATAAAATATGGTTATTATTTTAGACTAATATTGTTGTTGCACTCTTATATAAAAAACTAAAATCATGACTTCAAAATTGCAAAAATTTTTGTCACAAATTATTCCTATAATTTATATTCAAGATGGAGAAAAGTATGAAAAAAGACATGAATTTTTTCCATGATGTATAACGAGTAGCTTGCAAAGTGAAGATAAATTTGTGATTTATGTCAAATATATTTAAAATAGAGCATCAATAAATGCTGGTAATGTCATTTCTGTTAGTGACAAAAACAAAAAATATAGCAATTATAAATTCGTGTTTCTAATATGTAATACCTGTAACGCTGAATAAATAGAAGGGGGGTTGGCTGAGTCAGCAGTTAGTCAGCCAAGTCAGTAGGAATAATAGTTAGTTGGTATTTGTAACCATAAGGGTGCCAAGTAGCAAGTTAGTTATCAATAACAGACAACTGGGAGGTATAAGAAGGCAGGGGTGAGAGGAAATTGACAGCTTTGGGAATAATTCTGTAATCACTTCTCTTAATAAATCTCTTTCTCTCTCTGTGTGTTCTTTTTCTTTTCTTCTCTTTTCTTTGAAATCTTGCTTTTCGTGTCTTATCTCTCTTTCTACTACTTGAATTTTCCAAGATATCACAACTTGGTATCAGAGCTAGTCCTTCCTCAGCTCAAATTGGAATTAGAAATGGCTGAAGGCACCAGATTAAAGTCATTGGAAGAACAACTATGCAAACAGGATGCTTGTCTTCAGGGTGTTATAGTGAATCATGCCATGGATAAGAAACAATTGGAAGAGAAAATTGAGTCATTCAGCACGAAGTTGAAAATTTTGATTTCTAGCCTTATCTGGGCAAGTAGGAGCTCTGGCCTCGCAAATTGGGACCCTGATGAGAAATAGCAATGCGGATAGAGGAATTTTGGGTACCTTCGAATGTACCAGTGGAGAAATTCGGGGGAAACAATAGGAGTGGAGTTTCCACAGAAGGAGATCAGATTAATGGAGGAAGAAATTTCAAAATTGAAGGAAGTTCTCTGGCCACACCTAAGATCGAATTCCCAACATTCAAAGGGGATAATCCCAAAGAATGGATTAGAAAAAGTCAGAAGATACTTTTAGCTATTTAACATAGCTGACTCCCAAAGATTGGAAATGGTAGAGGTGTTTCTTGAGGCTAAAGCAGACATATGGTGCCAAGGATTCAATCCAACAAGAAGCATCTTTCTTGGGAGAATTTTATTGAGGAGCTGAACAAAAGATTTGGTGATGTGGGGCAAAAGGATGCTATTGAGGAGTTTAGCAAGCTAAAACAGGTTACATTAGTAGTGGCCTATCAAGAAAGGTTTGAGGAATTATTGTCAGAAGTAATGGGAAGGTCCCTCTCTCTACTTGAATCGTATTACATTTTATTGTTTCTTGAGTGGATTGTATGAGGAAATAAGATCAATAATAAAGATTCATAGCCTTGAAACCTTGTATGAGGCATTTAAGATAGCCAGGCTACAAGAAAATGCTAATGAGGGTTATGCCAAAAAGTACAGAAACCAGGCCAAGAATTGGATGAATACTAATGTAACTAAGATTGGGAACCATGGAGTGTTAACAGGTGAAAACTCTAGGGGTAAGGGAGGCCAGGATAGTTGCAATACAGCTAACAATGTTTTCAAGAAAATTTCACCTTCTGAACTTCAATATAGAAGAGATCATAGGTTATGTTTTAAGTGTGGGGATAAGTTTAGCCCTAGTCATAAATGCAGACATAAGGAGGTCCACATGTTACTGGTGGAAGAAGAAGATGATAAAGTGGATAGCAGGGATAAGAGAGAGGATGATGAAATCATTGAGTATAAAGGTATGGATTCCTATAGAAATATAGCCTTTCGTGTTCATTCCATTTCAGGAAAAGTGATGCAAAGCACCATCAAGTTGCAGGGATAGGTAACTGGAGAAATGATATGGATATTGATTGATGGGGGCAGTTCTCACAATTTTCTTAAACTCTCAGCAGTAGTTCACTGCTATGCTCTCATTAAAAAAAGGGAACCATTTATAGTAAGGATAGCCAATGGTGAGTAGCTTAATTATACCAGATGGATACCTGCCCTAGAGTGGAAAATGCAGGGGTATCAATTTATTCATGATCTGTACATCCTGGATATTGAACCATACGATATAATATTAGGGGTGGACTGGATGAGATCCTACAACCCTTTAACCTTTGACTTCCAAAATTTGCAACTTACCTTTGATAAGAGAAAGGAACAGGCGCTGTTATAGGGTTACCAGTACAGCTCTAAAATTGCTATGTTGCAGGGAGATGCAGTGAGTAGAGTAGTGCAAAAAAACTTACACAGAGTTGTGCAACAGGCATGTATGATCAAAACCAGCAGTCATGAGGTAATTTCTAAAGACTTCTCTACTTTGTTAACTAACTATACTAATGTATTTAGAGAACCTAATAGCTTACCACCTTCTTGAGAATTAGATCATCAAATAAACCTACAAGCAAACTCTAAACCTTTCAAATTGCCACCATATAGATACCCACATTTCTAGAAATCTGAAATTAAAAAATAGGTTGTTATTATGTTAGAGATTGGGATCATTCAAACAAGTCACAGCCTTTATGCCTCACTAGTCCTATTAGTTAAAAATAAAGATGGCTCTTGGAGACTTTGTATGGACTATAGGTAGTTGAATCATATCACCATAAAAGACAAATTTTTCATTCCTATTATTGATGATCTGTTAGACGAATTTCCCATTCCTATTATTGATGATCTGTTAGACGAACTCTATGGAGTTATGATCTTTTCTAAAATTGATCTTAGATCTGGTTATCATCAAATAAGGATGAGACCATCAGACATACCCAAAATGGTCTTTAGAACTCATCAAGGACACTATGAATTCTTACTAATGCATTTCGGGCTTATTACTGCACCTGCAACCTTTCGGGCATTAAAGGATTCTATTTTTAAACCTCACATCAAAAAATTCATTTTGGTGCTCTTTGATGATATCCTTATCAATAACTCAAACCTATCAACTCACATTCAATACCTTAAGATAACACTGGACTTACTTAGAAACCACACCCTTTATGCTAAGTTCTCCAAATGCTCGTTTGGTCAAGCGAGAGTTGAATATTTAGGACACATTGTGGTTGCTGAGGGAGTGATGGCAGATCCCAGTAAAGTGGAACGTATGTTAAACTGGCCTGTCCCTTCTGATTTAAAGGCACTAAGGAGGCTTCTAGGATTAACTGGTTATTATAGGAGGTTTGTTAAGGGGTATGATGCATTGGCTAGAACTCTTATAGATTTGCTAAAAAAAGATGCATTCAGGTGGGATGAGAGTGTGTCTACTACTTTTCTTAAGCTCAAGAAAGCCATAAGCACAACCCCCGTATTAGCTTTACTAGACTTCTCAAAGCCTTTTATACTGAAAACTGATGCCAGCCACAAGGTTGTTGTGGCAGTACTTATGCAGCAAGGAAGACCATTGGCATATTTCAGCCAAGTTCTGGGACTGAAGAATCAAAGCCTATCAGTTTACGAAAAGAAGTTGTTAGCTTTAATTTTTGCAGTCAACAGGTGAAGATATTATTTACTGGGGTCTTATTTCATCATAAAAACTGACCATGAGAGCCTTAAACACTTATTGGAACAAAAGATTTCTACCCCATTACAATAGAAATGGTTTACTAAGTTAATGAGGTTAGACTATAAGATTCAATTCAAGAAGGGAAAAGACAATACAGTAGCTGATCCTTTATCTAGGAGAATAGAGGCGGAGGAGAATTCTGAGAAGATTAGGGATATACCAGCTACCTCTATGGCCATAACTAACGAGATAGCCGATTCTTATTCACAAGACCCTAAAGCCACTGAAGTGTTAATGGAATTAGCTATAAAAGCAGAGTAACTGCCGAAATATACCTACAAAGATGGAGTCATAAGATATAAGGGGAGGATATGGATTGGGTAAGGGAATGATTTAAGACAAAAACTGCTGGAGCAAATGAACAGTTCTTGTATAGGAGGACATTCAAGTATGGTAGGCACTTATCAGAGGATGAGGAGCTTCTTCCATTGGCTAGGTATGAAGACAGCTGTAGAAGTATGTGTACAAGGGTGTGACACTAGCAAAAGAAGTAAATCTGAAAATTCTAAACCCCCAGACTGCTACAACCTTTATTGGTACCAGAACAGGCCTGGCAAGATGTCACAATGGATTTTATTGAAGGGTTGCCTAAATCCCTAGGAGTGGATGTGATAATGGTGATAGTAGATAGGTTACAAAGTACAATCATTTCTTAACACTGACTACACACTATATAGCCAGGAAGGTAGCTGAACTTTACTTTGATCACATTAATAACCTCCATGGGTTACCGAGAAGTATTGTGACAGACAGAGATAAGGTTTTCATAAGCATTTTCTGGCAGGAAATTTTGACAAATTGGGAACCAAACGCCATATGACCACTGCCTATCATTCTCAGTCAGATGGTCAGACAGAGAGGGTCAATTGATGTTTAGAGTCCTACCTCAACTGCATGTGCTTGTATCAATCTCACAAATGGAAGGCTTATCTACCTGCTATAGAATGGTGGTTCAACACTAGCTACCATACCTCACTGAAACTCACTCCTTTCCAAGCTTTGTATGGTTGTTCTCCTTCCCAATTAGCTGTGGAGGCCGCAAGTACTGAAGTGGCAACTGTGGAGGATTAGATGAAAGAAAGGCAGCAATGGAATACTGTGTTAAGGGAAAACCTGTTAAAGGCTCAGAACATGATCAAACAGCTAGCTGATAAAGGAACATCCAAGAGGGAATTTGAAGTTGGAGACATAGTGTATCTCAAGTTACAACCTTATAGGCAAAATTCTGTGGTTCTCAAGAAGAAATTGAAACTGGCAGCTAAGTATTACGGGCCAAATGAAGTCATCCAGAAGATAGGATCAGTAACTTATAAACTCAACTTACCCAATGGATCCATGATACATCTAGTGTTTCATATTTCGTTACTTAAAAAATCCACCAAGGGAATAGCAGTAGAACCTGTCCTTCCTCAAGTAAATCAGGAAGGCAAGGTTAAGGTGTCTCCTGTAGCTATACTAGATCGCAGAAGCATCAAGAGGAAGGGACAAATGGTAACCCAAGTGCTTGTACAATGGGCAAATATGACCCAGAAAACTCAACCTGGGAGGACTTGTCAGTATTTCAGACACAATTTCCTACATTTTTAGTTGACAATCCTATGGACTAGGATTAGCAAAAAGGGGGAGTAGTTGTAATACCTGTAACACTGAATAAATAGAAAGGGGGTTGGCTGAGTCAGCAATTAGTTAGTCAAGTCAACAGGAATAATAGTTAGCAGGTATTTTGTAACTGCAAGGGTGCCAAGTAGCAAGTTAGCTATCAATAATAGACAACTGGGAGGTATACGAAGGCAGGTGTGAGACGAAATTGGTAGTTTTGGGGATAATTTTGTAATCACTTCTCTTAATAAATCTCTTTCTCTCTCTGTGTGTTCTTCTTTTCTTCTTTTGTTTCCTCTGAAATCCTGCTTTTCTTATCTTATCTCTGTTTCTACTACTTGAATTTTCTAAGATATCACATAATATATATATATATATATATATATATGTATATATTTCATGTTTTTGAGACTTCTCTCTCTACTGTCATTTTATTCTACTTGCTCGTGGGTGATATAAAAATTTTAAGTTTTAACACTAAAAAGAGAAAATTGTCAAAGCATTATGTATAAAAGGGCAAAAATGTCTTTTATCAATTCAGGGGGGGTAATTTGTGTATTTCTAAAATACAAGGGGCAATTTGCTACTAATATAACATTACAAGGGGTATTTTGTGATTTAGCCATAAAAACATTACAGTCGAAGTTCTTGAACCTCCAAAATAAAATATTCTACTGAAAATATAAACAAGTAATATTTCAAAAAATTAAAATTGATTGGAAACTTTCTTGTAAGTTTGTGGCACCTATTATGGATTAGGAGAACAGGAGAACCAGTCAACATGATGAAATTAGATTAATTTTGGCCCAGAGTCATATGGCCAAAATTCATTTTGCACCCTCCAACTTATACTAAATTCTTATTTTGCACCTTAAACTTTAACTATGAGCAGATTGCATCTTGAATTGCACAAATCATTCCATTTAAGTTCAATCATTGACAGTGTCAACCAAACTAATGAAACTTAGGTGCATACATACAACGATTAGATTTAAATAAAATATTTTGGACAGTTTAGGGTGCAAATTGTTCAAAATTGACAGTGCCAATGATTAAACTTAAATGCACATTGCAAACACCTGCCTAAATTCCGTTAGTTTGGTTGATTCCATCAACGATTGGACTTAAATGAAATATTTTGAATAGTTTAGGAGACAGTTTAGGAAATCTGTTGTAAGTTATGGGGTGCAAAGTTGATTTTGGCCAAGTTGTATTATTCAAAAATTATCAAGAGGTTTCGTTGTTTTTTGCTGGGATATAGACAAGTACAGGAAGACACAGAGACTTGCAATAAAAGTTTCCTAGAGTTTTTGCTGTAGTATTTCCAAGAAAGTTGTAGATAAATACTTGGGAATGGAGGATTCCGAATCTTCATAGTTTTTAATGCGTTAGATTAGTTATTATCGAGAGTTGTATTATTAAAAAATTATCAAGAGGTTATGTCGTGTTAGGATATAAATATGAGGAAGACTAACAGACTTGCAAGAAAAGTTTCCTACAGTTTTTGCTGTTGTATTTCGAGGAAAGTTGCAGATAAATGTTTGGGAATGGAGGATTTTCCATTTTCAGAGTTTTTAAAGCGTTAGATTAGTTATTAGTCGGAGTTGTATTATTCAAAAATTACCAAAGAGCTTTTGTCATATTGTGCTAGGATATAAATATGAGGAAGGCACGGATACTTGCAAGAAAGGTTTTCTACAGTTTTTGCTGTTTTATTTCGAGGAAAGTTGCATATAAATGTCTGGAAATGGAGGATTTCCAATTTTTTGAGTTTTTAACGCCTTAGATTAGGAAAGTTGCTGTTTTATTTCGAGGAAAGTAGCAGATAAATATGTCTTGATGTATGAATGACAGCAGCTATGATCAATTTCGTCGTAGTTTCCGGACTGTGGCACAGCTCGGCATCTAAGAAACATCAAAAGGGATAAACTGGAACGTTGGTAAATACCCCAAATGCTATTGAAACCTGGTAGAAGTTCACCCATATCTAACCGGAAATGAAGATGGACAATACTAAAATTTACAAATAAAACAAAACGAAATCGATTTCCATTGATAACGAGCCATTAAGAACAATTAATTTCCATATTTTAATGGGGTGGACTCTGATTAAATCCTTATCTTTAACAATCTGGTCCAAATTCAAAACAAATTGAGAAGGAAAATAGACTGAAGAGAAGGCCATTGATAATTTGTCATGTTTAAAAAAAACGCAAAAGATAAAACTTTGGTCATCATTCTAATGGAAATTATAGGCATCAGCAGGTCCCAGACACTTGACGCGGTTGCTTTTAACAGTGTTCAGATGTCTTTGGGTCAAGCAGAAGTTGGATATACCCTTCTTTGTATTGGTGATGAAGGTTCCATTGTCAGTGTCTCTCTCGTCAAGAAAAAAAATCAAGAACCCGTCTTTTCTTCCTGCATAAGCTAATCTTCGTGTGTGTAACTTAGGATATAGAAATCAGAAAATAGGCCAGAATAATACTGCTGCAAGGTAATGATTTCTTATGAAAATTTTTTTATGTGAAGATTTGTTGTACTTGTACATTCACTGAAAATGAAGGTAATGATGACAGTATAAATTTATACGAATGCATGTACATTTTACGCTGCGAAACTGTACATTATAGTACTGTAGCAAAATTCATCCAAAAGAAGAAAAAGAACTTCTAAATTATATCGATCGTTATAAATTCTCCGATAATTTTGTCGAAGCTTTCCTCCAAATAAATCACCCTCCAAACCAGAAATCTTCTGAAACTTTCATATTGCTGGTTCCATGTCCTTTCCATCCCCCGATGAAATTTTGTACCTGTAATTTCTCATGAATTCGGTTAAAAGAAACTTCATGGAGATGATGACAAGTTAAGTCATACAACAATGCATACACAAACCGTGTGCATGAACGTGAAATGAGCGTTATAAATACAGGGCATGCATTTCTCTTGAAGCCAACACACACATCTCTCAAGCAAAAAATAAAATACAAAAAACACAAACACACCCACCCCCCCCGGCGCACAGGTAGAGATGGCAGATAAGTTGAAGAATGGTAATGGAAAGCACGAGTCAGCAGAAGCAAGATCGAGTGATGGAACATGGGCAGGTTTCCCAAAGAAGACAGGAAGCGTGTATCCCAAACGAGGGGAGAGTGTGCTCAATATGGCTGCTAAGAAGATTGGAAACGCGGTTGGAAAGGCAGTTGTTTCTGGCGCTAAGAACATCAAGAACAACAACAAGATCAAACCTAATGATGGTGACAGTGCTTGAAATGTTTACATAGGGTGCAAACTCTCTTGCCAAACTATAGCTTGGTCTGAAAATTGGACGAGATTCAATTTAGCCAAATAATTAATCCAAAGTTTCAGTTTTGGCAATGTTTAGATTATGTTCTTTAATTTGTGTCGAATTTCTGCTATAAGCTATATGCATCATCTTGTATTAACACATATATATTTGATCAATAAAACTTTAAATCTTCATCAATTCTCGTATTCTGTTGGCACTTGTAAATATATTTTTTTTGTCTTTTCTTTCCTTCTTTTTTAAAAAATACATATGAATCATTATGCCTCATTGAATTCACGAATACCAGATATATGAAGACGTAATTATCTTCCAAACTTTATTACTTTTAAGTATTTTATCTGACCAGACAAATGAAGACATATTTGACACAAGTTTGAAAATAAACATAATGCAGTTTTTATTTCATTTGGACGATTAATAATATTCAACTTTTAGAACATGTCTGTCTGTATTTTACCCTTTGCTATTATTCCATGAGATGAGAACTAAGCCTAAAATAAACATTAATCAAAAGGCAATTTTCATCTTCATTTTCACAAGAATCTTACAAAGTTTAGACAACGAAGCACAACTTAGTTAGTAAAATGCTTTACCTAAAATCTATAGGTCCCGAGTTCGGGTAATCTTAAAAGAAGACTCTACACCTTTTGTAGTATAACATGTGTGTGTATGTGTTAGAAACTTGTTAGAAAACTCTCTACAGTTTCTGCAGAGTGTGTGTTTGTGTGTGTGTGTGTGTCGGTGTGTGTTTTTATGCGTGTGGGTGTGAGTGTGAGGATGTGTATGCATTAGAGTCTGTGTGTGTGGAGTTGCATAAGCCGGTGCAATCTTTGAAGGGAAAGTCCAAACGGAGGAGAAATTTAATGGAAGGATTCATATACATCAAAGAAATTACAAGGAATATATGATGATTAATCCTTGACATTACATTTGGGACATATGATTTTGATAGGAAAGCCCCTGAAAATATTCAAAATAAAAGAAAATAACAAGCTTCTTGCGGCTAGTTTAGTTCGTGTATATAATATATCAATGCAAGTAAGAATCAAGGAAATTAAAAAATAACAAATTTCCAGGTAAACTTTCTCATCTTTCCTTGGAAATTGGTGAGATTGTAGATGAAAGATCAAATGATCAATCCGCGGAGTTACAATCAACGTCTTGATAGTTTTCCCAGGTTTGGGGCACATGGGTCAATGGTTTAGAATTCGCAAGCTATTTTGGTACGTTCATGTTCTTTCAACTGGTAGTTTTATGACTCCTAGGTAGGACCGAATCAATTGGACGACTAGTACACATCTTTCTTTCCTTCAAAATGAGAGGGACCCAAAACAGTAAAACCACAAATTGAATGAAAAAGAGAATTGACAATTCGAAAAGAATATGACAATCCATTTTCTCTAAGTCCATGGCGGCAAGAAAGTAGAAAACCAGTAACATTATTCATACATACCTTGAAAATAAAGTACACATGACCTGTTGGTAAAAGCCAGTAATACACAAAATTCTCTTGAATTGGCAAGAAGAGAAAGTTGTGGCATAAAATATCACAATCGAAGTCTTTCAAATTAAAATCATGCTCTGAAAATACAAACAAGTTAAAATTCCAAATTTTATAATTAATTGGAAACTTTCTGCATGTTTGTTGCACCTATTACGAAATTAGAAGGCCGGGAGAACCAGTCAAAACGGTGAAATCATTGCATTAAATATTAGATTAGTTGTTAGTCCATCAAGAGTTGTATTCTTCAAAAATTATCAAGAAAATTCGTTATCTTTTGTATGGATATAAATATGAGGAAGACACAGAAACTTGCGGGAGGAGTTCTACAGCTTTTGTTGTATTTTTTCAAGGAAAGTTATAAATAAGTGTTTGTGTTTGGGAACGGAGGATTTCCAATTTTCTGAGTTTTTAATCCGTTAGATTACTTATTACTCCAGACTTGTATTACTATTCGAAAAATATCAAGAGGTTTTGTCATATTGTGCTGGGGATATAAATGCGAGGAAGATACAGAAACTTGCAAGAAAAGTTTGCTATAGTTTTTGTTGTATTCTATATTGAACTTGAGAATTTTCCCCCCATATAAGACATAGATCTGGGTCAAGTCGTCTTTTGGAATGGCCCAGGGGTGGGCCAATGTGTAAGACATTGTCATGGGCTTATACAACTTTAGGCTCAGATCCACGTAGGATTCCTAGGGATTGACCAAAATGGGAACCAACAGCATCAGATGGACATGACATTTCTACAAGACAATTGGGCCTGATTAATACAGGATCCAGCTCAGTTGAAGTTTTAGCTGACCCAAAGTTGTGGTGGGGGTTGGGGAATGAAAACTAGGAAAAACCTCCAAGGACTAACCTTTCCTAAGAGATTCAAATTGGTAAGGACATTCGGTGTAGTATCGTTTTTTTTTAATTTCAGAATTTTTCATGAGAAAGGAAATAAACTTAATCCTCAAATTCAACTCAAAAGGCAATTGTTGACTTTTGAGTGAATCCAAGGAACTTAAACACTCATCACTCGACTCTTACTTAATCGATGTGGGACTAAGCGAAAGGAAATTGGGAGCTGCTACTAAAGGATAAATATCACTCCACTCACCAATTTTTTAACCTTGCCACAAGTCTTGTTTCTTTCTTTCAGAATTTTCATGGGAATTCGGTGTAGTATCGTGAGAATGAGAAACCTAATTTTTCCTTCATGCTTCCTCTTTTGTACTGTTTGTACTCTTTCTTGTACCAAAGAATAGAACAAGAAAAAAGAATATCATTTTAGAAGTTTAGTAATTATTTATACACAAAACAGAGGGATCTCTTTGCTCTTTAGTGCATTTTCTTGCTGCAAGATTCTATTTTCTCATTATTTAGTTCGCACTATAAGCCTCCAGTTTCCACCAAATTAGCTGTCCAAAGCAACAGTTGGGCCTTTTCTGCCACCTTTAACAGGAGAGACATATATATGAACTCCCACCTTGGAAAATGTACCTCATACACTAATTTCATATCAATCTAAAACACTAAATAGTGTTTTATTTGCTTAAATAATCAGGGAGAGGACTAAAAAACCTAATTAATACTTTTTTATCATTTGTTTGATCTGTTGTCTATGGTTTACGTGCAACTAGGCTGTTAGGTTTTAGTGTTCTGTATTGGCTATGTAATAAACAGGCGCTTGTGCTGTATCCATAAGTTGCTTGCTGAGCGCATGTTTCGTCATGTGCAGCGCTTATTTACATATTTTTTTCCCTAATTTTTACTTAACTCATCTAATGTCATATTGAATAAGCAAAATAGTAATGATATACTGAGACTTTGATAGATAAAATGCACTTATAACTTCTAATATCACTAAACTACATATTCAATCTTCCAAATTAATGCTATAATTTTTTTTATCCCTATAATATACTAATAGCAACCCTTATTTTGTAAATACTTAAACAGTTTTCTAAAATTTAAGGTGTTATAGAGTAACAAGGTTCGTGTATATAATTTTTCGATACAAGTAAGAATCAAGGAAATTAAAAAACAAACAAATATTCAGGTAAACTTTCTCAAGTTTGCTCGGAAATTGTTGGATTATATTCAGAAAGGTCAAATGATTAAATTATGGAGCTGTCCGCGGAGTTTCAATATTCATAATTTCAGAGAAGCGTTCCTATTCCTTGAGAGCATGGCCAAGAGAATATTCAAATGGTTTTAACATTAATTTTATGTCGAGTGAACAAATAACAGAAATGCTATCGGAAAACTTCAAGAAATGTTCCATGTATAGCCGTTCCTGAGTGAAATATAATATACTCCATTATATTAGGAATATAATTTATACACTTCACTTTTCGGTGCACACACTCCTATATTTGCTTTTAATTAAATAAAAATACTTAAAATACCATTGATTTATTAGATCTTAAATTTCATTCAATCTAAAACACCCCTAAATTACAAGACCTTAAGTTTACATGTACAAAAATTAATATTTCTTTAACATTTCATATAATAAAAAACAAAAAGGGGAAGTGTATACATCAAAAAGCATAATTATAATAAGTCATATCCTTATAGTATATTCTTAGCTTCTATCACTTTAAAATTGTTCTTTCTATCCTCAAAAAAAAAAAAAAACTGTTCTTTCTGTCAAAATTTAAAATAGTTTTTGGTTTGAACAACATTATCTAATGTGTATTTCACAGGCATAGCACCTCTAAGTTGTCCGTTGTATTTCTAGCTTTCCCAGGTATCAGATGTTGTCCTTTCTCAAGTAGTTTGGCCCTCTTGCCCGGGGCAATATAGGTCAACGTTTTAGAAACCATACGTGAAGTACTTTCAAATGGTAGTTCTGTAAGGGTTGGTAGGATACTTTCACAAAATGATCACATAGGGATCTACTTGAATATAGGTACATGTTTTCCCCTCCAAAATTATTGGGATCAATAACGGTAGTACCAAATTTGTCAAAAAAAAAAAAAAAATAACGGTAGTACCAAAGGTTGAAGAGACAAAAAGGAAAAGGTACAACTGAATTATTATTACCAAAAATTGAAAAAGAAAAGGGGAAAAGTACATAACTTAATTCTAGAAAAACTCGACATTAATCTTTTCATAAGTTCATGGCAAGAAAGTAGGAAAACAAAATAAAATTTGCCAAAGAGATGAAGCATAATTTTTATGCAATATTGAGAGATGACAACTAATTCTATTCATATAATACATACAATGGTTGCTTATTATTGTCACACTTACAAAAAAAAAAAAAAGGAAACATAAAATTAATTAATAATTGAACATATTTTTCTTAATTTGGACCTATAAAATATTGTTCAATTGCGCCGTTGAATGCATAAATTTAGTATAATCTTATGTGCGTTAATTTCCTTGGCACGCACTAAACAAATTATCTAAATTTACACACTGAAGCTTCAATTGACACGACAAATATGAAATAATTTTAACTAATAATCTTCATCCTCTCTGGGCTTAATTTTCTTTTTGTCGTTCTTGAAAGCATTAGAAGTAGATTCAGCTATTTTCTCAGCCATCATTTGCTTTACTGACTTCTTCTTTGCTGCCAATACACTTCCACCTTTGCCTTTACTTCCCTCTCCTCCTTTGCCTCTCTTCTCCTGGTCTGCCATTTCTCTCTATGCTCTCTTAGCCAATCGATAACTATTCACTACGCTTTTGAAATTGCTTATGCTCGTTTGATGCATATATTTATAGCTGAAAAAAGGAGAAATTTCCGAACTGTTTCACGTAATTTCTTGTTGCATTTCGTCTTCCTTTCTTTTTTTTTTTTTTTTGTGCATTTGATCTTTGATGGCGTGGCATTGCGGAGGTGCAAATTTGTACATCTAACTGTGTATATTTGTTGGTCTGTTTGTGTGTGTGATGGAGTGTGGTACTGTGTATATTTTGTGTTTGTGCAATTATCTAGAACCTTGTCGACTTGATTCAAACATTTGATAAAATTAATTTGACAATAAAAGAAATTACCAGTAATAAAAGAAGATTCATCCCGGATACTGCATGTATGTGGCGGTATGACCTTCATTAGACTAGTTTAATTTTGCACCTTCAAAACATTAGTTAATGGCATCTTGCACATTAACTTTGGATCTTTGACACCATTTGTTCAACAATTTCACACAATTTCTTACTAAACTGATATTTAAAAAAATTGATGAGACTTTGATCTAAGACCACCGTGTAGGTGAGGTCTGCCACATTTGTCCTTAATGATTTGAAGCTTTGCCATGCCACCGATTAAGTCACATAGATTAATTTAAAAGTTTGGGCACTGAATTGGCATAAATAGAAAGTTGAAATATCACCATCGAAGTTCTTGCTCTGAAATATAAACAATTTACAATTCCAAAAAAATTATAATAAATTGGAAACAGTCTGGTAAGTTTCTGGCACGTATTACGGAATTAGGAGGCTAGAAGAAGCAATCAAAATGGTGAAATCATTAGTGATTAGTCCAGAGTTGTAATATTCGAAATTATCAAGAAATTTCGTCATCTTTTGCATGGATATACAAATGGGGAAGACACAGAAACTTGCAAGATAGTTTCTACAGTTTTTCTGTTGCAAGGAAAGTTGCAAATAAGTGTTTGGAAAGGGAAAATGTCCAAATTTCTGAGTGTTCTACCTGTTAGATTACAATTATTTATGTAATAAACAAGTGCTTGTCCTAGATCTATTAGTTGCGGACTGAATACTTTGTCACGTACAACACTTATTTATAGTAGTTTTCCAGTTATTTACGTGGCTCATCGATCGATTGTAATATTGAATATAAATTTAACTAAAAAAATTTAAGATGCAAAAAAAATTATAAGTTGATTTTAAAAATGATATTTATGGCAAGCTGATGAGATACACTGTAGACACCAAATTTTGACACACCTTTTATAAAAATATGCGTATTACTTTATTTAGGGGGTATTTTTTATTTTCAGGGGCCAATTATAATTTTTGTATATATTACGTCTAATTTGTCACATCAGGGGCAAAATGGTAATTTCACTACGTAAATATTATTTTATTTTATTTTATTTCCTAAATATGCAATTTTACTATTTTTATCATTATTTATAATTTTAATGATTTTTGGGAGTCATTTATTATTTATTTAAAATTTTAGTATTTTAAACTTAATGGCACGTTTTTCAATGCACATTTTTTTACGAGAATTTTCAAGTGAAAAATTTTATATGGGCATTTTGTATATTTATAAATTTTCTGTAAAAATTACATGATTTTTAGAGGTCATTTAGTATTTATTTATTTTTTGTCTTTTTGTTTATTAAGGGCACGTTTCCTAAGAATGTGTTAGTCTAAAAAAATTTTTTTGAGTGAAAATTATAATATATGTGCTTTTGTGTGATAATGAATGTTGTGTAAAATTTTGTGATTTTTTAAATGTCATTTATTAATTTTCATAAATTTTACAATTTTTTTTATTTAGATCACGTTTTCCAACGCACTTTTTATTTAAAATTTTCTTTATGAGAATTTTGTATGTGTGAATTTTATAAATTTTATGTAAAGGAAATTTTCATAATTTATTTATTTATTTTAAGACCATTTGTTATTTATTTTAAATTGTATTTTTCTAACGTAGAATTAACTTTTAATTTTGTTACACTGAATTTTTCTTTTTTTTTCCTTCTTATAATGTTGTATTTCAGTTTTAATATATAATTTAAAAAGAGTTCAAGTCGTTTTTTATTTTATTTTATTTTATGTTTTCATTTTTCTTTGTTTTCTTCATTTTCTTAAAAATAAAAAAAAAAGAGGTGGACACCAGCAGCAGCGTTGCTGCTGCTATTTGTTTTCTGCAATGCCAGTTACCAGCCATACTTCCAACACCTCCAATTCTACTTAACCCACCAAACCTCACCCTCTAATCACATCACACCCTCACTTGCACTCATTTTTCATTAGATTTTTAGGGATTTTGATTCAGTTTTTGACCATTTTTTTTACACACTCAACACCTACTTGCAGACACCTCTACCTTTCCCTCTCTCAGCCTTCCCTCTCTGCAACACACAACTCACACACCAGACACACACTTCACCTCACTCTCTTCTCTCTCGGCACCTGCACATTCACTCACCTCACGCCATTCCCTCAGCACCACCTTCACCTCACAAAGCACACACAATTCAAACCTGCACACAGATCACACAGGGCCAATTACACACTAAATTCACTTTCACAAACTAGTCACAAACACACACCTCAGACACAGAGAAATTTACACACAGGCACACATTTCACAGGTTGCATACTCCATTTACACACAGATTAACATACATAGTCCTCGGCCTACTCTTCCCTCACCAAAAATCCCACCTTCAACCGTCAATAAGCTCACCAGTCACGGACACACAATTGCACACATCCATAACAAACTCTAGTTTCACTCTCATTCACAAACACACACTTTGCACTTCACTCTCATTCACACACGGACACACTGCCACAAGCAAACAGCCTACATTACACACATATACACATTTCAGCCTCATTAACACACAATTCACACACACACAGAGCCAATTATACACATAGAGCACACACATTACACACGGAACACACACAAACACCCACAATCGCATACATTCCAGCACACACTCACACACATACAACCCAATCGCACACACAACCACACAGACATCACTCACTGTCTCTCAACCTGCACAATTCACAAACACACACTGCACACACCTGCAAAACACGCACACATCCCCTGTATTAAAAAAAAAACCCTTAACCATCTCACTGCCGAAACCCCTGGTGACTAACCGCCTCCAATCACCGACCACAACCACCATTCCACCACCACCAGTGAATCAGAAGCTCCACCACCTCCACTGACAAGTCACGCATCGCACCACGCTTCAAACCAGGTAAGATTTATTTTCACCCCAAAATTCCATTCGGTTCAAAGTTTTTCCAAGTGGATTTATGCCTAGATTGTTCTTCAATTAGTGAAACAGGATTCTAGAGGAATCTGTTCTTGAGAGATTTAAGGAGAGTGAGACCGATAGAGAGGGACAGAGAGAGAAGAAACCGAGTGAGACAGAGAGAGGAAGAGACGGACCAGAAGGGAAGAAGGGAAAAAAATGAGAGAAAAGAATGAGAGAAAGAAATCGAGAGAAAGAAAAGAAAATGTGATCGAGAGAGAGCAGAAGATATTCTGGGAAGAAAAAGATATCTGGAAAGAAGAAAAAGAAAGAAAAAAAAAAGGGGAAAGAAAGAAATGAAACTGAAAAAAAAAAAGTTTTAGTGAAATTACGTTGTTTTGACGTAGTTTCACTCAAAACTACGTCGTTTTGTTGGTTTAGTTTTTTTAATTTGATTTTTAATTAATAATATGTATTTATTTTGTGATCCTTATACTTTTATTAATGTTACTGTGACCCTGAGCATTTATGATTTGTGCATTTAGATTTCTGTTTTTTGTAGATTGACCCCCATAATTTTATTTTCTTTTCAATTAGGTCCCAATTAATTGCATTTTGGTCCCCCAATTTTTACATAATTACATTTTGACCCATATATTTTTTTGTAATTACATTCTGACCCCTATATTTTTATAAAATTACATTTTCCCCTTAAATTTTTCTGGAATTGCATTTTTGCCCTCTAATATTTATGGAAATTGCAGTTTTACCTCCCAAGTTTGCTGGTATTGTATTTTAGTCTTGAAATGTTGCTGGAAATTGTAAATTTGGTCCCTCACATTGCTGGAATTTTGCATTTTTGCCCCCCAAGTAGCTAGAACTTGAATTTTAGCCTTGAATGTTTGCTGGAATTGCATTTTTACTCCCCAAGTTTGCTGAAATTATATTTTTTGCCTTAATAATTGCTGGAAATTTTACTTTTAGCATTGTGCTTGCTGAAAATTATGTTTTAACCTTTTAAATTTGTTGTAAACTATGTCATTACCTTAATCAGGGTTTAAAATTGTAATTTCACCCTTTTGTTTGTTGTAAATTACATTTTCATTCTAGAATGTTGCCTAAATTTCCATTTTTAATCCAAACCTTATAATATTTTATTTTTGCCAAAAAGAAAAAAAATTAAAATTAATTAAATCCCCAAAGCTTTTAATTATTGCTTTTCACATTTTATTTTATTTTATTAAATTTATGATTAACGTTCTAAAATTTGGTCTTGTTTGTCTAATTAATGCTCCAACTAGTTTCTTTATTTCTCTTTTAGTTATTTTGGTAATTCTTATTTGTGTGTTGAAAAAACTTAATTATGTATTATTGTATTTTATTTTATTATTTTTATTTTCTTATTTATTTATTTATTTAGTTTACTTAAATAATTTTTATTTTTCTTCCTAAATATTTAATCATAGCTCTTCTTTAATTTTTGTTTATTATTGCTATAATTGTTTTGAATTATTGTGACATGCTTATAGTGATTAATCTAAAATTATTTAATTAATAGTTTATTTATTTAAGTAATGGTACCTTGATAAGTTTGTTCATGTTGTTAGCATTTGTATCGAGTCCTCGAATGGGAAGTACCCCTATTACCCTTCCAATATTTCTTTATGTGCTTTTACATGCTCCTATGTGTTTTTTTATATGTTTTTTTTTATGTATCTCTTTGTGCTTATAATTTTTATTCACGTGTGAGTATTTATTTATTTATCTCATGTTATTTACTTGAATTTAATTTTTGATTATTCAAAGAAATGTAATAGATAGGTAATATTCTATTTAGCAAAATTTTTTGTATTTAGATAGTTAATGTAATAGAGAGTTTATATGTTATTTATTTAACAAAAATCTTATGTATTTTAGATAGAAAATGTAATAGATAGGTTAGATATGTCATCTTTTATTTTCTCTTTCTATTTTTTAGATTGTAATTAGGCTTCTCCAGTGTAATAGTTAGGCTTTTGTGTGCTATGTGTGCTATGTGCTTATATGTTTTATTCACTTTCTTTAGGACTTTGCATCTAGAATATCATGCTTGTGTGCTATGTGCTCCTATGTGCTAATATTTGCTTTTACATGATTATTGCTTTAATCTATGCTTTATTTAATTACTTACTTGCTTTATTATTCTATATGTGCATCGTCGCCACACTAGTCCAACGCTAGTTGTGGTTAATTCCGGTTTCTTCGCTAGTCCAACGCTAGCGGAGAATTTATAGAAAAATAGGCTAGTCCAATGCTAGACCTCTAGGTCATTTTAGTGTTAGAATCATTTTCTCGTGTGCATTTCATGACATTTCACACACATTTTATCATTTTTAGGCCTTTTCCATTTTTGTATGACTTTTATATATACTTTATCACTTACTATCTATTTTTAACATCTATTTAGTGCATAACATCTAGATTCCGTTACACATAGTATTTTAGGTCATTTGTGTGATTTTTGACTAAGAAATAGTCATCTACTCAAGTGGGAAGCGGTGGCGTACATGCCGTTCCCCCCTCCGTGAGTAGGAATAGCTAGTCACGAGCCTATTAGTTTCCCGTACCCGTTATGTTGCATCCCCACTTTCTTTGTTCACTTACTATACTACTATTTTTCTTTTTTCTTGCATTTCATTTTGCATCTATACTCGTGACTCCATCGAGGTCTAGACTCGGGTTTCGCAATTAATGCGATAATCCCGACCAAACCTGAATGGAATATTTTGTCCCTTAATGATATTCATTTTTAGGACTAGATTTGCATTCATATAGTTGCATCCAAATGTGATAAAATCTTAGGAATTATATTAGGAAAATTTAGACTAAACCTCGCAACTAGTTTCGGCTAGGTTGAAAGGGTGCCTTAGGCGTGAGCCTTTGCCTTCCCTTTCTTCAACCTGTGACTCCCGAAACCTTTTTCTCTTGTTTTCAAAGACCTGGAGTTGTCTAAAAGGGTTTTTATTGTTTTCTTACATTTTTTCTCAAAAATCATTTTCTCAATAAATCATTCTTGATTTTCTTACCTTTTATAAAATATTTTTCGGTGACTTGGTACACCAAAACTCAATACCAAGTGGCGACTCCCTTTTCACTAAAAACCCTTTTTAGACTCTATTTTTCGGGCCCAAAAACCGTCGCATTTTCACAGTCCCATTTTAGGCCCTTTTCTTTTTATTTTCAAAATAAAGCATTTTTCTAAAAATTATGTCTTTTGTCAAACTATCTTTTATAAAGCATTTTTTAATCATTTTACCAAAACTTACACTCTTTTTCCAATAAATAACACAATCACCTTTAATTCTTCCTTTTTCCGTACTTTCGAACGAAAAATGGGGCGCGACATACACCATAACAAAATCATTGAGAGAATCAATAATACAATTCCTAATGCTTAGAAATGCCAAACTTCAAACATTCAGCTACTATATGAAGTGTGATCATGTGGACAACATCATTATTGTTTGTGGAGACTAAGTTTTTACCCTTTCCTTTTGTAATGCTTATTCTTATCGATCTAAGTACTTACAAATATCTTCTGTGATTTTATGGATATAATAAAATCTGAATTTGTTATTTTAATTTTTTTGTGGAACTAAGAAAATTTTCACTTACATGCTTAATTTTTATCCATGACTTCGATATAATCTACTTAGCTCTTTGCAGCATATTATAAATAATTTTTAATCGCCAAGTATTCTGTTTTTATGTATTTTTAAGTCACATTTTAGTTAAATTTGTTATATTCATTTTTTTATAAGCCATAAAAGGGTACATTAGGTAGAAAATAATTTTTATCATTTCATATCAATTTTTATGCATATATACAAGCATCGTTACATTAAACTAAAATAAAGGCAGAAGTGTAATATTAGCTACGCGTGAAATTTCTATTATGAAATTATCCCTTAGCAAATTAATACCGATAATATATTATAATATTTTGGTAGCACTGCTAGGAAATTGGAGGGTAGGAAAAGAAAGGTCAAAATGAACAAATTATGAATTAGTCCGTAAAGTTCCATATATTATTCATAGTCTCTTAGAAATCGCCCCTTATGTTGTGAACAATTGGCAGGAGAATATACGAACTCTTTAAAGGGCTTATTTTTAATAGCTTCTGATTTTTATGAAAGTTGATATTAAAAAGTTGATTTTTATGAAAGTTGATTTTAAAAAGTTAAAAATCAGTTGTTTTTTATATTTTAGCTTAGAAAATCCAAAAACATAGTAAAAGAAGTAGTTATAAACATTACAAAATAAATTTTTCAAAAATCAAAAGCTAAAATTAGGTAAAAAAATATTGAGAACATGTCCAAAATATATTTTACGTTTCCACAAAAATATGATGGAAACATCATTAAAAACTTTCAAGAAAAATTGTGTACATATTTTTTCTTAAAAATACAATTTATCCCTTTAAGCTGTGCTCTTAGTTTAATACAACACTTTAATCTGTTCATTGTGTCAAAACTTAAAAGTGTTAATTATATGAACAAAATCACTAATTTTGTCCATTTTCCATTTTCATGCGTATACCAATTATTTCCAATTCATTATGCAACCCCCAATTCACTAAATTGTCCTTTCAATTGATAGTAACGTCTTAGAATTCTAAATCTAATTGTGGCAAGTTCACGTGCTTTCGACTACTATATTTATACATTTAAGATCCTCATAACCATTTCCCAGTGGCAAGCTTAGTATCATTCATAAAAAGTTGTCATCTTGTATTCACACTTATCACGTTTGAGATAAATCAGACAATTATTTAAAGTGTGAGCATAATATAGAAATTTCTTGTGAATGGCACTGGAAAACTAGCATTGAGGATCCGAAATGATTTTTACCATCGTCTGGTAGAATTTTTATTAGAATGAGAACATCAAAATCAACTGGAAGACTTGTCTTTCTCTCCTCCAAAATAAGAGGAAAACGTAATAGTAAAACCAAATTTGAAAAGGGGAATATAACAGAATTCCTAAAGAATATGACACGGTATTTTCCTGAGTTCATGGTCGCAGGAAAGTGGAAAAACATAAAACAATTTCTGATAGATGACAACAATTTTATTCATGCAATACCTTGAATATAAATGTACACATGACCTGCTGTTCTGGGCCAATAACACCCAAAATACTTGAATATAATCACACTAAACATTGAAAATACATTCAACCAATACTTGTCCCTATTTACAAAATTGCGATCTATGTAATGATATAACAACATTATATTCATCGTTCAAAGGCAGCATTAAATTCATACATTTATTGTAATTGTTTTGTCATAAAATTTCCTTAGTACACACAAAATGAATTCAGAAATTTTCAAATTAAAGCTGCAGTTCATAAGACAAATGTTATTGAGACTAACAAAATAAACAAATTGCAGAAAAATAAGTTTAATTAATTGTTATCTTCATCATCTCTGGGCTTTATCTTCTTTTTTTCATTCTTGAAAGCTTTAGAAGAAGATTCAACTATTTTTTCACCCATCATTTGCTTTACTGATTTCTTCTTTGCTGGAAATACGCTTCCACTTTTTTCTTTACTTCCCTCTACTCCTTTGCCTCTCTTACCCTGGTCAGCCATTTCTCTTTTCACTATTCTCTCTTTGCCAATTGATCACTAATAACTATGCTCACCTTTTTTTTTCAATTTTCTTAAGCTTGTTTTGATGCTTGATCACCTCTTGATTTAAGGGTATTTATACAAGGAAAAAAGGAAAATTTCTGTATCATTTCATGCTATTTCTTGTTGCATTCCGTGTTCCTTTTTTTAATTTAATTTGTAAGAATGTGGTGGTGTAAATGCATATGTAATTTTTTTGATTTTGTGTGTGTGATGTGTGTGAGATTTAGTATTGCAGTGTGTATATCTTGTGTATGAGGGTGAAATTCCATAAATCTCTGTAGGCTTGCATGATCAGTGCATGTATAGAATTGAAACCAACCTAATCGAAAGAAAAATTGAAATAAACCTTCCCAAAATGATCCTAATATTTGATTAAATTAATTTGTCACTGAAAAAGGAAAGAAATATCTAGGATTGGTAAAAGTTGACTCATCTTGCATACTCCATCTGTATGGCTTCGTGACCTTGGAAAAAAATCAACAGAAAATGTAAATCTCATCCAAACGTGAAATTAATTTCATTTTGTCTTTAAATCATTAGGGCAAATTTATCTTGCACATTAATCTTCATTGTGACAGTGAATTTTTTCCAAGACATTGACAAAAATTGTTACTGAATTGACCAAAAACAGAGGGAAAAAAAAAGAAAAAAAAGGTTTTTAATGTTATGAGACTTTTATCTAAAATGATATTGCTAGTCTAGTAATTGCTCAATTTGTGTCCAATTAGACTTGAAGCTCTCCACCATTTAAGATTTTGGGTCCAATTGGTTAAGTTTACGCACTGAATTGGCATAAATTGAAAGTTCTATTGTAAAATATCACAATCTAAATGCTTGAAACTCTAAATTAAAAGAATCCTCCAGAAATAAACCATTGGAGAAATTAAAATTGCTGGGAAACATTTTGGTGACTTTGTGGCATCTATTATAGAAATTGGACGATAAAAGAGAGAACAAGAATGGTCAAAACATGGTATAAATTGTTCGTGTCTTTTGATAGCCAATGTTTCTGGAAGAGAAAGATGTTGAATGTTGACTAAAAAATTTGACAACAATGTAGTCAGAAACTTGTACAAAAACTCTTAACACTTTTTATAGTATAACGTGTGTGTGCGTGTGTATATTAGAAACATGTTAGAAAAATCTCTACAGTTTCTGAAGTGTATGTGCGTGTATGCATGTGTTTGTGTGTCGATGTGTGTTTTTGCGTGTGTGGGTGTGAGTGTGAGGATGTGTATGCATTTGTGTCTGTGGAGTTGCCGGTGCAATTCTTGAAGGGAAAAATCCAAACGGAGGAGAAAGAAATTTAGTGGTAGGACTCGTATATATATCAAAGAAATTACAAGGAATAGAAGATGATTCATCCTTGACATTGCATTTTGGACATCTGACTTTGACAGAAAAGCCCCTTAAAATGTTCAAAATAAAAGAAAATAATTAGCTTCTTGCGGATAGTTTAGTTCCTGTATATAATATATCGATACAAGTTACATGTAACAATCAAGGGAAATTAAAAAATCACAAATAACAAATGGTCAGGTAAACTTTCTCATCTTTCCTTGGAAATTGGTGAGATTGTGGATGAAAGGTCAAATAATCAATCCGCAGAATTACAGTAAACGTCTTGATAGTTTTCCCAGGTTTGGGGCACATGGTCAACGGTTTAGAATTCGAAAGCCATTTTGGTACGTTCATGTATATTCGACAGGTAGTTTTGTAGAATAGTATTAAATCCACCACGTGCGTATAGTATATTAAAATTAATAATTTATTATTACGTAAAAATGGTAAATTATATTTTGTATTATTTGACTATATGTAATTAGTTTTAATTCACCGTATAAAATATTACATAGCGCACGTGCACACAATACCTATTCATAGTTTTATAACTCCTAGGAAAGATAGAACCAATTGGACGACGGGTACATAGCTTCCTCTCCCCAAAATGAGAGGGATCCATAAAAGTAAAACCAATAACTTAAAGCAGAAGAGAATTGAAAAGAATTCCAAAAAAAAAAAATATGACAATCCTAGTTTTCAAAGTTCATGACTGCAAGGAAGTAGGAAAACATAAAGCAGTGACCTAAGGATGACAATTAACATTATTCATACAATAGCTTGAAAATAAAGTACACATGACCGTTGCTAAAAGCCAGTAAAAAAGAATTGGCAAAAAAGGAAAGTTGTGGTGTAAAATATCACAATCGACGTTCTTGAACGTCCATATTAAAATCATGCTCTGAAAACACAAGCAAGTTACAATTCCAAAAATTATAATTAATTCGAAACTTTCTTGGTAAGTTTTTGGCATATATTACGGAATAGGAGGTCAGGAGAACCAGTCAAAATGGTGAAATCATTGCATTAAGTATTGGATTAGTTTTGTATATATCAAAGATTTGTATATATATTGTACGTAACAAAATTTCGTGTCTGCAAAATTAACAAACAAGAAAAATGCGACAAATATATAAAATTTAATATGAAAATCAAAGGTTACAATCTCTGTGAGGTCCTTCGATTCTTTTCTTCGAATTTGGATTCGAGGGTTTGAGACTTGTTCTCGAATCAGTGTTGACTTCTTCAACTTTGATTTCTCTAAATCTTGATATGGTGACTGGAAGACCTCTTCAAACCTTGCTTTGATATGGCGACTTGAAGAGAGAGAGGATTTGACTTCTTCAAACCTTGATTTGAGAAGACTTGAAGAGAAGACTTGAAGAGAGGGCTTCGAAGATCTCGAAGAACTTGAGATCTTGAAGAATTTGAGAACTTGGTTCTTGAAGAACTTAAGGATTTGAAAAGTCAGAGCTTCAGCAGTGTGTGTCTTTCTGTTGTCTGCGTCTCTGTCTCCTCCTTTTCACTTAGAGGGACCCCTATTTATAGTGTAGAATGGAAGAAAGAAGAGCCCTTTTGGTAGCAACTATCTTCATCTTCAAAATTTGAAAGCTACGTATCTGATCTCCTTATCATTCCTTATCATTTAAGCAGAGACATACGTACTCAAAATATATTGTATCTTATCTCTTTAATTTTTTTTTTAAAGAGATTTTAGATATTATCTCTTTATTTTTGAAGAGATAATATTTTATTCATTATCACTTTATTTTATGATTTATAAATAAAGAGATAATTCTTCTAAATATGAGATGGCAGATTTGACTGGCTGTAAGACATATGGCATGATTTAATTGGCCAAACCACATCATTAACATAATTTATAGACAATAATAATTTTAATTAAATTAAAATTTCATTGTCTACATATATCAAAGAAATTACAAGGAATAGATGATGATTCATCCTTGATATTGCATTCTGGACATATGATTTTGAAAAAATAGTCCTTGAAAATGTTTAAAATGAAAAAGAAAATAGACAAATATATTCAGGCAAATTTTCTCATCTTTCCTCGGAAATTGGTGGATCATAGGAGAAAGGTCAACTGATCAAATTATGGAGTTATCCGCGGAGTTACAATATGCATAGTTTCAGAAGAGTGTTCATATTCCTTGAGAGCATGGCCAGGAGAATATTGAAATGATTTTAGCATCTATATATTGTCAAGTGAACAAATAACAGAAGTACTATTGGAAAGCTTCACGAAATGTACTACGTATAGTCTTTCTGAATGAAATATACTTACACTAAGGATACAATTTATGCACTTCACTTTTTTATGCAGACACTCACTTCTTTGCTTTTAATTAAATAAAAATGCTAAAATACCAATGGGTTATTAGATCTTAAATTTCATTTCATCTCAAATATTCTTAAAAATTATAAGAGTTTAAGTTTACCTGTATAAAAATTAAATATTTTTTAACTTCTGATATAATAAAAAAAAAAACAAAAAAAGGAAGTGTATGCATCAAAAAGTATAGTTTATAAGTCGTTTCCCTTGTATTATCGGCTTAGTTTGTATTATGTTAAACAATTCTTTGTGTCCAAATTTAAAATAGTGTTTATTCAAACAATATTTCTAATGCGTATTTCGCATGTGCAACCCCAATTAATCCAAAGTCTAGCACCTTTAGGCTGCTCTTTCTATTTCGAGCCTTCCCAGGTTTCAGATGTTGTCCTTTCTATTTCGAGCATCAGTTTGGCCTTGTTGCCCTGGGCAACATAGGTCAGCATTTCAAAATGCTGTTTTGGTTGGTAGACGTCTCCAAGTACTTTCAAATGATATTTTTTTAAGGGTTCGTAAGCTGCTTTAACCAGAAGATCATATAGGGTTTTACTTGAATACGGGACATGTTTTCTCCTCCAAAATTATAGGGAGCAATAATGGCAGTGCTAATAATTAAAGAAAAAAAGAAAAGAATGCAACTGAATTACTATAGCCCAGGACTGACAAGAAAAAAGAAAAAATACATTATATTCTAAAAAAAAAATGAAAATGCTTGTTTTGAAAGCTCATCGCGAGAAAGTAGAAAAACAAAAGAAAGTTTACCAATATGATGACATTATTTTTATATAATACCGAAAGATGACAAATAATATTAGTCAGACAAGTACACTAGTTGCTTATTATTATTATCACACTTCCCAACACAAAAAAGAAACATTCGAACCTATAAAATAATAGAACAACATAGTCTTCATCGTTCAATTGCACCCTTTAATGCAGAAATTTAGTATAATCGTTATGCGCTTGGTATGCACTAAACAAATTATCTAAATTTATACACTAAAGGTTTAATTAATAATCTTCATCCTCTTTGGGCTTGATTTTCTTTTTGTCATTCTTCAAAGATCCAACTATTTTCTCAGCCATCATTTGCTTTACTGACTTCTGCTTTGCTGGAAACACGCTTCCACCTTTGCCTTTATCTCCCTCTCCTCCTTTGCCTCTCTTCTCCTGGTCCGCCATTTGCTCTATGCTTTCTTAGCCAAATCGATCACTATTCACTATGCTTTTGAAATTGATTATGCTCGATTGATGCATGATTAACTCTGAATTAAAGCATATATATAGGAGAAAAAGGGGAAATTTCTGAACATTTTCACGTAATTTGTTGTTGCATTTCATCTTTATTGTTTTCCTTTTGCATTTGATTTTTGATGGTATGGCACTGTGGTGGTGCAAATTTGTCGGTGTAATGGCGCATATGTGTTGTGTTTGTGTGTGTGATGGAGTATTCCACTCTGTGTATTCTGCGTTTGAGGGTGAAATTTCCACCAGCCTGTAGGATTGCGTGAGCCAATGCATATGTAGTAGACTTGAGATCCAAGCCGAACCTTATCCACGTCCACGTTATTTTAACATTTGATAATGTTAATTTGACAATAAAATAAATTACCAGGAATAAAAGATGACTCATCCTGGATACTGCATATATTGGCTTTATGACCTTGAATAAAACCAACAGAAAAATATAAATGTCATTCATTCATCAGACTAGTTTCAGTTTGCAAGTTCAAAACATTAGTTAATGGCATCTTGCACAATTCTGACACTATTTGTTTACAAGTTCACACAATTTCTTACTAAACTAACAAAAAAATCAAGCAAAAAATAAAAAAAAATCTGATTTCGATGTTATGAGACTTTAATCTAAGACCAAGTTTTGGCATAAATAGAAAGTTGTGGTGTAATAATATTACGGTGGAAGCTCTTGAACCTTCAAAGTAAAATATTCTCCATGAAAATATAAACAAGTAACAATTCCAAAAATTAAAATTGATTGGAAACTTCCTTGTAAGTTTGTGGCACCTATTATGGAATTAGGAGGTCAGGAGAACGGGTAAACATGATGAAATCATTGTATAGCACATCAGATTAATTATAGTCCAGAGTTGTATTATTCAATATCGTCATCGTGATATTGTGCTAGGATACAAATACGATGAAGACAGAGAAACTTGCAAGAAAAGTTTTATACAGTTTTTGTGGTTTTATTTCGAGGAAAGCCACAGAAGGCCATGGATAATTTGTCATGTTTAAAAAAATATATGTAAAAGATAAAAATTTTGTCATCATTCTGATGGAAATCATAGGCATCAAGGTCCCAGAAACTTGACGCGGTTGCTTTTAACAGTATTCAGATGTCTTTGGGTCAAGCAGAAGTTGGATATGCCCTTCTTTGTATTGGTGAAGAAGTTGCATAAGCTAATCTTCGTGTGAACATAGGATATAAAAATCAGAAAGTAGGCCAGAGTAATACTGCTGCAAGGTAAAGATTTCTTCGAAAATTTTTTATGTGAAGATTTTTTGTACATTCATTGAAAATGAAAGTAATGATGAAAGTATAAATTTGTACATTTTACGCAGAGAAAGTGCACGTTTATAGTACCATAGTAAAATTCAGCCAAAAAGAAGAAAAAGCCCACCTAAATTATATGGATCGTTATAAATTCTCTCATAATTTTCTTGATGTTTTCCTCCAAATCAGTCACCTTTCAGACCAGAAATCGTCTGAAACTTTCATTGCTGGTTCGATGTCCTTTCCAGACTTCTGATGAAATTTTGTTACTGTAATTTCTCATGAATTGGATTAAAAGAAACTACGTCGAGATGACAAGTTAACTCATACAACAATGCATGCACAAACCGTGTGCATGTCAAAGCAAGAATAAGAACAGTGAAATTAACAGCTATAAATACATGGCATGTCTTTCTCTTGATGCCCACACACACATCTCTCAAGCAAAAAATATTATACAAAAAACAAAGAAAAGCACGCACACACACCGGCGCACAGGAAAAGATGGCAGACAAGTTGGAGAATGGTAAAGGAAAGCACAAGGTTTCAGAAGCAAGATCGAGTGCCGGAAGCGTGAATCCAAAACCCAGGAGGCATGTGTCCCATATGATGGGAGAGAAGATTGGAAAAGCTGTTGTTGCTGGTGGAAAAGCTGTTGCTGCTGGTGTTCAAAACATCAAGAACAACCACAAGGTCAATCCTGATGTTGGTGACAATGCTTGACATGGTTACATATGGTGCAAACTCTCCTGCCAAACTGTAGCTTATTCTGAAAATAGATGAAATTAAATTTTGTCAAGTGTAATCCAATCCATTTTTGGGGCAAACTATTGATTTTGGTACAAAGTTTGTGCTTTTATATGTTAGTTTTATATGTTATGCTTGTTGTAGTATCAAGTTTTGTTTCCCAGTATATGACAGACTGTATCTTTTAATTTATGTGGAGTTTCTTTTATAAGCTACATAGGTAAGTGCAAGCTGTGGTACTTGTGTGAGTCAATTTTGTTTCTTACACATACGTATTTGATCGATGAAACTTTAAGTTCATAGGAGCATATCTTATTTCTACATCAATTCTCATATTCTGTTGGCAATTGTTAAAAAATTTCTTTATCTTTTCTTTTATTCTTTTAGGAAAATACACATGAATCATTTTGTCTCATTGAATTCACGAATACCGGATATAAAAAGACGTGATATCTTCTAAACTTTAGTATTTTTAAATATTTTATTTGACATATGAAGACGTATTTGACACAAAGTTTGAAAATAAACATAATACAGTTTTCACTCCCATCTTTTATTTCAACTTTTAGATCATGTCAATCTATTTTACTCTTTGCTGTTATTCCATGACATGAGAACCAAGCCTAAAAGAAACGTTATTCAAAAGGTAATTTTTCTTCTTCATTTCCACATGAATCCTACAAACCTTAAACTAATTTCAGAATCAGCCACCTAGAAGTCAACTTTTTCGTTTAACATTTCATTCATAATAGAAAATAAAACTTTTTTTTTGAGTAAATGGAAAATAAAATCTTTAACCATATAACATTAGAACGCACAAAAATACTTGGTTATAATTGTACGAGATGCTAATACGTGATTACATATTCCGGGCATCCCGGCCTTTTAGAAAAAGACAAATAGAGCTATGACAAATACCTCAAAATTTCTGCCAAGGAAGCAATGTCAGAAATGTGCCGAGATAACACTTTTTTTGCGTGATTGTCGGTAAAATTAACAAATCCTAGCAAGTGGTTCATTTCATGATATGAAATTTTAGAACGTGAACACGTAATTGTAAATATATGTGATTAGGTTTTTATCATACGTGAAAATTACCAAACAGTGAACGATTATTGACATGATGGTATATAATTAAGTTCTTTTATGCAGTGTTGGAATTTAACATAGGTGAAATATTGGAAAAGAAGACTTTGAAAAAACATGTCCATTCTATTAATAATTTTCCTAGGTTTTGGGTACATGGGTCAACTTCTCAGAATTCGAAAGCTATTTTGGCGTGTTCATATACTTTCAACTGGTATTTTTATAACTGTTTGTAGGATCATGTAGCAGAATGAGCACACCAAAATGAATTGGAAGACATGTGCATGTTCTTCTCTTCTCCACAGTGAGAGAAATTCATAATATTGACACCAAAAATTTTAAAAAGAATGGAATAGAAAAAATTTGTAAGTGATACAACAATCCTATTTTCCTAATTTATGACCGTAAGAAAGGAGGAAAACATAAATCAAGTTCGTGCAATACCTTGAATATAATTGTACACGTGACCTGCTGTTTAAAGCCAATAATACACATTACACACAATACTTGAATATGATCACTCTAAACAAAGAAAATACATCAACGAATAATTGTCCCCATTTACTAAGTTGGTATCTATGAAGCAATATAACAACATTACATACATCGTTAAATTGCGGCCTTGAATTCATAAATTTAGTTTAGTTGTTTTGTGAGTTATTTTCCCCTATACACTCTAAACAAAAATTTAGTAAATTTACAAACTAAAGCTGCAGTTCAGACGATAAATATTATTTAGACAAACAAAACAAACAAATTGCAGAAAAATAAGTTTAACTAATCTTCATCTTCATCATCTCTGGGCTTTATCTTCTGTTTGTCATTCTTGAAAGCTTTAGAAGAAGATTGAACAACTTTTTCAGCTATCATTTTCTTTACTGACTTCTTTTTTGCTGGAAATATGCTTCCACCTTTGCCTTTGCTACCTTCTACTTCTTTGTCTCTCTTATCCTGGTCAGCCATTTCTCTTTTCACTATTCTCTCTTTGTCAATTGATCACTATAACAACTATGCCTACCTTTCGTTTCAATTTTCTTAAGCTCGTTTTGATGCGTGATTAGCTCTCGGTTTAAGGGTACTTGTACACAAAAAAAGGGAAACTTCTGTACTGTTTCATGTTATTTCTTGTTGCATTTCGTGTTCATTTTTTATCTATGTTGTGCAAATGTTGTGGTTGAAATGCATATGTAATTTTGCATGATTGTGTGTGGTAGTCCGTATATTTTGTGTTTGAGGTGCCCCTAAGATTTGCCATAATTGCACTAACCTCCCCTCAAATTTTGAAAATTACACTCACACCCCCTATGTTTATATTTTTATAACAAAACAAGTCCACTTTATAATATAACCCAAAAACACTAACCAAACATATTAAAATATCCTTAATTGCTTTTAAATTGGTATCTATTTATTGTCAAAGTATTTATTTGTAAAATTTTGATAGATAGAGTAAATTTATTTAAATTAGTTAAATAACTAAGTTTTGGAAAAGTAGTATTTGATGCAGATTGAAAATTTAATATAAGAATATAAGTTCTTTTGACATTTCTATACATAATTAATTAATTTTTAAGATCTATTTATCTTTTTTAAAAGCAATTAAGGATATTTTAAGGTGTTTGATTGGTGTTTTTGGGTTAAATTATCAAAATGTACTTGTTTATTATAAAAAATATATAAATACAAGGGGTGTAAATGTAATTTTCAAAATCTAAGTGGAGGTGAGTGCAATTATGACAAACTTCAGGGGAGGTATGTGAAATTATCCCTTGAAACCTTGCCGACATGATTCTAATATTTGATTAAATTAATTTGTCATTGAAAAAAGGAAAGAAATTACTAAGATTAGTAAAAGTTGACTCATCTTGGGTACTCCGTCTTGCGTCGTGGCCTTGAAAGAAAACCATTAGAAAATGTATCTCATCTAAGCATGAAATTACAAAATGTAAATCTCATCTAAACATGAAATTACTTTCATTCTGCAACGATTAGAAAATGTAAATCTCGCCCAAACATGATCCCGCCTTTAAATCATTAGGGTAATGTTATCTTGCACATTAACTTTCATTTTGTGACAATGATTTTTTTTTAATGATTTTAACAACTAGTAATTATTCAATCTTTTTTAACTAGATTTGAAGTTTTGCCTCCATTTAAGACTTTTGGTCAAATTGTGTAAGTTTAAGCACTGAATTGGCATAGATTGAAAGTTTTGTTATAAAATATCACAATTCAAATGCTTGAAACACTAGATTAAAGAATCTTCAGTAAATATAAACAAGTAGCAATTCGAGAAATTAAAATTGTTGGGAAACATTTCGGTAACTTTGTGGCATCTATTTCGGAAATTGGATGCTAAAAGAGAGCACTAGCATGGTCAAATGATGAGATAAATTATTTTGTGAAGTTTTTACTTGGATACCTGTTAGTACACATTTTGAAACAGTTCTTTTTTATTTAATCACTTCAAAAAATTTTGCTTCACTTTTCAAAAAAATTTTACCCTAGAGGATCTTACTTATATATATTATTATTAGTTTGTTAATTAGTTTGTCTCTATTCATTATTTTTGTGAAATTATTAGATTTTAGAAATTTTTTAATAGTTTTAAACTCATAAGTTCGTGAGCTTAGGTTCACAGCTCGAATATTTTGTGAGGTAAATATGAACTTCATATTTATAACTCGAATCTCATAACCTGATTAATTATATAAGTTGAGTATGAACTTGTTAAAACTCAATTTATATAGCTCAATTGACAGCACTATTGTGTATAAGGTGTAGTCCATTGAAATGACAGACTACGCAATGCAGAAGGCCACACATTTCAAAGTAACATCATAGGATACACATGTGACAAATCAATAATTGTACTATTACAACTTGCAAGTTGTCACTAAACAATTTCAAAGATGTGTCTTAATGTTTTAACCTTTTAATAACTAGAAGATTGTGAGTTGTTTGGGTTAAAAAGAGACCGAGAAATAGATGACCAAGATGTTGTGTTTTGAATATTTAAGAATAAAATTAAACCATTTTATTCTGAGGAATAAAAAATAGATAAACTGTGAAGTTTCATTTGATAGATGAGAATTGAGTAAAAATGCAAAAGAAAAGAAAGAAGTGCTCCTTTTATTTTTATTCGGGAGGAAAGAAATATACTAAAAGGAAGAAAAATTTTGCCCAGAAGTAGGAAATTGAGAGAAATGTAATACCAAATAAAGAATTGATTCCAATACCAAATATATCTGGAAAAAGTCAAAAATGAAAATTTTGATAATTAATAGATATTTATTAAATCAACTTCTTTGCCGAAACTTCGTAACAAAATTTACATCTTTAATGTTAATTTCTCTTTTTGAATAAATCGATTTCTTCTCAGCATTCTTTTATCGAAGTACAATATATTCCTGAGGATTGAGTTAAAGACAATAGCCTGCCACTTTTATTTCTCTTTTCGATGTAACTTAGATTTTAACTAGTTAAGTGGTCCAGAGACTACAAGTTGCGCATGCTTGACGTGGGGTACCGAATGTCTGTCTCCTCTATGTTGGACTGGAATTGAACTTTACAGCCAAAACCTTGTGCGATTTTGTGTGGGGATTCTACCTAATTTTGTTTTCTTCACATTAAATAGGATAAGCAAGACTAGTCGTCCAATTATTTATAAGAGTGAGATAGAGAAGAGGCTAATAGAGGGCTGACTGATTAAAATCATCAAAGTGAAGATGAGTGAGGCCAACAATGGTGGAGCTCCAAGCGAAAGACCAACTCAGAAACCTCCCGGCAACAGCCCAAACGGCCAGGGAAATCCGACCGCTGGATCCAGTGGAAAGAAGCAAAGTTTGCCACCGGTGATGAGGCAACCGGTAAGAGGTGGAGTAAAGAGAGGTATATTTTCTGGGAAATGATATGTTCTACTCTTCCAGTAATTCTTCAGCTAACTGAGGCAATTTTCTCATGATGATCTAAGCCAATCAAGTCCTTATATGGAGCTTATAGTGCAGGAAATTTAATCCCTCTACTAGGAAGGGTAACTATATTCTTGTTGTGGGTATTAATATTGTGCTTGCTAATAATGTGTAAATATTTATATTTTCTGCGGGCTATTATATTATGATTGTTTATAATGTATAAATATTTCGATGGTTTGATCACTACAAATTGTCTCGATTTGATCATTTCTTAGTGTCGCTTCTTGCAGTCAGCAGTATTTTTTTGAATAAGTAAACTTTTATTCATACCCAAGAAAACACCGTCACATCCAATGAAATATAAAGATAGGGGCACAACCCAATAACCAAATTTCTATCAAAACACCCTACATAAGTAATACTGCTGACGTGTTTTTCATTTCCTGTTGAAAGAGATTAGAGATCCCTGTATTCTTATTTTGGCTACGCTCTGTTATCTCTTTAGCATAAAAATAATGACAGTGTTCACAAATTTAACTCAACTGGTAAGAAAATTAGTCAGATAAGCACGATATCACTATTTTTTTTTTTGAGCAAACTAATAGTATATTCCATTGATAAAAAAATTTTGAGCTTGTACAAAAGCCAGCATTTGGCCACTATGATCACTTAAATGAGGTTTACAACTCTAGCATTCCTACTACTTACATGAATCACTTACATGAGTTTACGATAGTTTCTAGCAAAAGATGTAACTTAATAAGAGTCAAAATATACAATTACATAAACATGTAGCTGCCAAAAGCATGAAGTTCAAGTTAATCCCTTAGCAATCAAAGATCTTGTGATGAAGTCCCCACTCCATAACCAATTTCCAATTTTGGTAGTTGAGTGCGACTTTCCTCCAAGAACTGACTACTTCATTTTTAGAAAGTCTTATTTCTTGAACAACATTGCTGGAAGCCATGTGTTTCTTTTGATGTAAACGTTGGTTATAGGCTCGCCAAAGGTGATATATTGTGGCAGCAAACATTAACCTGCGGAGCTTTTCAGAAAATGAATCAGTCTTGCAATTTCTGCTCATCCATTGTATTTCATCACTCCAGTTACATTGTCCCCTAAAAATGAAGCAGTACGATTGCACCTTCCTCCACACTAATTGTGTAAAGAACATTGGAAGAATAGATGGTTTGCAGTTTTCTCTGCTTGTTTACAAAACTCACAAAGAGTATTTTCCAAGTTGATTCCCCAGGCAGATATTCTATCTTTTGTGGTTAGCCTTTGTTTGCATGCTAACCAAAGAATGAAGGAAATCTAGACACATTGCCTTTTTCCTATACTAAAGTGAACCAGTCTACCTTGCGATCTACTGGTTTTATGCACTTCATGGCTGATTTGACTGGGAACACACCTGTCTTGTTTCCAGTCCAAATGATTGAATCATGAATGCCTTATATGGTAACAAGATGACTAGGAGTGTGTTGCTGCAAGAAGTTAACTTCTCTAGTCATTTTCCTTCCTTGCAGCCATTTCCAACCATCATTTTGTACACACTTAGAGACTGAGTCTTCTTTATTCATCCCAAGACAAGCTAGAACATTTCCACTAAATTGCTGGTATAGTGGTCCTAGGGGATGCCATTGGTCGAACCAAAATTTAGTGTGTCTTCCATCTCCAATGATGTGCTTGATCATAGGTTGTGCCAAATGCTTGAGTTTTAGTATCTCCCTCCATCCCCATGTGCAATCCACTAGGATCTTACATCCCCAAATTGATGAGTGTTTCAGATTTATTGTGTGGATCCATTTCACCCAAAGAGATTCTTTGTTGCTGCATATGTTCCATAATAGCTTGATAATGAGACATTTGTTCCAAAGCTCTAGATCATAAAGGCCTAAGCCCCCCTCCTTGTAAGGTTTGCATATCTCTTTTCATCCCACTTTAGCTCTATAGTGTTGCTTGTACTCTCCTACCCAAATGAAGCTTGACATCATGCTATTGATTTTCCTTAGTACTGCTTTTGGAATGATGAAGTTGCTGGACCAGTACATTTGTATCCCATAAAGTATTGCTCGGACAAGTTGTACTCTTCCTGCATAACTGAGTTTTCTTGCAGCCCAGCCTTGTATTTTCTTTTGAATTTTATCAAAGATGGGTTGGCAATCTTTGTAGGATAGCATAGATGTGGCCAGTGGTAGTCCCAAGTACTTGACTGGTATTTTCTCTATAGGTATTTGAATGAGATCATGGAGTTCCTGCATCTTTTCTTGGTTTATTCCTGCCAAGAAAACGTGACTTTTGGAGAGATTTGGCTTTAATCTAGATAGCTTTGTAAATTGTGTCAAAGTTTGAGCTATGAACTGGAAAGATCTGCTTGTTGCTCCAGAAATAATGAATAAGTCATCAACAAAAGAGAGGTAAGTGATCGAAAGACTTTGGCATTTTGCGTGATAATTGAAATTTTGCCTAGAAATGTTCCATTCAAACAATTTAGAGAAGGCTTCCATAGTAATGAGGAATAGGTAAGGAGAAATGAAATCTCCTTGTCTAAGTCCTCTTTCACTCTAAAAGTATCCTACTAAAGAGCCATTAAGATTTAAAGAAAAGTGAGCAATCTCAGCACTCAATTTTGCCCATTCAATGAAAACTGGAGGAAAGCCCATAAGATTCATCGAGTGAAAAAGAAAATCCCATTCTAAAGTGTCAAAGACCTTCATAATATCAATTTTTAAAATAGCTCTAGTTGGACACCCTATTCTATTGTATCGTCTAGCAATTTCATGCATTAGCAACACATTATCTGATATGTGTTTGCCTTTAAAGAAGGCTGACTGGTAGTTGCCAATTAAGCTAGGGAGAACTTCTTTTAATTTCGAAGTTAAGACTGCTGAATAGCACTTATAAAGAGTGTTGCAGTAAGCAATTGGTCTGAAGTCCTTCATCCTCATGGCATTTTCAATTTTAGGCACTAAAGTTAAGATAATGCTGTTGAGGGGATAGTAGATGTTCCTGTTTTGAAAATAGTGCTGGAGAGCTTGAGTTATTTCATCCCCTACAATGTCCCAATTTTTCTTGAAGAACTCAGTTGTAAAACCGTCAGGACTTGGCGCTTTACCTTCTTTGAGCTAGAATAAGGTTTTCCTGATCTCTTCATTTATGATAGGAGCCTCCAACATTTGCTTTTGGTACTCAGAAATTGCATTGGGTATGAAACTCTCCAATTTAAGAAGCCTATTTGCAGGTAGTGAAAAAGACTTGCTGAAGAGATTTTTGAAGAATTGGACTGCCATGCTCTTGACTTCATCATAATCATGAGATTCTTTCATTTTTCTCATTGTATAGTGCCAAAATCCTATTCTTCGCATTGTGGGATAGAACCTGCCCATGAAAAAAGGCAGTGTTCTTGTCTCCCATATTTAGCCAAACTACTCTGGATTTAGCTCTATAAAACTCTTCTCTTGTTTACTTAGCTCAGAATATTCAGCAAGTAAATCTTTTTCTTTATGTTTGAACTCAGCATTGAAAGGTTGATCTTGCAAAAGGTGCTGGACAGCACATAATTGCTCTTTTTTCTGCATTACTTTGGAGGTAATATTGCTAAAGCATCTGTTATTCATCACTTTTAACTCCTCTTTAAGCAACTTTAGTTTCTTGCATACTTTAGTAACATGATTGGCCTAAAATCTATATTCCTAGGCGTTCATCAAAATCTCTTGGAATTTTGAATGTTGCATGCAAAATTTATGGAACTTGAAGGGCTTGGGTCCAAATTTAAGCTGCTCATAGATCTCAAGAATGATGAGATGAATACCTGGTTCCATGAATTCAACCTCAGAATTTGGGTGCTTGCTGATCCATTGTTCATTTATAAGAACTTTGTCAATTTTACTGTGAATTCTATTGTCTGCCTCTCTTTTATTATTCCAGGTAAAGTAGAAACCTTTACCTCCAAGTTCTTCCATGTCTAGGTCCTCAATGTATTGGTTGAAATCATTCATTGCATTTTGGTCATAATCCTTACTGTCCTACTCTTTCTTGTTCTCTTCTTATTTCATTGAACTCTCCAAGTATCACCCAAAGAATATTACCCACTAAACGTTTGAGATTAGTCAAATGGTTCCACAAGTCTTTCCTTTCCTCAGTTGTATTCATTGCATAGACTATAGTGACAATGTTTATCTCATCAGAATCATTGAGTTGGACAAAGCATGTTATAGCTTGTCTGTGGATTTTGCACACTTGGCACTTTACTTTTTCAGGCTGCCAACAAAACCATATTCTATATACATGCTCCAAAGAACCATTTTGAACATAGTTCCAGTTTCTCAAACATTTGGCAAAAATAGACTTAGCATTTGCAAATTTTACTTTATTTTCTATAATACCAAAAATATTAGCTTTCACTTGTTTTGCTATTTTTCTAATTTCAACTTGCTTGAGAGGGTCATTAAGCCCTCTAATGTTCCAGCTGAGTAAATTATTTAAAGTTGGAAGAGTTTTTGGATACCTTATTCCTGGTACCCCTTCCACCTTTGCTTCCTTTGCTTGTTAACTGTTTTTGATCAGGCAGCAGCTTATCAGCTTCAGACAGACTGTTAAAAGCATTTGCGATTAAAACCAAGTCCTCTAGGATGTGTTTTACTACTACATGCTGCATTATGCATTTTATTGCATTCTGCATTCTGTAGAGTATTTGCCGCTTGTGTTGTACCCTCTAAGTCTGCATTTTGATTATCTGCACCTTGCATTCCTTTCAGCTGGCTTATTATATCATTATTGTTCCCTACTTTGATTGCATTACAACCTGTTAAACTATTACTAGTCATTCTGCATTCTGCATTTCCAGTAGCTGCTGTAGTGTTTTCAGATTCTGCATTGCATTTTTGTGCATTTTGTGTATCAACAGCTTCATTTGTCTCTTCAGTCAGCTTTTGTTTTCCTGCTTTACAATTATTTATGCTTTGGTCCTGTTATGCTGGCTTACTCTACATTTGATTTTGTTGAGTCTTTGGGATCCATTTTTGCACAGTTTTAGGCTGCTTTGGACAGTGTATTTTATTGTGGCCAAACAATAGGCATTCTTGACAGCTAGGAGGCAGCCATTTGTATTCAACTTCTTGGTGTTCCTGCTTGCCGAATTCGTTTAGAAAAGTAATCATTTTGGGTCTATTAGCATCAGCTTTCATTTCTACACAGACTTTAGCATATGAAATTCTAGATTGATTTTTTGTTTGCTTGTCTGTGAAATTGGTTTGCCAACACAACTGGCTAGCTTGCTCAAGCATTTTTCAGTATAGTAGTGGAGCCTTAAGTGAGGGAACCTTATCCAAATAGGTACTGAATCCATGTCCTCTTTCCTTAAGCAGACTTCAGGTGTCCATGGCTTAAAAAAAAGCATCTTACTGGTTATTGGCCAAGGTGATTAATCCAAGATTTTGATTTTATCCTCCTTATTCTGGAATTTGAACAGAATGAATACTCCATTTTTAAGGGATATTACCTCAACCTCCCTATATTCTTTCCATCTCCTTTCTTGATGGCCATATAAGGTGGAGTGGAGCCTAGCGTGTAACCAACTACAGTGTGTCTTCAATTTTCCAACCCCAAGCCAACATCCTCCATGGTCATTTGGATAGTTCCTTGTTCTTCTGGGGAGATATACTCAAGTTCTATTCCTCTAAAAGAGTCAACATTTGCACTTACAATCTGAGCCCATGATCTGTGATGATTTGTTGTGTTAGTGACACCATCATCAAGCTCTACTGCCAACTCATCTCCAATATGAATATTAACCAAATTTGCAGCCCGATTATGGGTTTCTTTAATTAAGGTTTCCATGTTAGGAAAACACTAGTGGTTGACTACCTTAACAAGATAGTCCTCCTAGAAGTGTAGGAAACAGTCACTAAATAACCATCTCTTTTGAGGATAAAATCCTCTGCTACACTTCTCTTAGGTTTCCACTAAACACTTCACCTTAGAAGAAGAAACGAGAAATTAAGCTTATAAAAATACTATGGAGCTGAAAATGAGCAGAGATTGCTACTCCATTTTGCTACAGGAGCTCAGAAATTGCAGAATCTGCAGATTGAAGTTGCTTTGCTATCGTGCGCCTTCCCGCTTCCCTTTCAGAAACGCTCAATATAGCACCAAGCTTGTAAAAAAAGTGATATAATATTGTCTTTGCTCTACAACCATGGCTTGATTTTGAGAGGTGGTTCTATGATATCACTAATTCGATCTTAAGCTATCTTATTTCCTTTTTATATTGTAAGACTTAAAGTCCCACTTGAACGGAAAAATGACAACAATTACAGGTGGTACAAACAAGAGGATAATGTTTTGAGCTAATAATAATAATAAAAGGAAATTACAAAATGTGTTCGTAAAAATAAAGTGGAGCTAGAGCTTAATCTTTATGAGCACATTTCGTACGTAAATTTGCCGGCCTTTTCGCTTTAAGCTTGGTTGTACTGTGCAAAACATCTACTATAGAATTGCGTCATTCGACTGATTAAATGTAAAGGCAAATACAGTTCATTGAAATTGATTCACCAAAAAAAATTCCAAAAATGGATGTGGATAAAAAAATTATTTTAAGAATGCAAGAAAAGATCATCATCCACTCGGGGAGCACATTTAAGAACTCCAAAACTAAATGGAAAGCTCATAATTTGGATCTTAATTGTCTAAATTTCGTAGTAAAGGCACAAATAAGCATTCATGTCAAATGTTACAAGGAGATTGAATATATATTTTGCTGCACCACAATTAATATGTAAATAAGGTTACTATTTGATATGTCCTTTTTTTTTTTTTTGCACAAGAAATTATACTTTTCATTAATAATCATCAAAAGCTTTACAATTTGGGTAGTCCCCTTGTTACATGTTAGTTCACACTATCCATCTACTCTATGAATATTTGAAAATTACACATGCTGCTACACTTTCCACACACAACATGGTTAATTCCACTTGAGATTCTCAATGCTAATTTTTTCAATGTCAATTCAGTACCATGCCACCTCGCATTTACAATTAATTCATTTCAAATAAATTAAATAATTATTAAAATATAAACCTCAAATGACAACTCTTTATGTATAACACTGAATTGGCGCTAAAAAAATTAGCACTAAGGATCTCCGGTGGGTTAATAATTAACCCACTGGAGATCCTTAGTGCCATTTGCGGCACTTTCAATGCGGCGCAAGGCTAAATTGCCACAAATAAGTGACACAAATTATATTTGGTCTCGCGATTCAATGTCTTTTTTTTCTGTTTAACAGCACACGTGCAGCCATTGCAAAAGCCAAGTCCTACAAAAATTAAATCCGTAATATCAGCCGTCATTCTTTCTCATTTTCTTTCTTCATCTTCAACGATATTTCTCTCTCTAAAATTCTGCAAACCCTTCTTCTGTGAATCTGCCATGAAACCTAGGCCCCAATTTCCTCTTTCTTCTCCCTTACACTGTCAAATCACTAGAGCAAAATTTCGTTTCAGGTATGAAGCTGTTGGAATTTCCTGCTCTTCTTCATTGGTGAAAGTTGGAAATCAAACAGTTCAATTTTTGATAAATTATAGTAATACTCAATATTAAATTTTTGGTAATTTTCAGCGATCAAAAAGTTCAATTGAAGTTCAAAAACTTCAATTTCTATTTCTTATCTGTTTTTCTTTTTTTAATATATATAAAATTCCATTTTTAGTTACTTCCCCCTTAGTGTTCTTTTTCTTGTTTGTTTCCAAGTAGTTACAGTTTTAGAATTGGCAATCGGAAAGTTTTGATCTGATTAGCTCCCAACTTCTTTTCATAATTAGTGTTTAGAACATTTCTCCCATACAATTTTTCCTAGTTTCTTGTCAATTTTTTATGCTCGTTCGAGTAAATTAGGTTAATGAGACTCAAGGAACTTCTTGATTAGGTTTCTTAATTAGGAAATTGGAATTCAGTTAACTTATATTAATCTTTAATTTTATCTCAATGATTGCTCAAATTGTATTTTTTTTTGGCTAATTTTGTTTAAGCGAAGTTAGAAATCAATAATACTGCCTAAATTATGAATTGAAATAACACGAGAGAAAAAATGTTGAGTTCTAGTTTGGCATTTATCTCTTCATGTGCTAGTGAACTTTTGTAATATTATATTGCAGAATATGCCACGAAAAATGAATCTATTTTATAAATTGCAGGACATGTGAATGAAATTTATTATCATCTAGATTTTATTTCTTATGCAATTCGTAGGAGTTCCATAGTGTTGGGATGATTTTTGCCTAATATTATGGGTTGCACTGGTTGAAAATAATCAGATTTTGAAGGTGAGTTGTTCTTTCCTTGATCTCTCGATACTTAGGACCTTATTCTCTGTTTTTTTTTTTTTTTTTTTTTTTTTTTTGTGGATCTCATTGCCCTGCTTAGCTTGTGAATTGTAAAAGATTTATCTACTTTTTACATTTATACTATTGTATGTGTCATTGGTCCATGAATCAACAAGACTTTGTTTTACCATATTTGGTTGGAAAATAACAAAGACCAGTGAATAGGTTGAAAAGGCACCTGATGCTGATGTCCACTGCGTTGATTGTAATCCTTGTGATCAAAACTTGATTCTCATTGGATATGCTCTTAATTGTAAAGCATCATAAAGTTTTTTTTTTAAGATAAAACAATTTTCAGTATCTTGGTCTTGTTAAAGATATGGCTACTGATACTAGAGCTCGAATATTAGTTTCTCATACTTCATATCTATATTGCCATGTGGATATGTATATTTATGCAAATAGGATAGAGTTCATGAAAGCTTGAGCACCCCAAAAAAAAATTTGTTAAAGGAAGACATAAATGATGGGTAGCATCTAGAGATTTGCTAGGAGTGGGTTTACTAGGATAGAAAGGGCCGGAGTTATCATTTTACTAAGGTAAGAAAGAGAAGTGGAGTCCTAGATGCTGGATTATGTTGGAGCACAAATGCCAAAAATATATATGTGGAATTTTGCATGTGTAATTCTCGAAGATGTGTTATAGATCTGTGCAAGTTGATTTGCAAAAAATGTTAGAAACTTCCATTGAATCATATTGTTATTTCAGATTTGCAGATCACTCTGTTCGCTTGTTTGATCACCAAAAACTAACAACTAATGGTGTCGAGTCACTAGAACATAAATTTGAAGGTCATACAGCTGTTGTTCTATGCATTCAGGTGATCACTTTGTTTAGAAGTTACATTTAAATTATCAAATATTTCTGATACCAAATATGAAAATTTTCAGTTCTGCTGTCATATGTGGATGTGGAGAGAATGTGAATGTGAATGTATCAACTTATAATCAGCCTCTCGCCATAACTGATACATCTCAAATGCTTAATGATAACTATGAAATTGACATCTTGTTTGTGCTATAGGTTGGTAAAAGAATAGAAACAGGGACGAGATCTCCAAGTAATCCTTCCAGTTTATTTTTTCAACATGCTGGGCACAGGTTAGCACTATGCAATAATTTATTGCTGACTAACATGTCTATTTAATTTATGTTCAGTTCCCTAGCAATAATTTACTCTTTTGTTTTGCAAAGCATTATGTTGTCTTAAATGTTGCGTAGATTATATTTTGGACTTGTAGAAATCATCTGACTCCTGGCTACTTAGTCTTGAGATATTGCATCTACTCATGGTTATATATGTCCAATTTTGGATTGGAAAATATTTGGTGTTTTTCCCATCTGCAAATATATTGATCAAATCACAATAGATATGTGAGATCAAAAGGGTGAACTGTGGTGAATTATTCCTAGAATAATAATTAAAAATTTAATCTTGCTCTGTTTCTATCAAATTAAAGGTGTCAAAAAGTATTTGATTTGTTAATTACATGCTCTCTCTGCCCTAATCCTAGTAATTTGATCATGGTGAAAAAGTTCTTTATTTGCATGCTTATTGAGCTTTAGATTTTTTTTAATGATTTTTGAATGGTGTAAAGATTCTGCATTTTTTCTCCAGGGATAAAGTTGTCGACTTTCGTTGAAATGCCTTTGATCTATAGACAGTTATAAGTGCGTTTGATGAAGATGAAAGTACCATGGTGGGGCAACATGACAAGTATGAGAACTTTTTGTGCCTTCCTTTGGGTGTCTTGGTAGATATGGCATTTGACTCACTTCGTTTATGTGATGATAGTTGGTTTTCATCTAATTTTACATCTGAGTGGGTTGTCTCTGCAGATATTTCGTATAATCAACTTATTATAAAGGCATGTGAAGGAGGTTTTAGTTGAGCTCCAACATTTCAAAGATCACATAATTGGCACTTTTCAAGGCTTGAGAGTCAATATTTCATTGTGATCGCTGAACTGGTGAAAGATGTTCTATATCTTGTATTATATGACTGTAAGACTCTAGAGGTATTTCTTTTCATTTTACCTAGTGGTAATGGAAATAAATAAGTAATCTCTACCATGTATAACTTTGAATTTGTGTTTGACTTGATTTTGCTAGTTTATGGTACTTCAAACTGTGCATATTTCAGATTAGATTCAACATTTGACCATGGAATATTTTTGACATGATATGATTGAATTTCTAGCAGTGGTGCTAAATCTCTACAGCTTTGAGAAATACATTAGCTAACTTTATAATGGTTTATAACAATTTTTTTTGGAAACCAAGTAGAGAATTTCTTTCAATGCATGAATGATGGATACTGCTGTCTTTGAGTTGCTTTTTGATCTTGTAAGGACTTGTCCTACAACAATCTTGGTAGAACTATTCCCAAGTTTCCAACAAGAGGATTCAAGTATGTTACCTCTGTTGTGATTGCCTTCTATTATATGTGAATGTACTCATCCTCCTCTTTCTAATGCATGAGCTTTTGGGTATTACTTTTGTCTATGTATATGTATTATGCATAGTCAATGAAAATTGTAATCTCTATTTTCTTTTTCCTTTTTGGTTTTGTCATTCTTCATAAGTGGCTGAATTTGAGAAGGTCAATTGGAAGCTTGGCATTCACATAGATGATTTGCCCACATATGAAGAACAGTTGGAATTAAAAATTGCAAAAGCACAATCAAGGGAGCAGAACAAGGATGCTTATGAAGCAATGGAAACTCAACAACAAAGAGAGGAATTCAACGATGAGGAAATGCCTAGCATGAAGTCTTCAAACATTAGAAACTTTATGTAGAACTAATTACTGGCAAAAGAGCTTTTCATGTATTTTTTAGGCATTATGTTTTAGATAATCAATTGCTACTTTAACTGTATTGCTTTATGGATTTTGACACTAATTTAATGTATAAGAGATGGGTTTCTTTTAAATAAAACTTGTGATTAGCAAACCATTGCTTTATTCACACAAAAAAAAGTTCGAATTTCGCTGAATTTTTTGCCTGCAAATTATTTGTGTTGGTTAAAGTAACAAATTCTTTTCATGTTACCGGCATTTTGGGAGTGTCGATAAAGTATTACCGGCATAAATTAAAAAGTGCCACAAATATTACCGACGGCATTTATGCCAACCAACTTTCTGGCACAACAAAAATGCCGTTAATTACTTTTGCTGGCAATTTTTTTGTCATTACCGGCAATTTTTTTGGCCGCCAAAGACTGATTTTCCTGTAGTTCCCCATTCCATAAGTAAATTACAGTTTTCCTTGGTCATTGAAAAGTCATCCTTACTTCTCTCACCACTGCATTTAATACTGCAATCCTTGATCTTTCTTCATTTCTGAATATCACATTGTTTCTAGCGTGCCAATTTTAATACGTTATTATTCGAACACCAATCTTCTTATTTGATGAGCAAAGGAGTTATTCAAGTAATGCTGACTCGACCAACTCACAATTTTCTACCATCTTACATTTTTCCAAGGGATGAAACACATCTAGTTTGCATTATTTCATGTGTAGCCAATGAATGCATATTCCAACCATAGATGTTCCAATGTTTCTGCCTTATTGATGCACAATACACATGGAGTAGAATCTTGATGAACCTTTGTATTCAGTCTTTGTTGTAGCAAAGCCACAAAATGAATGCATATTCTTGTTGTATGCCCTTTTCCCCAAAGCTGAGTTTACCCATTCCATACTACGATCAGTTGTTCTTGCTTTCTTCATAGCTGATTTCACTAAAAATTCTCTAGTTGCTGCTGCACTCCAATATACATAATTAGTCTTATGTAAGCTTTTTAATAATGTATCAGGTGTGGCATCTTGTAGCTGTCTGACTTCTGCTATGTATTTTCTTCCACCAAGCCACGTCAAATTTCCATTTCCAATTAGGTTCTTTACTTTAGATGACTAATTCAATTTTGGATTTTTTAACAATTTCTCTAAGGACTTTAAGTTTAACGGCCCAAGTGGGTGCCAATTATCATGCTAGAATGTTGTATCTTTCTCCATTGCCTATTTTAACTTGTATCCATGGAAAAGCCAAAGTTCTTAGTTACAGTACTTTTCTCCATGTCCAGGAACAGTTCTCAGGAGTTTGATTGCCCATATATTCCCGTGTTTTAACATGTAAGAATGAAACCATCTCACTCATAAGTAGTATTTTTTTCTTGCATACACTCCATATTAGTTTCATGACCAAGCATCGATTCCAAATACTAATGTCATTTGTTCCTAGTCCTCCTCCTTTTTTGTTTTACATGTGTCTTTCCAATTTAACTTTAGCATTGTACTGATTTTTTAACCCTTGCCTATAAGAAAGCAAATAACATGCTCTGAGTTTTCTTTGTTACTGCTTTTGGTAGTATTAATATTATCAATTGAATTCTACCCCTATAACTCAACCTTTTATCTGCCTAGTCCTTTATCTTTTGTTCAATCTTAATAAAAATTGGCTCATAATCATCAAAAGGTAGCTTTGAAAAAATTAATGGTAGGCCTACATATCTTACCAGTAGAAGCTGTGCACTTCTTGATATGCTATTCTTGCACCCAAAAAAAATGAAGAAACTGTGCACTTCTGCAAATTTGGTGCTAAACCAGAGAGTTCTTAAATTCTTCAATTGTCTCCTTCATTATTTGCAAGATTCTCCCATGGCTGCTGCTAGCAAGAACAAATCATTTGCAAAAGCAATATGTGATATTTGTAGCTCTTTGCACTGAGGTGATAATCATAGCCTTTTGTTTCTTCACTTCCCTTCATCAATGAGCTAAACACCTCCATAACAATAAGGAAAAGATAAGGCAAAATAAGATCCCCTTGTCTTGTCGAGAGATTCTTAGATGGATCAGGTCCGCTGCATCACCTGTGGACCCTGTGTTAAAAAGAGTGTCAGGTAATGTATATTAATGTAAGGAAGTGATGTAAGGATACTTATGTAGCTTTCTTTTAAATCACGAAGCCATGAACCAGGTTCATTTAAGAATTTTTTTGTCCTAGTCTAACCTATAAAATAGTCCCACCAGTAAGCCATTTAGATTTAAGGAACGCTATGGATTGATAATATAATTTCTTATCCATCTCTCAATTTTTGGAGGAAATCGTATAATCTGTATGGTACTAATAAGAACTTCCACTCTAGACCATGTCATATGCCTTCATCAAGTCATATGTTAAAAAATCTAAGAGTGCTAAAATATGCGAATATATGTAATGTCCAACCATATGCGATTCTAAATTAAAGACTTAAATATATTGACTTGAATATTGTGTTTCTAGAATTGGACCGGATCGTTGAACCGCAAATCGACCATGCCGCCGGTCCAATTTTGTATAAAAGCCAAAAAAATTAAAAAATCGTCAAAAGCCAATTCGACCGTAAAAGTCGTAAAAAACAACCATGAACTGGCAGTTTTTTAGTTTCCCCTAAAATGGCTTTTCCTTTTTCTTTTCTTTTAACCCTTTTTTATAATTTAATGAAATTCCCTTTTTTTTTCTTGAACCAAAAAAAATAATTTAGTAGCAAAAGCAAATTCACCCAAGAAAAAAAAGAAAAAGTCCAAGCACGAAAAAATAAATCAACTATTTTTTAAAAGTGTAAATAAAATTACACTAAAAAAAAGGTTATCCTTAAAAGTTAAATATGAGAAACCCATAAAATTTCATCTAAAAAATTAAAAAAAAATCTGAAAATAATCAAAACATTAGCAGATTTGTGAAAATAAAGCATAAAAAAGGACCCTTTTTTCACCTCAAGATTTTAACAGTCCAAGATAAAAAAAAATTAAAGAAATGGGGTTTGATGGAGAATTTTTTAATTTAATTTAAGGCCGGTGGGTATTTTCTTACTGTGGGTACAAAGGGAGTGAGGGAAATTTGCCAAATTTTTCAGTGGCCATTGGATAGAAAGCAAGAGTAAGAGTGAAGGTGTGTGTGTGTGTAATGTGAGTGTGTGAGAGAGAGAGTTTTGTTGGAGAGTGCACCACAGTAAAGTTTTTAGTGAACCAACAAACAGAGTTTATCAATATGGTGGGCAAAAGGGGTATTTAACATTAATAAATAGGACTGCCAACAGGGCCAAAAAAAGGCCCATGGGCTTAACCTTATATCCGGCCGGACCGACCTTAAGTCAAAATATTAGGCCTAAAATATTTTTGATTCGAGCTTGGGCCTCATAAGGCTCAGACCCGTTATAGGCCCAACTCATATGTGTGTGTGTGTGTGTGTATAATAATACACACACACACACATTGTATTATATATTATACTATCTTATACATATTGCATATTATAGTATTCTTTTGGTGTTTATAAGCCTAATGAATTATTGTGAGTGAAGCTTTTGTCCAATAGATGTAATGCACTTAACCTATTTGATAGAATACTCTAGAAGATAATACTCTTTTGTGCTATAAAGTTTTTGTTTACTTTTCAATTAAACATGTACATCAATATATAAATGAGATATTTATGCTTAGCAGTAGTATCTTATAGATGTATTTTGCGAATTTTTTAATTGGATATCCGTTAGTACACGTTTTGAGACAATCCTTTTTTACTTAATCGCTTAAACAATTTTGCTTCACTTTTCAAAAATAATTTTGCACTAGAGCATCCTACTTATACACAGCTTAGTTTCCTAATTAGTTTGTCTTTATTCATCATTTCTATGAAATTATTGAATTTTAGGAATATTTTGATTGTTCGTGAGCTTAGGCTCACAGTATAATATTTGTGAGCCGAGTATGAGTTTCACATTTATAAACCCAAAACTCATAACTTGATTAATTATATGAGCTGAGTCTAAACTTATTAAAATCCGGCTTATAGGCCCAATTAATGGCCCAATGTGTGTCGCTGTGTATTTCTCTGTTTGTGCGCTCACATTTTGTGTGTGTGTGTGTGGAGTTGCATATGGTGTAATCTTTGAAGTGAAAGCCGAATAGGAGGAGAAACTAAGCTGAAGCCTTGCAATTATGAATAAAATTTAAGAGTAGGATTTGTGTATATTCAAAAAAATTACAAGGAATAGCTGATGATTTATCCTTGGCATTGCATCTTTGGGCATACGATATAGAAAAGCCACTTAAATTGTTTAAAATAAAAAGAAAATAACGAGCTTCTTGCGGATAGTTTAGTTCGAGTATATAATATATGGATACAAGCAACAATGAAGGAAACTTAAAGAATAACAAATATTCAGGTAAACTTTCTCATCTTTCCTTGGAAATTGGTGGATTGTGGAAGAAAGGTCAAATGATCAAATTATGGAGTTATCTGGGAGTTGCAGTATTCATAATTTTAGAGAAGTGTCCTATTTCTTGAGAGCATGGCCAGGAGAATATCCAAATGATTTTAACATCTATTTTATGTTACGTGAACAATAAGAGAAATGATATTGGAAAGCTTCAAGAAATGTTGGATGTATAGTCATTCTTGAATGATATATAACTTACACAATTGTATTATGGATATAATTTATACACTTCACTTTTTATCCATATATTTTGATTTTTATTAGATAGGAACACTAAAATACCACTGAATTATTAGATCTTACTTTTTTTTTTTAATATAAAACATCCTTAGATTATACGACTTTAAGTTTACGTGTACAAAGTAATTTTTTTTAACATTTCATATAATAAAAAACAAGAAGAAAAAGTGTATGAATCAAAAATCATAGTTTATGAGCCATTTCTCTTTTATTATAAGCTTAGTTTGTATTACTTTAAACTATTCTTTGCGTCAAAATTTAAAGTAGTTTTATTTAAGCATCACTACTAATGCTGCATTTTACATTCATGGGTGTACCAACATTTCTCAATTAAATTGTACAACCCCAATTAATACAAAATCTAGCACCTCTGAGTTATCCTTTCTATTTCTAGCTTTCCCAGTTTTAGATTGTTGTCCTTTCTTGAGTAGTTTGGCCTTGTTGCTCTGGGCAAAATAGGTCAAATTTTTAGAAAGCAGTTTTGGTTGGTTGGAGACTTGAAATACTTTCAAATGGTATTTTTGTAAGGGTTTGTAAGATACTTAAACAAAATGATAATATAGGGACTTATTTGAACACTGGTGATGGAAAAATCAATCATTTATATAGGAGATTACCTCTGTGGAATACAGTAATGCAAATAACCAAATCAAGACTTGTAGAATTGAGTGGTTAAAACTTTAAATTAGTATCATGTTGGCGACTAAGTGCTTGAGCAAGATGACCACTTTTTCACACTTTTGGTCTAATAGTCCATCCAAAAAGTGCTCGACCAGCAAATTTTTATTCCTTGTAACCTTTCATCATTTTGAAATAGTACGGATTTGTAGGATACTTTTTGGCGTTCCCCTCCAAAAGTATTGGGATCAATAACACTAGTACCAAAAATTAGATAAAAAGGGAACAAAAACAACTGAATTACCATAACCAGAAATTGAAAAAGAAAAAAAGAGAAAAGAATATGACTTAATTCTTGAAAAACTTGACACTACTATTTTCCTAAGTCCATTACAAGAAAGTCGGTATACAAAAGAAAATTTACCAAAAAGATGACGATTAATTTTTCTACAATAGTGAAAGATGACAAGAAATACTTTCATACAAAACATACACGAGTTGATTATTATTACACAATAAAAAAAAAGGAAAACACACAATTACTGAATAATTGAACATATTTTTCTAAATTTGGACCTATAAAATATTGTTCGATAGCAGCTTTCAACGAACAAATTTAGTATAATCATTATGTGCGTTAATTTCCTTCGTACACACTAAACAAATTATCTAAATTTACAAACTAAAGCTTCAATTGACACTACAAATATGAATCAATCCCAATAATCTTCATCCTCTCTAGGCTTGATTTTCTTTTCGTCATTCTTGAAAGCATTGGAAGTAGATTCAGCTATTATCTCAGCCATCATTTGCTTTACTGACTTCTTCTTTGCTGGAAATACACTTCCACCTTGACCTTTACTTCCTCTCCTCCTTTGCTTCTCTTCTCCCGGTCCGCCCTTTAGCTATATCCTCTCGTAGCCAATCGATCACTATTCACTATGCTTTTGAAATTGCTTATGCTCGTTTGATGCCTGGTTAACTCTGAATTGAAGGGTATTTATAGAACAAAAAAGGAAATTTATAAATTGTTTCACGTAAATTCTTGCTGCATTTGGAAGCTGTTTGGTTCAATTTTCTCAATTACTATCACTATGAGTGTCATTAACCCTAATATGAGTATGGATTTTGATGATTGCTCCCCAACATATTTTGTTTAATAATGTAATGGGTATCATTATAAAAATACGTTTGTTTAGTGTACTAGAGTGACTTTTAAGTAAACTTCAAAATTTTTAAATCTTTTATTTATGATATACATATTTTTTATATTTTGTAGCTTTTTTAAGAACATTTTTAAAAAGGCTTTCTTCAATTTTAAATAAAGCCATGTTCTAATTTGAGTTTTATGCAAATGATAACCTTAAAAATAAAGTCATTTTTATTGTATTAATATCGAGTACTATATATCTTTGATTTTCATTTCAAAATTTTATTAAAAAAATTGAATGTAAAAAAAATATAAAAAAATTTTGTAAAAAATTTTATAGAGTACTAATCAAGAATATTCAAAATCCAAGACATAGCAAAGAGAGATGAGAGGAGTAAGAACCAGAAGCAGAAAGAGAGAGCAAAGAAGAATATTATATTGGGGGGTGGGTAGTTCAGAATATGTATGCTTTCTTAGGGGGTGTGTTTTTGCTCTTAATCAAGAGGCATTACTAGTTTGATAGAATGGCATTTTGGAGGAAATTATTAATACCCCAATTAATTATTTTCATTTCTGTTGAATGATAGTGATAATTGTTTTATAAATATCAACAATGAGTGTCATCACTTATGACACCCATTCCCCTCCTTGATTCTCTAAACCAAACACCTCCTTAGTCTTTGTCGTTTTCTTTGTGAATTTGATCTTTGACGGTGTGGCATTATGGTGGTGCCGATTGATATATAGTAACTGTGTATATTTGTTGGTGTGTTTGTGTGTGTGATGGCGAGTAATACCTGTGCATTTTATGTTTGAGGGTGAAATTTCCAGAAGTCTGTAGGATTGCGTGAACCTATGAACTTGTGGTAGACTTGAGATCCAACATAAATGAAGGTGAAATTAAGGTGGACCGTGTTGACATGTTTCTAACATTTGATAAAATCAATTTCAACAATAAAAGAAATTACCAGGAACAAAAGATGACTCGTCCCGAATACTGTATATGTTGGACTTATGAACTTAAATAAAAACCAACAGAAAAATGTAGATCTCATGCACTCATCAGACTAATTTTCTTTTGCACCTTCAAAACATTAGCTAATGGCACCTTGCACTTAGCTTTTTTTTAAAAAAAATTTGACAACATTTGTTCAACACTTACACACAATTTCTTCTACATTAAAAAAAAATGATTTTGATATATTACGAGACTTTAATCTAAGATCATCTTGCTGTTGGGCACTGAATTAGCATAAGTAGAAAGTTGAGGTGTAAAACATTACAATTGAAGTCCTTGAACCTCCAAATTAAGATATTCCTCTAAAAAATGAAAAAATAAACAAGTAACAATTCCAAAAATTAAAATTTATCAGAAACATTCTAGTAGATTTCTGGCACCTATTAAGGAATTATGAGGCCAGGAGAAGCGGTCAAAATGATGAAATCATTGTATATAAGATTAGATTACTTATAGTCCAGGGTTGTAATATTCAAAAATTATATAAAGGGTTCGTTATCTTTGGCTAAAAAATATATAAATATGAGGAAGACACATAAACTCCCAAGAAATGTTTTCTGCAGTGTTTGTTGTATTGTTTCAAGGAAAGTTACAGATAAATGTTTGCCAGTGGAGGATTTCCAATTTTCCGAGCTTTTAACGGACGTTAAATTAGTTTAGTACCGAGTTGTGTCGTTCAAAAATTATCAAGATTTTTTGCTAGGATACAAATATGAGGAAGATAGAGAGACTTACAAGAAAAGTTTTCACTATTTTTTGTTGTATTATTTCAAGGAAGGTTGCAGATAAGTGTTTGGAAATGGGGCATTTTCAATTTTCTGAGTTTCTAACGTGTTAGATTGGTTACTAGTCCAGATTCTTCTTATTCAAAAATTGTCAAGAGGTTTCGTTATCTTTAGCTAAGGATATAAATATGAGGAAGACATAGAGACTTGCAATAAAAGTTTCCTACAGTTCTTTGCATGAAATTCAGATGCAACAGACGTGGCTGTCAACGTATGCCTAATTACTTCAACACACAAAAAACTCAACCTATCATTTGTGCTTGGGCTTGGTCTTGGGCTTGGGCTTGATATTGGTCTTGGGCTTTATTATACAGGGACTATTTTGATGAGTGTTGATCTAGATTCATATGTTGTATATCCAATCACTTAATAAGTGGATTTGCGTCACCCAAGGACCCAATAAAAGTTTCTCCATTTTGCTAACCTTTTTCCATCCCTCCGCTGATGCCACGTGTCACCATGCCAACTTAGTACTTTTTCTTCTCTCTATATTTTTATTTTAATTCTTATTTTTTTTGGGCATTTTCTTATTTCTTTTCCTTCCCTTAACCTTCACCTCCTGCCTCCCCCACGCTACTCCGCCGCCAACGCAGTCGTATCATTTGTCACTAAAACTGGTGGCACCGACGCGTTAATCCCAGGAAATTTATATTTTCAGACTCTATTCTTTTTCTTTTTTTTTTTTAAATAGAACCTAAATTCATCCATGAATTTCTAACAAATTCCACAAAAGTTACACAAAAAATATCATATTATTATTTTAAACTCATTTTTAGCAATAGAAAGACAGACCACTGGTACAATACATGAGTTGAATGTTCAAAAATTTAAAACCAAAGTCAGTTGGATATTAGAGACACAAGTGCAAATTCAGATGTTGTCGGATAGATGGAGTAGGAATGAAATGAAGTTCTATTTTGCTTTTCTTGTTTTATATACGACCACGGTGTCTACGACTAGGTATAACATAATGAGCAAACACATCAATGATCACTAAACTATTTAAATGTTCTAATTGTCATCAACAAATTTATTTTTGTCAAGCAAACATAATCCCAAAAAAAAAAAAAAACACAAGTCCCGAAAGCTCAATAATCATCGGCCAAATAAAGGACGAGCAATTTAGAATTCATATTAATCATTGTTTTTGAATATTTTAACGAAATTAAAAAAAAAAACTCACAACATATATAAGAATTAATTGTTCTCGGTGATTTAGAATTCATATTAATCATTGTTTTTGAATATTTTAACGAAATTAAAAAAAAAACTCACAACATATATAAGAATTAATTGTTCTCGGTGATTTAAAGAACTTGTGAAGGCCGGATACAGATATCAAGGCCTTGAACAGGTTATTGCGCCTGGATCTTTAAAGTAGATTCTAAAATTTTTTAGCCCTTAATTTTAAAAATTATCTCCCCATGCAATTGAAATATATGTAGAGACTAAGAAGTGATTGATTTCTTCTGGGTATCATTATGGGACTCTAGTAACATTACCGATGTTGTGAATTTGAAGGTCACAGATATATACTAAATTCCAAATGTTACTTGTGAGATTTTAGAAACATCGTTTAAGTATCTATAAATTACGATGATAAAGAAGGATAAGAATGGCAGTTTAGGGACGTCAATACACTGCCATCTCTCCGCCATTGCTAAGATGCGCCGAGAGAATTTGAATTTTCTAACATACGCTGCCATCTCTCCGCCATTGTTGATCATCTTCTAAGTAAGTAGAGCGTAGAATTCGTGCTAAATACCTAGCCTTCCCTATCTTTTTGGAAGTTTATTGTTTGTGGAGAATTAGGAGAAGTGCAGTAGAGAAGCTCTCTCGAAAGAGTTGGCTACTCTGTAGCTGACTCCTGCATTTCCTGGAAGCTTACCCTTCTTGGGGTAAATTTCCACTAATTCCTTCCTAACATGAACTTGCAAGTGGGGAATTCATCAGAATTTTGCAACCAATTAGCTGTAGACCTTGGGAAAATGGCTCATGCGGACTTCCCAGCTTTGAACTCTCAGCTCCAGGGCCATGTAGCAAGCTCAGAGAACGAAGTTAGATCTTGGGCTCAGGTAGTAGGTGAAAAAAATGCTGCTCATGGAGGTGTCGAACTGCAGTTTGTTGAACCAGAAGAGCAAGGGCAAATAAGAATAACTATGGAAGATGTAGATGAGGGACTGGTAAAGTGGAAGCATACCCTAGTGGGTTATACACTAGGGTCTTCACCCCCATATTTAGTAGTGAAGAATTTTGTGGAAAAGAAATGGAAGGATTGTGGTAACGTAGAGGTGATCTCCCTAAAAAATGGAGTCTACCTATTCAAATTGCAGACAGAAGAAGATAAGGAAAAGATCTTGGACCAAGCACCCTGGCCTCTAGCAAGCAAAATGCTTTTCTTAAAGCCTTGGAGCCCCCACATGAGCTTAAAGAAGGAGGATATGAAATCTGTCCCTATTTGGATTCGATTTCCTCACCTCAAGCTTCACTATTACACTGTTAAAGGTCTCAGTAAACTAGCTAGCTGTGTTGGAAAGCCTCTGTTTACTGATAAGCAGACAGCTACCCAAAGTAGAGTGTCCTATGCCAGAATCTGTGTTGAGGTAAACGTAGGTGATAGAAGACCAAGCTTCATAGAATATATGAATGAATTTGGAGAGAAGGAACAGCAAGAGGTTGAATACGAGTGGCTACCACCATTCTGTCAGGATTGTGGGATATTTGGACACAGCAGTCATCTCTGTCCAAAACTACCTAAGACCATTCAGAAGTGGGTACCAAAAGAGCAAAAAAGTAATATTCAAGAGGACCCAAAAAACATAGAAGCAAATTATCAAAATCAGCAGGATATTGGATCCAATAACCAGAATGAGGAACACAAGTCTCACGGAAAAGGCCAAGCTGAGGATGATTTGCAGATAAAGGATGTCAACATGCATCAGAGAAATGTAGAGGAGGGTGAAAATGAGAAGACAAGAGAAGAAAATCCCAATGATAATCAGAGGAACAGAGACAAAGCTGAGATGATTGAAACAGCAGTCATACAGATTTCTAATACGTACAGCATGCTGGATTCAGAATCAGACCAACCTCCTGGGAAGAAACAACCAACAGGAAATGCACAGAAAGCTGGAAGAGGCAGTAGGAAGAAGGTACCAAAGTCTTCAATAATTAAATGAAGATCTTGAGCTGGAATATAAGAGGGTTGAATGACCCCATAAAACAGGTTGAATTAAAGAAACAGGCAATAGAATTGCAGGTTGATGTGTTTGGTATCCTAGAAAACAAAGTTAGATACAGCAATGCAGATAGTATTTTTGAGAAATGTCTTAGAACCTGGAAATTCGTACATAATGGTTCAGTAGATCATGTATGTAGGATATGGTTTTGTTGGAAGCCTGAAACAATAAAATGTCAGGTAATGCAAATCCATGACCAAGCTATAACATGTTTTATTAAGCATAAGGAGCTGGAGGAGGGAGGCTTAATTACTATGGTCTATGCCAGAAATAAGCCTGAAGAAAGAAAAGCTTTATGGAGCCACCTGCTGCAGATAAAAATGATAACTGGAAATACTCCCTGGATCATCTTAGGAGATTTCAATGAGATCAGAAATGCGTATGAAAGAGTGGGATGCAAAGAACTAGATTATGGTGCTCTTGAGGACTTTAATAAATGCATTGATGAATTGGATACTGAGGAACTTCCAGGTAAAGGCTTCTTTTTTACCTGGAACAACAAAAGGGAGTCTAGGAAAAGAGTTTATAGTAAGCTAGACAGAGTGCTCATTAATGAGTACTGGCATGGCAAATTTCCAAATACAGTACTTGAATACTTGGCACCTGGAGTATCAGATCATTCACCAATCTATGTAGAAATGAAGAAGCAGGTCTCCTTTGGCCCCAAACCATTCAAATTTCAGAAATTTTGGATGCGTCATGGTCAATTTCCTGAGATACTGAAATCTGCCTGGAGTGAAAATATTAAAGCAAATCCTGTGATGAGAGTCTGCAAAAAACTAAAGCTACTGAAGGAGAATCTAAAGATGTTAAACAAGAAAAACTTCAGCAGCCTCACCAATAGAGTAAGACAGCATAAGGAGTTGATTTGCAACATTCAAAGTTTGCTTCAAGAACAACCTTTTGAGGATGAGTTAATAAACAAAGAAAAGCAGCTTCTTGTAGAATATGCAGATTTAGTGAGAGCTGAAGAAGAATTACTTCAAGCAAAATCCAGAGTTTGCTGGTTGAAACTAGGGGACAAGAACACAGCATTCTTTCACAGAAAAATATTATCCCACAATGCTAGGAACAAGATCTTAACATTGTACAAAGAGGACCAAAAAATCACTGAGTATAATGAGATTAAAGAGACAGCTGTCAATTTTTTCAAGGATCTTTTCACAAGACCTAAAACCATGAGCAGCAGAAGACTGGACAAGCTACAAAGGATCATACCCACTGTACTCTCAGACCAGCAAAAACAATTCCTAGCTACCCCTATTACTGAGGAGGAAATCAAGAGAGCAGTTTTTCAGATGAAGGATGGAAAAGCCCCGGGACCTGATGGATATACAGCTGAGTTCTTCAAGCTGAATTGGGGACATATTGGTCACGAAATCACTCAAGCCATTTTGTTCTGTTTCAACAACAGGTACATGTATTACCCCATGAACAGTTCTATTCTAACATTAGTGCCTAAAACAACTGAAGCCATGAGGATGAAAGATTTTAGGCCAATCTCCTGCTGTAACATACTGTATAAGTGCTACTCAACAGTTCTACAGAGTAGGCTAAAGGAAATAATGCCTAGCTTGATCAGTGAAAACCAATCAGCCTTCATAAAAGGTAGAAACATTACTGATAATGTTCTTCTTATGCATGAGCTTGCTAGAGGCTATAATAGGAAGGGAGGTAAACCTAGAGCTATGCTGAAAGTGGACATTATGAAGGCATTTGATACTTTGGAATGGGATTTCTTGCTTTATGCTATGGAACTGTTAGGCTTTCCAGAAGTGTTTGTTAAATGGGTGAAGCTGGGAATTGAAACAGCACATTTTTCCATTAACTTAAATGGAAGCCTGGTGGGATATTTCAGAAGTGAAAGAGGTATTAGACAAGGTGATCCCATTTCACCTTATCTATTCCTCATTGCAATGGAAGTCTTTACCAAACTGTTTGAATGGAGCATCAAAAATCAGGATTTTGACTACCATCCAAAATGTAGGAAGCTGGGAGTGTCACACCTTGCATTTGCAGATGACTTATTTATCATGACAGGAGCAACTGAGAGATCTTTCCAACTAATCAAAAGAACACTCAGTGAGTTTGCAAACTTGTCTGGACTAACTCCAAACCTTGCCAAAAGCCAAATATTCCTTGCTGGCACAACTGAAGATATGAAAAGAAGGCTTCATAGCATCATCCAAATACCTGTAGGTGAGCTCCCTGTGAAGTACTTGGGGCTTCCCTTAGTTACTGCCAGATTATCCTACAGGGATTGTATGCCAATCTTTGTGAAATTGCAACAAAAAATACAAAGTTGGGCAACTAAGAAGCTAACTTTTGCAGGCAGATTACAGTTGGTGAAATCTGTCCTCTATGGAGTTCAGATGTATTGGGCTAGTGCTTTTATTTTGCCAAAAGCTGTTCTGAAAAAATTGGCCAGTATAATGGCTAGCTTCATCTGGGCTGGAGAAAATAAACAACATTATGGAGCCAAGGTAGGATGGAAAGACATGTGCCAACCGTATAAAGAAGGTGGTCTAAGCTTGTTTGATATAGAATTCTGGAACAAATGCCTCATCCTAAAGTTGCTATGGAACATTTGCAATAAAAAAGAATCACTATGGGTGAAATGGATACATGCAAACTACCTGAAAGGAGCTTCAATCTGGGGATACAAAATTCCAGGAGATTGCTCATGGGGATGGAGAAAGATTCTAAAGGGTAGAACTCAGATTCAACCTCTCATCAAAATGAATCTTGGAAGTGGAGAGGAAGTAAGTTTCTGGTATGATTTTTGGAGTCCGTTAGGGCCTTTATATCTGAAATTCACTGAGAATGTCCTTACTTGCATGGGACTGAACAAGCAGGCAACAGTAGCAATGTGTATAGAGGATGGACAATGGAAATGGCCCCAAGGTAGGAAAATGTCTAGAGAAGTACAAGTCCTGAAGCAAAGTATAAATTTTCCCCCAACAACTGGATCAAAAGACTCAGCAGTCTGGTTGGGAAGTAGCAGTGGCACTTTCACTATAAAATCTGCAATGAAGTTACTCAGGCCAAGGCAACGGACAGTCGAGTGGCATAAACTGGTTTGGGGACAAGGATATGTGCCAAGATTCTCCTTTATTCTCTGGCTTGCATGCAGAAGGAGGCTAACAACAAAAGCAAGATTGCATGCTTGGGGAATCAACTTGGAAAACACAAGCTGCGAGTTGTGCAAACAACTGGAAGAGAACATTGACCATCTTTTCTTCCAATGCCCAGTAACAACAGCAGTGTGGCAAAAAGTGCAATCCTTCAGCTTCATTTTCAGAGGGCTTACACTTGGAGAGAAGAAATTAGTTGGATGAGCTCACATTGGAGAACCAATTCCTTTGCTGATAGGATAAATAGAGTAATGCTGGCTACCACAATATACAAAATTTGGAGGGCTCGAAACAGAAGCTTGTATCAGAAACAAAGCACAACAGCATGCAGGTTAGTGGAAGAAATAAGACAATCAGTAGCAGAGGTAGTGAGGTCTTGGAGGAAAGTATCCCTAAACCAACGAAATTGGGAGTTGGCACTTGAATGGGGCTTGTCACTCAAAATCTTTGATCAACAAGAAGGGCCTGATTGAACTTTGTTTTTGTTCTCTGTATTAGTACTACAGAAGATGTACAGGACCATGATTTGGGTAGATTTAGTCCATGTAGAAGTAGTTTTCTCTGTGACAACTTAAGCAAAACCTTTGATGAAGGCTTGGCTTAAGATGTCTTAATCTTGTAAATTCTCAATGATCCATCAATCTAATATTCACACTTACTCAAAAAAAAAAAAAAAAAAAAAACTCTAGCTATGCAGAATTGAAATTCCAGTCATGTTATCAGATTTTCTACCACATCAATACTGTTGCTTCTTCACGCAACTTCTTCACTGTAGGCTACCGCAGCCATACCTATGACTTTGGGGCACGCTATGAAGAGGCTAACTCAAATCCTCCTGGCGATTCCTCAGTCTCGAAATCCTCAGGCCAAGTCATCGAGTCAAAGGAGGCCGTTAAGGATCAGGCACTTGCTGTGGAATCAGTTTACCATTCCAAATGCTGATCCCAACAAATTTGGACGCAAACATCTGGTCAGGTATTTTTTGCCTGAATTGGGAATTGAATTGCAATGTCAGGGTCGCCAACAGCCCCAGGTGGCCCGCCAAGTAATGTATAATTCAATGCTTTCCTGGAACGCTGAATATGCACATCAACTTTCTGGCTTCCAACTCATAGAGCACCTATTCCGGTCCTGAGCTGCATCGAAATAATGCAATGGCATGCCCATATACTTGAGAAATGCAAGAAGTGGACGGAGAGGAACCAATTCGAGAAGGAATTGATCAAGGTCAGGAAGGCCGAAAAACATACTACACATGCCCAAGCTGAAGCTAAACAAGCTAGAGCCGAAGCCAAGTAGAGGACCTTATGAAGGACCAGTCTATTGTTATTAATGTACTAAAGTCAATTAATTTTAAGATTAATATTTATATTTAAAAAAGAATGGCAGTTTACAGAGACTAAGGAGTTAGTCTCCTTAGTCTGATATATGCATATACGGTGGATAAAAGCCACGCGTGATGATCCTAGGAGCTCATTATTCTAAGATTGCTGGGAATAACAAAGTAATAGCAGCTGAAATTTGCCGCATTTTTCAACCCAAATTTAGTGAGAATTAGATTTTATTGGATAAAATTAATCATAACCGTTAAGTAAATTATTTAACTTTTGGCATTCTGGATGTTTAAATTTAATCGTGCTCGAGTAATCAAATCAATTAGAACTACAGACCATCCCCCAATGCACCATTTTTTTGGCATCAAAATACTTCAATAAAGTACTCAATACACAAGTAGGGAACTTCTTAGAAGTCACCAGCTTGTAATTTGGTAATACAAACCTAACTTTTATTCTTTAGTGCTAAAGACCAGAGTACATCATGAAGGGGACAAAAGAACCTTAGTCAAGTTGATTTCTTTTCGTCATCAATTTTGAAACCCTTGGAAGAAGATTCACCATCTTTCTCAGCTTCCGCCATCTCCTTCACAATTCTCTTTTTCAGCGGTAGAAAGCTATAGCGATCTCTCTTAGTTTTGGAGCCAGCTTTTCTTTTCCCTTCATTGCTTTCTGCTCCATCAGGGATCTCCCCCTTGTTTGGATTCTTTACCTCCTTATCTGCCATGATAGCTTATTTTTCTTTCTGTTATCTATACACTCACGAGGGCTATTTATAGCAAAGGGCCTAGCGGTTTCTGCATTATTCTTTCTTTTACTTGTGATGAATTCGCATGGTTTTCATCGAAAGTTAGCTATTGAATTATCTCAGAAATTGCGCGGTTAGAATGAAGCAAGATCAGAGACATTACATAGATTCATTACCAAGAATGAGGCAAAAGTGATCGAGGTGAAAGTAAAAAAAAATTATGCAAACCAAACAAGGCATTAAAGGGCTGAAAAGATATGTTCTTAATTATCTTCACAGAATAAAGGGCCACAACTTCCTACTTTATCTTTAAATTTACACTAACTAATTAATATGGTGGCCTTTCACGACTTCAACTCTCGACACTTAGCAGCCAAAATTTTGGTCTGCGACTTATTAAAGTCTCCAGTGACATGTTAATACCCCAGTAGGGACAGAAATCATGCATAAAATTAAAATAGAAGTATCACAAACAGCAGCTTCTAATCCAGTAACACTCTAATCTCCATCATACAATTATACAAAATAAAACATATTTCCGCTAATTTGCCTAAATTTTTAGTAGAAAATAATACTCATACAAAGGCAGAACATGTGTCACAGACGCCAGTGATGCTATTACTATCCATACATTAAATATGGATGTAATTAGTATTTATATGGAATGTGATGCCAAATTAGGGAACATAAAAAAAATAAGTTTCTAAAGAAAAATAATTCGTTATCGATGAATTTTATTAGTTTCACTAGAAATCTTACACCTTGTCACCTAATTCCATATTGCTATTGAAAGACAAACTAGTACTTGAAAGAGAGAAAACACGAACTAACGTATTGTAGCATTTTCTATTTGTATTTTTTGGAGTATTTTTTGAAAAATAATACTGTAAAACTTTTTGAGATATGATATTTGTCATACGAAAGGATGATTACATATATAAAATACTAATTGAGAAACGTATTCAAAAAATATTCTTTAAATATTATTTTGAAAAAAAAAATGAACGACAGCGTCTGTCATCAATTTCCACCGTAGTTTCCGGATTGTGGTGCTGCCTGGCATCTAAGAAACATCAAAAGGGATGAATTGGAACATTGGTAAATACTCCAAAAGCGTATTGAAACCTAGTAGAAGTTTACCCATCTAACCAGAAATGAGGATGGACAATACTAAAATTTACACATAAAACAAAATGAATTGGATTCCCATTTATAACGAGCTATTAAGAACAATTAGTTTCTACATTTTAATAGGGTGGATTCTGATTGGATCATTATCTATAACATCTCGTCCAATTCATAACAAATTGTGAAGGAAAATAAACAAAAGATATACAACAGGTCCCAGACACTTGACGCGGTTGCTTAAACCACTATATCTTGCCTTACTTTGCTTTTAACAATGTTCGGATGTCTTTGGCTCAAGCAGAAGTTGGATATACTCTTCTTTGTATTGGTAATGAAGGTGTGTTTTTTTTTTTAAATATATTTTTTAGAAAATTTAAATACATTTTTCAACTATTTTGTAATCTCATATGCACGTTTACTAAGAATAATCTTTAAAACTGTTGCAGTAATATTTTTAAAAAAAAAACCCTAAAAATACAACTATCCAAACACTTGTCACAGTATCTCTTGTCCCCAAAATTTTGCGGGGGAGGGGAAAAAAAGAACCCTTCTTTTCTTCCTCGATAAGCTAATCTTTGTTGAGTTACTTAGGATACAGTAATCAAAAAGTAGGTGTCACACCCCGTGCTCGAAGTACAACACCCGTCATGTCAAAACTAAGCTAAAACATAAGGTTAGCAAAACAAAGAATTTAATCTTCCCAAAATAACAATTTCATTGAACTTGACTTAAATACAATGTCATATGATACATTACAAAGATACTCTTAAAACAAAAATTAGTTCATCTTATACATTTCCACTAAGATCACAAAAATGTCTCTATGTGGATCAATATATACAAAAACCAATATAATGGGTCTTTTGCTATGTATCACACCCCTATCTCCAAAAGCTAATACCATGAGTCAGTCCAATCTTTTTCCACAAAAACATCATCCTCTGCATATAACAATAAAGGGGTGAGTGATACAAATCAATCAGTAAGTGGTAAAAGTACTTCTTGTGGCTTAAGAGTGTTACTCTAATACATACAATTTAAACACAAAGTCATTAACAAATATAAAATCAAAGATAACATGGCCAAAAGCATACTTTTATTAAATACATACATTTAGTTAAACAAACAAATGAGTTTTATCAAAGGTTTCCATTTGATATTGGATATCTAGTTGTTAACTATTACCCGGTTAACACGGTTCCAAGACCAACTATAACTGGTTGATACAGCCCCAAAACTAACTTTAACTGGTTAGTACGATCCCAAAGTCATCAATCATATAATTAAGGAACTAGTCCCGTCAAAGGAGTACCACATTCCAAAACTCAATCGATTCATTTATCAAATCATTCATTCACTTATACAACATTATCACTTTTATAAGAAAACGCAAATAACCACACTTAAGCCATACAAAGTATATAGCAAATAGCATTTCAAAATATTTAACATTCTTTAAAGCTCATTTTCCAAAAGATCAAAGAGTACAATCTCCACTTGCCTCGATCCAAGCTAATTAAAATAATCCGAAAAGGAGTGGTCAACATCTTCGCCTAAAATACAAAACAACACTCAATCAATCACTAATTCTATCAAAGTAAACTGTAGAGGTGCTTAATCTTTAGACCTAGAATGAAAACGGAACAAGAAGGCCTACTAATGATGATCTGCGAGTGGGGTCAATCTGATCCGATCCCGAGAATCCCAAAGACTAACCCGCAGTTCGTAGCACAATGCTGAGCCGCGGGTGATGGGGAAACGAGCCGTGGCCATGGCTCGCTTGAGGGTACCAACAAATCGAAGGCCGCAGCACGGACAACACCACGGCCATGGATAGAAGGTCATCAACTGGAAGGAAGTTGAGTTGCGGCTTCTAAGACCCAAGCCGCGCCCACGGCTGGCCTCTTTAGACCCACGACTCACCCCTGCAATGCCCCCAAACCAGCCAAAACACCTCCAAAGCTCAACCACACCCACAATACACAATTCCAAGCTCCTCAATGCCCAAAAATTTGCATTACCCAAAAGTTTAAACATCACATGTAAGTTGGGAATCAACCATTTTAACATTTAACCCACCACATAATGGCCATCTAAACATTAATCCCCAAATGCTCATCAAGCATCAAAGCAAAGCCACCAATCAATCAAACCACACTTATAATCACCACATCATATACCTTCACTAAGGCATAGAAACACCAATTCATCCTATCTCTAAACCAAATGCATATACACTACTTCAAAAGAAGGATCCAAGAGGGGATGGAAGAATTATCTTGAACTGGAGGATGAGCAACCCCTTCTAAGCCTTTACCACTTGCTTATTCCTTGCAAGTCCACACCTCCACCTTCTTCTTCAAAGAAATAGATTAATTAGGAAGATAGAAAGAGTGGGAAATTGAGAGAAAGAGAGAGAAGAATGAAAATGAAAATGAAAAGGAGAGAAGAATGAAAATCATTAGGATACTTGTTAGGGTGTTAAATTATCATATGAATTATATCTAATTTCTCCTTGTTTTGGTCAAGAATTGTGTTTAATATTTCCATTTATTTACTTTTTGTTATTTGGGCTTAATATAGGAGATTGTGAAGAAAAGACTTTAAATTCGCCAAAATTTCAGAAAACTATGTCTGAAAGAACATGACCACGGTTTATTGTTATTGCTGTGTAGAATTCTGGACATGAATTAGAAGAAATTTGCAATTAGAGGGTCCCACTTTCATTTATGTGATGAATCTGAATTGGGAAGAAGTTTTGGAGGAATTAGAGTTGATTAGAAAAGAGAAATCTTCTCAAAAAGCAAAGATTGTACAAGGAAGTTGACTTGGAGAAGGAAACAAAGAAAAAGGAAAGAAGGATGGCAACAAAAGAAAGCTTTTGAGGGGTCTGCAGGACACAATTCTTCCAGGAAAAAACGCACGCAGCTTTGAGAAGATTTTGAGAGCCTTAGTTTTAGAGTGTTTCATTAGTTCTTTAGTTTTTTTTTTTTTTCTTTCTCTACAAACAAAAATTCTTGTTAAATATTTTTGGAGATTTAAAGCCATGATTCGTGGCTAGACTCTTCTATCTAGTTAAAGGATAATCGAAACTCTTGGTTCATCTATTACTGTGATATCTAATTATTTTTATTATTTTCTGTATTTTTGAGTATTTATTTATTCTCTGTTTAATTCCAATGTCATTGTGTTCATTCTTGTGTGATTATTCTTGTGCAGTTAAATAATCAGCCACTATTTAATTGTCAAATAATCTAAAGCCATCTAAAACGTCAAATCCGTAATTGTTTGATAGTTTTAGTATTTGTGGCAAGTGATTAATTCAGTTGTAATAGAAACTTTTCAATTATATCACGGGAATAGATAATCTAATTTGAACAAAGCCTCTTAGGTATTTGCTAGTTAGAATTGGTAGCTTTTCTAGTTTCAAAACTGTTGAATAATTGAATCTTAAGGTCTTACCTAGGGTTATTATTTGATTAGGGAAGTAGTTAACGATCTTACCTTGATTACTGACACAATAAGGAAGAGCAGGTTGTTAGAGCTTCTCAACAACCATAACCAATTTATTCATGAACGTAGGAATTTATTATTGCATCGATGATCAGTTAAATTGAATCAGAGTTAAGATTATTCCTGTGACTAGAGCTTAGTTAATATTTGATTTCGTTTAAATTAATTTTGCGTTATTAGACTTCTTTATTTGAGTCCTTTGATTTAGTTAATTATTAGATTATTTTTAAATTGAATTTCCTTTAGATTAATTCTTTTCAAATTCCCCCCCCCCCTTTAATTTTTAGTTTTTAAAGAAAATAAATCTATTAGTTCTTGTGGATACGACCATACTCATCACTGCACTTCATTTTATTTTTATTTGAGTAGGTGAATTTATTTTGCTAGTCTGACACGCCAACAAATTTTGGCGCCGTTGCCGGGGACTGGTATCGGTATTTATTTTCTTTTTGGTTCTATTTAGTTGTTAGTTTATGCCTCGTTCTTCTCGTACAGGTGAACTTCAATTTGACCCTCAAATATAGAAGACTGCATGAAAATTGACAAAAGAGACTAAGCAACTGACTTAACTAGCATCCTCATCAACTGGACTAAAGTTGGCAACCGATCTAGTTGAATTCTCTAGTGACTCAGAGGAAGAAATCACCATGGCTAACGAGAGAACTCTAAGAGAATTGGCTACACCTGATTTAAATCATCAATCTCTATACATGCAAATCCTGTTTTAGATGTAGCCTTTGAATTAAAATCTGGTCTTATTCACTTACTCCCTTCTTTTCATGGTTTATCAGGTGAAGACCCTCATAAGCACCTCAAGGAGTTTCATGTAGTGTGTTTTACCATGAAACCCCAAGGAGTTAATGAAGAACAAATCAAGCTAAGAGTTTTCTCATTCTCTTTAGCTGATAAAGCTAAGGATTGGCTCTACTACTTGCCTTCTGGATCAATCACCACATGGAATGAGATGAAAATGCAATTTCTTGAAAAATTCTTTCTTGCTTCAAGAGCTGCAAACATTTGTAAGGAAATATGTGGGATTCGGCAGTATAATAGTGAAACATTGTACGAATATTGGGAAAGATTCAAGCAGTTGTGTGCTAGCTGTCCTCATCATCAAATATCGGATCAACTGCTCATCTAATATTTCTATGATGGATTGTCTCCTACGGATAGGAAGATAATAGACGCTGCTAGTAGATGTGCATTGATGAATAAAACTCCCACTAAGGCAAGAAACTTAATCTCTGGGATGGCTGCAAATGCATAACAGTTTGGTGACAGACTTGATTCTACTTCCGCAAAAGTCAATAAGGTAAATATATCTTCTATTGATAAACGTTTAGATGCATTGACTTCCTTGGTTGAAAAATTGGCTGTAGGACAGTTACAACAAGCAAAAACTTGTGAGATTTGTTATGCTTTGGGTCATCCAACCAATATGTGTCCCACTCTACAAGATGATCCAAACGAACAAGCCAATGCGATTGGTAGATTTCCAAGACTAACACAAAAAAGATACGATCCTTATGCAAACACGTATAATCCGAGATGGAAGGATCACCCGAATTTTAGCTATGCATCAAGGCCACAATGATACCAACAACAGCAATTTTAGCCAAGACCATCAATTCCGTTGCCACAGCAACAAACATCTTCAAAGCAAGGTAAGTCTATTGAAGAAATTGTGAATTCATTAGATAATAATGCTCAGCAATTTCAACAAGTGATAAGGGCAAGCATTCAAAACTTGGCGAATCAAATGAGTCAAATGGCATCCACCATAAGTCAACTGTAAATCCAAATTTCTGAAAATTGACCTTCACAAACTGTGGTGAATCCGAAATAGAATGTTAGTGCCATAACCTTGAGAAGTGGTAAAGAGTTGAAAGAGCTCAACAAAAGAGCATCTAATAATGAAGTTGAAGAAGAAATCGAAAAGAAGAAAGATAAAGCTCAACCTCAAAATTTTCAGCAATTGAAGTCTAAAGAGGACCCTCCAACTGTTATGATACCTCCTCCTCCATTCCCTAGCAGATTTGCAAAGTCAAAAAAGGAGGAGCAAGATCAAGAAATTCTTTAGACGTTTCAAAAATTTGAGGTAAACATTCCATTTATTGATGCAATTAAGCAAATATCCTCGTTATGCTAAATTTCTCAAGAAATTGTGCACGAGTAAGAGAAAGTTGAAAGGCCATGAAAGGTTCACATGAGAGAAAATGTGTCAGCAATGCTTCAGAAAAAGTTGTCCACCAAAGTGCAAGGACCCCGGTATGTTTACTGTTCCTTGTAGAATAGGAAATACTAGGAATTGAAAAAGCAATGTTGGATTTAGGTGCTTCTATTAATGTTATGGCCTCGTGCTATTTATGATTCATTAAATTTAGGGCCATTAAAAGAAACGGGTGTAATAATCCAACTAGCTGATAGATCTAATGCATACCCTGATGGAGTCCTAGAAGGATGTTTTAGTTCAAGTAGATAATTTGGTCTTTCCTGCAGATTTTTATGTTCTTGATATGGAAGAAGATATTTCTTCGAATTCAACTCCCATTTTATTAGGAAGGCCATTTTTGAAAACTATTAGGACAAAAATTGATGTGTTTACTGGAACTTTGACCATGGAGTTTGATGGAGAATGTTATAAAGTTTAATATTGATGATTCCATTAAATTTCCTGATAATTGTCATTCAGTTTTTGCTCTAGATGTAGTTGATTCTTTAATCGCAAGCAAAACTTTGAAGTTAAATGATGAAGAGGCAGTTGAAAGTTGTCCCTACATATAGTCTTGATCAAGAGGACATCCAAAAGATGCAAGGGAAGTTTAATTTTCCTCTTAGGATTAGCAAGAAACTATTATTGATTTAGATTCACTTCAACCAAGAAGAGGTTGATGTGTCTAATATTGCTTTACCCTTATCTAACTCAAAGTTTTTATCATCTATTAGTGCAGGCTTCCACAGGTTGAATTAAAGCCACCGTTCAAAAATTTGATGTATGCATTCTCAGGAGAACAAAGGAAGTTGCAATTATAAGAGTTGGAAGACATTCAGGAATGAAGCTTATGAGAACTCGCGAATTCACAGAGAAAAGACCAAGCCTTTTCATGATGAAATGGTCTCAAGAAAGAAGTTTTCAATAGGACAAAAAGTTCTTCTTTTCCACTCTAGATTAAAGTTATTTTTGAATAAGTTGCGATCTCGTTGGCATGGACCATTCATAATCACTAATGTTTTTCCTCATAGTGCAGTTGAAATTCGAAGTCCAGACACCGACAAGTCCTTTAAAGTTAATGGTCATCGCCTTAAGCTATTCTACGAGGGAATTCAAGCTTTTAAAGTTGAAGAGATGGCCCTTGAACATCCCAATTATCTAGATTGAAGAGAAACTACATCTAGCCAAAGACGTTAAACAAAGGCGCTATTGGGAGGCAACCCAATTTCTTTAATTTATTTGATTTTTTTTTTAATTTTTTTTACTTGTTTTAAGTTTAAGCATAAAGTTTGATTATTTTTTGTTTTGGCAGAAGACTTGTTCTTACAGACCGTGATCACGTCTCACAGTCGGTATAATAGCAATTAGAAGTTTGGAAATTCCAGAAGACTTCTTCCTTTACACCGTGACCACGTCTTGTGAATTCATCACTTAAGGACATGTCACGTAAAAAAAAAAAGTCAGAAGACTTCATTTGGTAAAGCGCGGTCACGTCGTATGCCCATAATGTGAATAGATTGGCGATGGTGAAATTCCAGAAGACATCTTCTGTTATGGCATGACCACGTCATAACGAAACTAGTCTTCTGATCACTGTAAGGTTGCAAAAACTTCTTTGACGTGCACAAGACAGAAGACTTCATCTGTTACAACGTGACCATGTTATATAAACATGAGTCTTCTGCCCAAAGTATTGCAGATGTTTTGGTTCATCTAAAAAAAAAAGAGGGGCCGTTGCATTTTTTTTAGCCCTAAAACACTTTCTTTCTTTTCCCTTTTTCTTTTTCGTTTCACTGCTTCACTTCTTTTTCCCCTTTTTCTGATCGTTGCTTCTCCCTCTCTCAGCCATCGTCGGTCACCCCCTCTCATCTCTCTATCTCTTTCTCTTCATTTCTCTCTCTCTCTACCTCTCTCTCTCTATTTCTCTTTTTCTCTCTCTCTCTTCCTCTTCTTACCACTGACTGCCACCCCTCTTTTCCCTTCTCTTTTCTATTTCTTTCCCTTTTAATTTTCTATTTCTTTTTAAAAATTTTCCTCTACTCTCTTTCCCTCACTACCAACGCCCCCTTCCTCTCATCTCCTTCTATTTCTCTCTCATTTTCTCCTCCTTCAACCACCTGTTCCACAGTCCCTTGTCTCCCTCACTTCCCTTGGTCAAACCTCTCCCACAGTCACATACACTCACAACTCACAGTAGCACACAACACCACAGAGATCAATTTCCAGGTTCTGTTAATTTTTCGTAAGTTCATCTTGGAATTTTGTTAATTTATTTCATGAATTTTTAGATGAAATTGATTTTTCTCTGACATTTATTATGAGTAATGGTGACTGAAACTTGATTGATTAATGGGTTTATCTGATGCTGCTATATTATTTTAGTAGTCGTGAATTGCTGTCGATATTGATTAATGGTTGTTCCATCGACTTAAATTGAGACCATTTTAGTAGTTGACTTTTTGATATTGAGACTTTATTGCTAGTGTGCTATATTTTGTTAAGTTTTAGATTACTATTGGATGCCACATTAACTGGTTATAAACACATTGAGCTGTTAACTTAGCTGTTCAATGACTTGGATGAAATTGTTGATCAGTTTTGTCACTTATTGGTGGTAAATTCTTCATTGAAAAAAGTTCATTGGTTGGCTATAGGTGTGAAAAAGTTCTTTTGCTGGAATTTTATTGGGACTGTCATAATCTAGTTGAATTATTGAATTGTTAATGCATTGCTGGCTAGAATATTGACTGGATTTTTGACATATGGATTGACTTTATTGAGCAACTAGTTGTTGCTATACTTGTTTTTTTTATCAGTGTGACTCTTATGGGCAATTTATTGACTGTGAAGATGATTGTTCTTTAGTTGTTGAAGTTGATCCCTTATGGTGTCACTTATGGGGTAAATGAGCCAGCCTTCAAAGAAGAAATCAAAGGCACGTCCAAAGCAGTCCGTTCTTCCCATCCCACAAACTAGAAAAAGCGTCAAAACTCGGAATGGACAAAGGTGTATTATCTTTGGAGCAACTAATACCACCACCCTCCAGTGCTTAGCTTTTATTCAAGGGAGTCCTCATTCTAATTCTTTCTTTGTTATTTACATTGGGGACAATGTAGAAATTAGGTATGGGGGAGTGGGAATTCTCTAATTTCTATAGTTTGGTTAATTTAGTTGCTATTCTTCCTTCCTTCAAATTTTTGTTAAAAATGTAAAACAGTCAAGATCTTAAGTATGACTAGCATGAATTTCATTAGCTTAAGTACTTCACTTTTCTTGGCAATTGAGTTGAATGAAAAATGTGCAAGATTTGACGTCTTTAACCCTTGTTGTGAGCTTTGAGCCTATAAGAGCAATTCACTTATTTTTGCTCTTTGTTGAGTGATTTTCATACATGGATTGGATATTCTAGAACTTGCATTGTTATACATATCAAGATAACATTTTTGAACTTAATGCATTAAAATGATAAGGGCAACTAGGCTTAAACCTTTTTTACTATCATAAAGACATGCCTTAAACTTCAATTTCCCTTAGTAAGCCCCTTTGAGCGTTAACTTTTTCTTTGTTTATTAACTACATAACTTAGCCAAAAGCCTTTCTATTTTGACTTTCTCTTTCAACCGAGTATCAAGGGAACTTCACTTTCATTACATGAAAATTAGTTTGGACACTCCATTGCAATGTGTTTAATTGAAGGAAGTTCATTGGCAAGTGCAAGTGTTTTAAATTCTTGTGTTTACAAGAAAAGAAAAAAGAAAAAAGCAAAAAAAAAAAAAAGCAAAAAGAAAAAAAAGTGAAAAAAAATACAAAAATATATGTGAAGTGTTTTGTACATATGTGTTGAGTTATGGTAGTTGGGCAAAGCCCGAGATATGATTAGACTTGCCTAGATAGTTACGTTATGATAAACACTTAGCAATGGAGTTACATGGAGATGAACAATTATACTCATGTAATGATTTTGTGACATTTGTCTTGATACCTTACACCTAAATTATCCTTTTATCATGCCTTTAACCTAAGCCCCGTTACAACCTTTACAAAGACCCTTTGATTTTTGTATTAAGTTCTTATTTTAAGTGGTTGAGAGTTGATATATGTGCAAGCCTATGGTAATACCTTTCCATTGTATTAGATGTGTGCTTCAATGATATCTTATCTCCTTATTCTTTGAGGGTTGAGTGACTACATTGAAAATCTTAGTGAGGATGTTGAATCTTGTGCTAGTTGAATTTTGATAAAATTGTTGAGAAAGGTGGTGGTAGTTTTGCTGGTTATTCTGTTATGAATATTTGATGTCTTGACTATGTTCTTTTGAATTAGGTAGAATGCTTGAGGGACAAGCATTGTCTTGGTGTGGGGGAATTTGTTAGGGTGTTAAATTGTACATATGAATTATATCTAATTTCCCCTTAGTTTTGGTCAAGAATTGTGTTTAATACTTTCCATTCATTCACTTTTTGTTATTTAGGCTTAACTGTAGAAGATTGTAGGAGAAAAGACTTTAAATTCGCCAAAATTCCAGAAGACTATGTCTGATAGAGAGTGACCACGGTCTACTGTTATTGCCTGTGCAGAATTCTGGACGTGAATTAGAAGAAATTTGCAATTGGAGGGTCCCACTTTCTTTTATGTGGTGAATCTTAATTGGGAAGAAGTTTAGGAGGAATTAGAGTTGACTAGAAAAGAGGAATATTCCCAAAAAACAAAGATTATACAAGGAAGTAGAGTTGGAGAAGGAAACAAAGAAAAAGGAAAGAAGGAAGGCAACAAAAGGAAGCTTTTGAGGGGTCTGTAGGACACAATTCTTCCAGGAAAAAACACATACGCAGCTTTGAGAGAATATTTTGAGAGTCCTTAGTTTTAGAATTTTTCATTAGTTCTTTAGTTTTTCTTTTTCTTTCTCTACAAACAAAAATTCCTGTTAAATATTTTTGGAGATTTTAAGCCATGATTCGTGGCTAGACTCTTCTATCTAGTTGAAGGATAATCGAAACTCTTGGTTCATCTATTACTGTGAGATCTAATTATTTTTATTAATTTTTGCTATTTTTAGGTATTTATTTATTCTCTATTTAATTCTAAGGTGATTGTGTTCATTCTTGTGTGATTATTCTTGCCAAGTTAAATAATTGGCCACTATTTAATTGTCAGATAATCTAAGGCCATCTAAAACGTCAAATCTGTAATTGTTTGATAGTTTTAGTATTAGTGGCGAGTGATTAATTCAATTGTAATAGAAACTTTTAGATTATATCACGGGAATAAATAATCTAATTTGAACAAAGCCTCTTAGGTATTTGCTGGTTAGAATTGGTAGCTTTTCTAGATTCAAAGCTGTTGAATAATTGAATCCTAAGGTCTTACCTAGGGTTATTATTTGATTAGGGAAGTAATTAACGGTCATACCTTGATTACCGACACAGTAAGGAAGAGCAGGTTGTTAGAGCTTCTCAACAACCATAACCAATTTATTTATGAACGTAGGAATTTATTATTGCATCAATTATCAGTTAAATTGAACCAGAGTTAAGATTATTCTTTTGACTAGAGCTTAGTTAATATTTGATTTCGTTTAAATTAATTTTGCGTTATTAGATTTCTTTATTTGAATCCTTTGATTTAGTTAATTATTAGATTATTTTTAAATTGAATTTCCTTTAGATTAATTCTTTTCAAATCCCCCTCCTTTAATTTTTAGTTTTTAAAGAAAATAAATCTACTAGTCCCTATGGATACGATCCTACTCATTACTGCACTTCATTTTATTTTTATTTGAGTAGGTGAATTTATTTTGCTGATTTGACACGCCAACAAAACTAATTTCTTAAATTGCATCAAAGTCTCCCATCTAACAGCTAATTACTTATCTTTCATTCTACGTTGGCAATTTTACAAAAATGCCCCTATAGGAGGGCCTTGGTGTTACAGTAGACCAGAATAATAGTGATGCAAAGTAATGATTTCCTATGAAAATTTTTATATGTGAATATTTGTTGTACATCCACTGAAAATGAAAGTAATGATGAAAATATGCATTTGTACGAATTCGTATGCATTTTTATGTAGAGAAAGTGTACATTTACATCACTATAATATGCGTCAGCCAAAAAGAAGAAAAAGATCTTCTAAATTATATCGATCATTATAAATTCTTTGATAATGTTTTCCTCCAAATCAATCACCTTTCATACTAGATATCTTCTGAAACTTTCATTGCCGGTTCCATATCCTTTCCACACTCTATTGAAATTTTATAACTGTAATTTCTCATTAACGGTTAAAAGAAGCTACGTGGGTATGACTCATACAAATGTTAACAATGCATGACAAACCGTGTGCATGACAAAGCAAGAATAAGAACAGTGAAATGAACAGCTACACAGCCATGTCTTTCTCTTGAAGCCCACATGCGCACGCACACACACACACTCTCTCAAGCAAGAAAGCAAAAAACAAATACAAAACACACGCACACACCCCGGCACACACGAAGAGATGGCAGACAAGTCGGAGAATGGTAAAGGAAAGCATGAGTTTTCAGAAGCAAGATCGAGTGATGGAACATGGGCAGGTTTCCCAAAGAAGACAGGAAGCGTGATTCCAAAACACAGGAGGCATGTGTCCCATATGATGGGAGAGAAGATTGGAAAAGCTGTTTTAGCCGGTGTTCAAACCGTCAAGAACAAGCACAAGATCAATCCTGATGGTGCTGACAATAATTGACATGGTTACAGATGGTGCAAACTCTCCTACCAAAATATAGCTTAGTTTGAAATTTTGATGATATAAATTTTGCCAAATAACTTAGCATGAAATTTATTCAGAGTTTCAGTTTTGGCAAAGTTTAATTCATATTTTTTGGACTAACTTTTGATTTTGGTGCAACGTTTGGACTTTAATATGTTGTTGTTTTTGTTGCTTTGTTGTATCAAATTTTGTTCCCTCTCGTGTGTGATAGACTATATCTTTTAATTTGTGTGGTGTTTCTGTTATAAGCTACATATATAACTGAAATATGTGGTACTTGTGTGAGTCATCTTGTATTTATCCATACATATTTGATCAATAAAATTTTAAGTTGATAGGTATATGTCTTATTTTTGCATCAACTCTGGTAACCTATTGGGAATTGTAAAAAGATTTTGTCTTTTCTTTTGTTCTTTTGGAGAAAAACACATGAATCATTGTACCTCATTGAATTCACGAGAATACTAGATATATGAAGCCGTAATTACCTTACAACCTTTAGTATTTTGAAGTATATATCTTATTTGACTAGATATATGAAGATGTATTTGACACGTGTGAAAATAAACATAATGCAGTTTATACTTCCATCTTTTATTTCATTGGACGATTAACAATTTCAACTTTTAGAACATGTTAGTTTGTATTTTACCCTTCGCTTTTGTTCCACGAGATGAGAACAAAGCCTAAAAGAAATGTTTATCAAAGACAATTTTCATCCTCATTTTCACAAGAATCCCAAAAGCCCTAAAATAATTTCAGAATCAGACTCCTACAATTCACTATTTCGTTTAATATTATTCCATAATGGAAAATAAAACCTTTGATCATATAATGTTAGTACGCATGAAAATACTTGGTTACAATAATTGAACGAAATGTAAGTACTTGATTACATGTTCAAGGCGTTTTGGCCATTTAGACAAGGACTAATAATAGCTCTGACAAATAGATGCACAATTCTTCAAAATGTTAGCCAAGATAGCACCCTCAGAAATATGCCAAAATAACACTTTTTTGCATGATTGTCGGTGAAATTAACAAATCATAGCAGGTGGTTCATCTCATAATGTAAAATCTTAGAACGTTTTACGCATAATTGTGAAATGAATTTCTGAGGATATGTAATTATTCAAAACGTTGGCAGAAGTTGTTTATTTTGAATACTTTGCTACTCTGACTAACTTTTTGGGTTCAGAATGTTTACCATACGTGAAAATTACCGAACAATGAATGATAATTGACGTAATGGGAAACAGATTCAACAAGTTTAATTAAATTATTTTTTTCTGTATGGGAATTTAATATTTTTTTTTGGGGAGGGGGGGGGGGGGAAGAGGGGGAGGAGGAAGGGGGACTGGAGAAACATGTTATGATTAGGGGTGTGCAAGTTGACCCGGTAACCCGAAAATCCAGTTGATTCGACCCGGTCCCAATCTTAAAAATGCAAGTATCTAACTCGCCGAGTTTTACTATATACGGGTTATATGCGAGTTATTCTATTAAGTGGATCATATGCGAATTGAGATTTAAAAAACCCGGCGGGTATTTTACCCGACCCGCATATAGGGATAATGATGTAATTATATAAGGTTCCCCAATTTAGGCCATCTTCCTTAATTTTTCATTACTATTAATATCAATATCTTGTATTACTTAATTTTTTATTACTATTAATATCAATATCTTTTATTCTTATTTTGTATAAATTCCTGGCAGTGAAGAGCATCACATTATCAACATTGAAATGTGAAGATTTGAAGATGCAGTGCTGTAAACTCTAGTTATGATATTTTTTTGTTGCAATAAGTTATGATAATTGTCTTGTGTTTTTTTTTTTCATTCTTTGTCTCAAAAACATAGCTGGTGTTTTTGTTATAAAACTTGTGTGTACAATGTTTCTTTGTTTCAAGCAATTGAAATTTTCTTTAGTGTTTGTGATGAATTTGTTATGAATTCATAGTTTTTAAGACTTGATTTAATAGATGTTATTTAAGTTTATCTTTGTTATAAATGGCACTTTAATTATTATTAAATTATCTTGAATTTGAAGTAAATTTAACAATATGTGGCTACGAGTCAGAAAATGCAGATATCTGACTTGAAAAATGCGGATATCCGACCCGCAGATATCTCTATATGTACATACAGATACAGGTCACAAATTTGCCTAACCTGCATTTAGCAGGTCGGGACAGAAAATACCCAATGTGGGTCAAATATATGACCCATGTGCACCCCTAGTTATGATATCATATTTAAATTAATAATTTAGTTTCGTTTAAAGCTTTGAAAAATTAAATTTTATACTAACCAAACAACTCTATCCACAATTATTTCTACAAGTAGAAGTGCCCATCATAACAGTTAATTAGAAAGAAATTATCATTTGAATGTATTAAATTATATTATCATTGTCCCTATAAAAGTTTCTTGTTCCTTTTCCAAATTTCAACGTACGTCTATACTGCAAGGAAGTCGAGGTCAAGAGAAGGACGTATATTTGGACAGCGGCCTAAATTGTCCAGAATGACTGGATCCTAAAACTTCAACAATTACATCTTTTTGTGTAGGGATAATTACGGAAACCTTACTTAAAGTTTCTGATAACATCTTCTTCAAAAAAAAAAAAAAAAAAGTTTCTGATAACACTTACCCCTCAAGTTTCAAAAATTACACTTATCTCCCTTATATTCACTGTTTGGATAACAAAATCTTGGCTTCTTCTACCTCAACCGACACTTTCTCCCCCTCCTCTTCGACACTAATCCACTCTCACCTCTCCTCCTTCTGGTTCTGCTTCACTCTCTCCATATCTTCCCCTCAACAAAAGCCTTTTCCTGATTATTGATTCCTCTCTGTCTCCACCATCTTCTCTGCAGTAGGGCTAATACCTATTCCCCTCTTTCACCTACTTCTTCTTGTTCTCTGCTCTTTTTCTTTCCCTGTTGTGGATTCCCTTTTCCTTCTTTCCCATACAAAATTTTTGTGTAGTTCTTATAAAAAAATTTCAAGTTTGAAAAATTTTATGCAATTTGTTGTATGTGATTTATTGCTACATGTACAAAATTTTTGCATAGTTCCTATAAACAATTTGAGTTTGGAAAATTTCTATGTAGTTCTTATAAATAAATTTCCAGTTTGTAAAATTTCTATGTTGTTTCTATAAATAAATGTCAAGTTTTTAAAATTTTTAGTGAATGAATTACGAATTTTTACGAGTTTTGATGTATGTGATTTATTGTGGCAACTTGTTTAGGTGAGGGTTGTGGTTTTGAGTTTAGAATCTAAGGTGGTGCTTAGGAAAGGGAAGGAAAGAGACGGATGTGGGAAGGAACAGTATGGAGGAAATAGGCTGAAAGAGGTAGACAAGAAAGAGAGGCAATAAGAGAATTGGATTCAAAGATTTAAATCGTAGTAATGCAGGAATTTTTATGCAGAATTTTTGCTTTTTTTCCCCTTTATTTGCTTGGTTCCCTGTGGCGGTGGTTGGCCACCTGTGGTGGGGATGGATTTGCTGGTAAAGAAAAAGAGATTGAGTTGATGGGGGCAATGATAGTTGTTTTGTTGGCAAAAATGAAAAGCAGAGTAAGTGAGGCGGTGGTTGTTTTGCCAGTAAAAAAGAAAAACATAAGATTATTGCTTTTTATAAGAGCAAAAGGGTAGTATTGGAAAACGGATGGAGATCACCAGTTGGGAGGAGAGAACGGGATGAGCATGGCAAAGGGAGAGAAAGGAGGGGGAAGGGAGAAGCAGAGGATAGGGAGAGGAGGAAAAAGGTTGGGAATTAGGTTTATAGTTTTTGTAACTTTTGTTTATAGTTTTGTGTTAGGGGTGATATGGTCATTTTATCCAACCAAGGGAGGGTGCTATGGTCATTTCATCCAATCAAGGGAGGTAAGTGTAATTTTTAAAACTTGAAAGAGCTAAGTGTAATTGTCAAAAATCTCAAGGGAGGTTTCTATAATTATCCTTTTTGCATAAGTAGAAAGAATCTACGGTGGCTTGAACAAACATAATTGGATGTTGAGAGGAAAATTATTACCATTTGAGCTCCTTACCAGAACAAATAGAGAACCGAGCGGATAAAGCTCTGTGACTCTATGCCATAAGTCAGAAGTTCGAATCCCATCAACACTAATTCCCCACCCCTATTGTAATAGTGTAGGATTTGTCAAAAAAAAAAAAAAAAAACTAGATTTTGCATTCTCATTTTTCGGGTTGGAACAATTTATAAGTTTTTTTTTTTTTTTTTGCCGTAAGAAGAACAATTTATAATTTCAATGCTTACAAAAAAAATTATAATTTTAAAATCTTACCATCCATTGTAACGGTGTAACCAAAAATGGCATGATTGTATATCTCACTTCAAGCCTATAAACTCGAAGTATGTTCTTAGTAAATTGAAAAATTAGCCAGCAATTCAAGGACTTGAAAATCAACCTTTTGCATTTATAAATGACTCCAGCCCAAAACATCTATAATAGAAAATTATTGCTATGAAATCAATTAATAAGGCAGATAAAATTTTTAAATAATGATCATCTCATCACCGAATGATCATTGTCCTCACATCAATTCCCCGAGTTAGAGCCTTCACTAAATTCCAAATAATACCTTTTTGACTTAGGAAACATGATGGCATTATTGAAAAGTTTGGCAACGTGTGCGGACTTGCATCTGAAGATAAAGTCTTTCTTGACGTTGAATGTATTATGGCTGCTAACCACTATTTTAAAACCACAACAAAATGTTGGAAGATTTGGCTTCGACCCCACGACTATATTAAAAGCAGCACAGCACAACAATTGACCGAAGTAGGACACGCACGAATAATTATACCACGTGAGCCAACCATCATACCATATAGTACACTAGAACTAATTATATATTACTAAATAATATAAAGTGTGATTCATCATTGTCACACAACGATAAAGTATTAATTTTATTGCATTTCATACTTTTCCGGATCTACACCTCCAAGTTAATTATGTAGCTATATTTGTCTCAACAATTGAGTCCAATAAGCCTTTGGCAACAAAAGGAAAATTAGAAGCATGAAAAGAAAGGTTAGATTTAGTTTGAATATATGATTGAAAATAGAATCTTTCCCACGAACTGGTAAAAAGCAGCAACTAAGTCCAATAAGCCTTCGGCCAACACGTAATTTCGTGATGTCGGTTAAAATATTGGAGCCCAATTGTGCTATCCAGTATTTATTTATTAAAAAAAAGAAAATATAATATTATGTTGATTATTATTCTAACTATATCTCTTAGCAATAGACCATCAATAAACTTCTCACGTCTCTATTTTAAGAGTTGACAACAGGGAAGTAAAAAGGAGGACGCCTCTGCAAATATTCAACAAATGCTTCTTTCTTCAATTGGGCTCCACTTTTTAACTTTTAACCCAAATGACTATCAAGGAAGTGTGGGCTTTCTAAACTGGGCCAAAACTAGAGGAATTCCGGTTGTCCAAAATAACGTGCCTTCCTTCCTCTTAGCGACGTTGAATTTAAACACATTTTAACAAATTTTTACAATTATTCGTTCAAGAAATGAAAACACCCATAGCAGCCTTTTGAATAATTCTTAAGCTTTAAATTTTGTGTGACCATAGGTTTTTAGGATTAGATACACTCTACCCCTTGAATCTAACCCTTATTTCCTCTTTACCCCTTTCAACAAATTAATTGATACTTTACTCCCCTCAAAAGTTTCCATCAATATTTATAAATATTAAAAGATGATGTGGATTTTTTCAGACATCTGTCCTTAATATAAATTGAAGATACAACTGTTATTTTATTTATTTATAATGAATTTACATAATGTTTTAAGGTAATTAATTTTTTAGAATCATAATGTTTTTAAAAATATTTCTCAGTATTTCATTATACAAAAAAAAAAAAGAGAGGTTATGACTCCTTCTTTAATTGTTATGATATTCAATACGCAATCAAAATAAATATAGAAGTAAACAAATATTATTATTAATACAAGTGTAATATAGCAAGAGATACAAAACTCTAAGTTTTAAATTTTAATGCATGTGATAAGTTAGTAAAGACATCGAATTTTAACTAAAAGATATTTAAATATGTAATTAAGATGCAAAAGTATTTTTAAACTTATTAAACTAAAAATAGTATTTACTTATTTAAAATAAGTTTTTCTAATAATAAATATTTAATAGACGACAAAATATTGCATTATCATTTAAAACATATTATATGTAAGAGCGATTGTGTGTTTGTATGTGTATGTGTATGTGCGCATGCGCTTGCATGTGCGTATATTAAATACCTTAATGGAATTATATACAGAGTTATGGTAAAAGTACTTTTTCATCGTCATTATGTTTTGTTTAATTTGTTTTGCTAGTGAATGATCAAAATAAAATGAAAATTGATGTATAATTGTTGTCTTTTCTATAACATGCCAAAAATTAATATATAGTTTATAAGTTTAGTTAGAAAATGTAACATTTATGAATTACTTCTATAGCCACCAAGTACAAAAGTTATAATAAATGTAAAAAAGTTTCATAAATAAATAACAAGAAAATAACATTGTCCAAAATTTTAAAGGAGCCTATTTTTGTCTAAAGAAAGTGCAAATTATCCTTTTTGTATTTCTCTTTATAAAATATATCATGGGGGTAAAGTGCTTGTTAATTAGGTTTGAAAGGATAAAGTGAAACTTAGTGGCAGATTCAGGGGAAGGTGGGTGAAGTTTTAATTAACCATACTTTTTATTTCTATTTTTACACATGTATAAGAAACGCATAACTAATATTAGAGCCAAAAGAACCAAGTGCTACAAGTTGAAGATCTAATTAATGATAGACTTTATTTAATTGTAAGCATGAGCTACATGACATTTCCAAAGCCCACTATTCTAACACTTTTTTTTTTTTAATCAATCTACACTATTACAATGGAAAAAGAAATGGTGTTGATGGGATTCGAACTTCTAACTTCTGAGTAGAGTCAGAGAGCTCTAATTGCTCAACCACTATTCTAACACTCCAATGATCATTTGAAATTTTAGATCTTACATAAAAATGGAAGCAAACAAAATCTCTCTCTCTCTCTCTCTCTCTCTCTCTCTCTCTCTCTCTCTCTCTCTCTCTCTCTCTCTCTCTCTCTCTCTCTCTCTCTCTCTCTCTCAGAGTAAGTAATGAAAATCTTTCATTGTTAGCTTTATCATCGTAGTTTGATACATTAGGTGCTAAAAGTGGAAATTAACAATAGATGTGTTTCAATATTTGACATTGATAGCTAACAAAAATCAAAGCAAGTAGAGATCCCTTTCCATCTAATCCCTTAGTTGTATTTTTTCAATATCGTGCCCTGTCAGTTTTTTTTTTCCCCTTTGACATATCAATCCATGGGCAATTGTCATCTACTTCATTTTCCCATTCAAAATGGTTGAAAAAAATGGAAGGTCTGGTGAAAAGAACGAAATTAAAGAGGTTATCTCCAGGCCACCATGTTATTTATACTCGTGTAGAAAATATTTTTACGAGTTTTCATTATTTGTTTTGCAATTAATGTAACTGGCCTGCATCGTACGAGAATAAAACTTGTTGTAGAAAATCTCAAACTGCATTAAATTAAACTAACAACAATATTGCACATGTGAGATACAAAAGTCAACCTTGACAGTTTACTTTGGCAAATGGTCAATTTTCTAGCTTTCACGTTTCATCAAAGTCAAGTGTGTGTGTGTAAGTAAGTGAGTGTGTGTGTGTGTGTGTGTGAGAGAGAGAGAGAGAGAGAGAGAGAGAGAGAGAGAGAGAGAGAGAGAGAGAGAGAGAGAGAGAGAGAGAGAGAGACTACAGAAGAATGAGCAGTCGTAGATTGACTATGGTAGTCACTAGTGTGAAAGGGATAAATAACAAAAGGGCAGCAAATTGGTCAATTGATTTTTGAAAAAAAAAATTCTAAAATTATTATGATTTTTAAATTTGTTCTGCAAGGGGGTTGATTTTGGTTACCAAATTGCTAGCTGAAGCAGCAAACGTTTCTTTGACATTTGGATCAAATTATAAGGGGATAATTTCACAAACCTCCATTGAGGTTTATCGTAATTACAATTAGCTCTCTTCAAGTTTGATGATTACAGTTAGACTCAGTATGACAACAGTTTTAGTTACCAAAAGAACACATTTTGCTTATATAAGTCAAAAAACTAAATATCGTAAAGTACCTTTAGAAAATTTTCTAAAAAAAAAAAAAGAAAACAATTATTGAAAAATAACAAATTAATTAATTGAATACAAAGTAAAAAATAGCCGTAATATTGTCCATGTAATACCACCCAATCCCAAACCAGTTTGGTAGTCCAATACAAATTTTCCATCTAGCGCTCTATTTTCTAGATTTTTATTTTTATAAAAAATATCCCATAAACAAAAAAGATAATTATTAATAAAAATGAGATGGTCATTATTAATCTGGAAATTATGTACGTATACGAACCTACACTCCTAAAAGTAAATTAAAGCAGCTATAAGGCCTTTTTTTTCTCGTATTTTTTTCTAGAGTAATTAGAGTAATGTTTAAGGATATTATAGTAATCTCAAGTGCTTAAGGGAGGTAACTGAAATTATTGAAACTTGAGGGAGCTAGCTGTAATTACGAAAAACCTCAAACATGGAATTATCCCAATTATAAGATGTGCAGATTTCGAAACCTTTGTAGAGGGCTAAAACGGTGGAGCTTCAAGTTCCATTGAACACATTTTAAAAGAATAAAATGGAACGACAATCGATTTTGCTAATTAAGAACAGATCTTTTTATGAAATAAACAAACCTCGACTTTGCAGAATTACAAACAAAAATCAGTACCTTTGCGGAACTATTTTCCAAAGCACAACAACCATGGAACTTTTTCAACTTTAATTTCTCAACAATGCAGTTGAAAGAGACTTTGTGGAGATGACAAGTTGACTCATACAAATGTCAACAATGCACGTACAAAGAATAAGAAGCAGAGAAACCATCAACACTTAGGAGGCGTTTAGTTCAAATTTCTCAATCACTATCATTATGAATATCATTAACCTAATTATAAGTATGAGTTTTAATGATTCTCCCTAAAATGTTTAGTTTAGTAATAGAATGAGTTTCATCCCTCTCAAAAAGGTTAATGAATTTGATAGAATAATATTTAAGGAAAATCATAGAGACCCCAATTAATCACTTTCATTTTCACTGAAGGATAGTAATAATTATTTTTCAAACATCAACAATCGGTATTATTACTATTGATATTATTCTCCTCCTTGATTCCCCTAAACCAAACACCCCTTAATGTGTAAAAGAAAGACTTAGCCATCAACATTAACATTATAAATGCATGGTCGTATCATTCTCCTAAAGGACATAAGAAGTTCAATCACATCTCCCAACCAAAACACACAAACAGACGCGCACACATTTTCACCGCAGTCAGGAGTGAGTATTGCGTGCACCACGCGCGCCACGTGACGTGCCACGTGGTGCACTAGAATCAATCACACATCGCCAAATAATACAAGGTATGACTCACCATTGCCACATGGCGATAAATTATTGATTCTAGTACACCACGTGGCAATGCACGTGGTGTATTATATACTTTTCCCCGCAGTCAGAGATGGCAGACAAGCGGGAGAAGAGTACGGGAAAGCGTGAGTTTGCGGAAGGAGATTCCACTAAAGGAGCATGGGCAGGTTCTACCAAGAAAACAGAAAGCGGGATTCCAAAAGAAAGGAGGCATGTGTCCCATATGGTGGGAGAAAAAATTGGGAGAGCTGTTCTTTCTGGTGTTCAAAAGATCAAGAAAAAGATTAAGATCAATCCTGACGGTAGTGACAGTGCTTAATATGATTACAAAAACGGTGCAAACTTTCATGCCAGACAATAGCTTAGTGGGAAAATTTAGATGAAATTCAAATTTCGTCGAATTAGTTAACATGATAATGGAAAGTTTCAATTATGGCAAAGTTTAATTCAATCCAATTTCCGGGCTAACTTTGATTTTGGTATGTAGTTTGTCCTTCAATATGTTGTTTGTATCAAGTTTTTATTCCCTTGTATTGACAGAGACTTTTAATGCCAAGTTTTATCGTCCAGGAGTGCTGTATCTTGCAATATATTAGCAATTGCAAAGAGATATTTCTGTTTTGTCTTTCATCCTTTTGGGAAGATACATATGAATCATCATGCCTCAAGTATTTTACAGTTTACCTCTGTCTGACCAGAATATGAAGACGTAATTGACACCGCTTTGAAAACAACATGGTGCAGTTTATATTTCACCCTTTGATTTTGTCCCACGAGAACTAAAATTTAAAAGAAATGCTAACCAAAGATAATTTTCTTCTTCAGTTTTATATAAATCCTCAAAATTTTCACAAAGATATCCATCTCATAGATATACCAACATACAACTTATATGATTGTCGGTGAAATTAAGAGACCATAGCAGGTGATTCATAAATAATGTGACGTAGAATTTTAGAATGTGTAACATGTAAACATTAATTAATCCATCTATCGTTGAATATTTTCATGAGTATCTGTTTTATCCCCCAATTTCATATTATATTTATTGAGTTTCTCAACTTTTAGAATTATGTTTATATAGTCCCCAATAAACATTTGTGCCAAAATTATCCTTCTGTACATGAGGCTTTATATTTTTCTATCCTTTTTCTTATATTCTTTTTTTTCTCTTCCCCACCCCCCCAAAAAAAAAAACCTTGAACAAAACCCCATTACCTCCTCCTTTCTCCTCCTAGACAAAGGGGAGGGGGGGGGGGGGGGGAGGGGAGGGGACGGGAGAAAAAACGTAGCATAGTGTACTAAATTCTGAATAAATGAACTATTTATCATACTAAAACATCTCAAAAATTTTGAGTAATTTTCTTCTATACAAGAAATTAAAAGAAATAAAATGTTTCCAAAACAAATCCTGAATAAACATGTTTACAAGTTGTATTTGAGTAAATGATATCCATTCGTATAATTGATAATGTTGTTTCATTTAATTAGCTAGAGATACTAAATCATGACTATGGCTCCTATGCAGTTTTTTTTTTTTTTTTTATCTTTTTTCCATCTTGTTGGAAAGTTCCGTCCCTGAAGATAAAAAAATACATGCTTAAAGTATCTCGTGTGTGCACCAATATCAATCATATCTCCTTGAAATAATCCTTGTTGTCTAGCAAAATCAATCACATTTCGTCACACAATTATATGATAGATTATTTTTTACTAACAAGACAAGAAGCACCCACATTACTTTTCTATGAGATGTAATTGATACTAATATATCACGTGCCAGAGATAGGTAACAAAAATTGACTATGTACCTTCTTGAGAGGGAGAGAGAACCAACTTAATTGCATAGCATCTAAATAGTTAGAATAGCACATTCCTTGAACTTCATGAGTTCTACACTTGGATGTGCAGTTAAAAAATTATTGGCTCTATTTGGATATGATTATTTGGAGTGTTTTTTGACAATTATTTGGAAACATTATTTAGATTGTTTTTTGTTGACTTTTTAGGAAAGTTGAAAAAGTGTTTGAATGTGAAAATTTTTTTTATTTAACATAATGGTGGTTTGAAAAAAGCAAACGTCTGCTTAAAGAAGTGGACGTCCGTTTCGTCGTCCCCTTCATCGTCCGCTAAGACATTTTTGTGTCTTAGCAGATGTTCACTTAAAAAAGGGGATGTCCGCTACGTCATCCACTTAAAGAAGCGGACATCCGTTTCGTTGTTCGTTACGTCGTCTGCTTCGTCGTCCGATTTCAAAACCTATAAAAAATAGATCTCATTTTGTTACTCGTGATTTTTTTTAATTTTTTAAAACAAATTTTGAACATAAATATGCTTGTTTTTGTGAATAATTACAAATAAAAAATCTCTAAAGTTCATTTGACACTTCAAATGAAATTTGGTAGGAAAATTTGATAAAAAAAGTTTGACCAAAAAATTTTTGTACTTTTTTCACCAAAAAATTTTTCATACCATACACAATTGTAAAAAAAAATTTCCAAAAATCTCCAAAAAATTGTATCCAAACACAGTCACAATTAAGCTCGATAATTGCGTGCTTCATCTGGACTTTTCATTCTTACTGCGAATGAGTTTTTTTTTTTTCTTTTAATGGCTAGTGATCGATTAGATTGTTCACTAAAATCCAAATGGCACCTTTTTTACTTTGTCAACAAGGTCACATTAAGTCATTGAAAAATTTAGTAGCGTATGCTGACTTTCATCTGATTTTATGCATATTAAAGAAAAAGGCTTGGGGTTGAGAAAAAGATTTGAAGGACCCCTTTGCCCAATAAATTGATAAAAAAAAAATACTTGGATGTACCTAATTCAGAATCATTCAAGACTATTTATTGATTTAATGATTGACTAAGTACCTACATCTGTCAATAGGGCCAGGCCGGGCCAAGCTCGGTCCGTTCGGCCCGAAAAAGGGCTCGATGAGCCTTAACTTTATCGGGCCGAGTTGAGATTAGGCCTAAATTTTAGGCCCGAATTATTTTTTAGCCGAGTTCGGGCCTAACTAGGCTCAACCCGTTATAGGCTCGGCTCCAAAAAAAATCTATGTATATATTATATTCATATAATACCTTTAAATATTATATATATTATATTCATATAATACCTTTAAGATTTAACCAATATTTTTTCTAATTTCATCTCATCTCATCTACTGATACTCTTTCTCTCTAAAGCCCTAATTTTTCTTTCCATCCTACCCACCCACCCACCTCGATTCGTCCTGTCCAGACACACAGTCGTTCCTCTCTCTCTCTCACTTTTGGCCTTGAAGAGATCCGCAAACCAGCAGCTATTTCTTCTGCAGTTGAAGGTACAACCTTAAAGCTTGTCTTATTTGTTTGATTGTTTGTTATTTGATGGTGAATTTCTTTGATTTCATATCATTGTAATCAACGGTTAACTACAAGATTTGAAGATGATTATATTATGCATAAAGATTAAGAGATGTTCGAAAAAGTATAAAAAACGTCTGCTGCTAATGAACCTCAATTTGCTTTGCTCATGAACCTGTGCTACTTGGACAGCCTTATAACATTAAGAGTTGCTCGATTAAGGGTCTTGTATTGAGGATTTTAAGCATGAGAAGCGTGGACTCCATGCTGTTTAGCTTTTTTCAATTAAACTCTCTCTCTCTCTCTGTCTCTCTCTTGTGGGGGTGTTAGAATAGGCAGATAACCAAAGTTTAATTGGCACTTGAGATGTTCTGGGAATTGATTGTCATAATGTCAAAATAATGAAGGGGAAAAGGACCACCAGCAGGATCACTTTATTAAACTATTGTTCAAATATTCTTCATGGCCGAATCATGTTGCACAACTTTTTGTGTATTTTTCTGATCATTTTTCCAGTGACTGTGCGCCACCAATTAATGTAAAATGATGGAGCAGAGATTTACTACAAGCTAAGCTACTTCTTGCCGACTAGATATGTAATCATTAATCCAAGTTAATTGGCACTTGAGATGTTCTGGGAGTTGACTGTCAAAATGTCAAAATAATGAAGGGAAAAATGAATAAAATAGTTCCGCATAGCAATAGTATAGACATTAGCCCGTTAATTTGATATCCTTGTTGCATTTTATTTGATCTCGACTATTTCCTTTTTGCTATCACTGGATGTATTGAATTTGGCATAAAAATGTGTAAGCTTGATATGGTTTCTGGAGATTGATTTTAAAGTAGACCTCCAGGAAATCAACTTCAAACAACACGTCCACTATTTTACTTCAAATCAAGATTACTTATTGATATTTTTTTTATTTCTCAATCAAGGAATAAAATTTCCCATTAATCTTTAGATTGCTGTACATATTCGAACCACTTTCTTAGAAATCAAAAATGAAAAATTCTAAGGTATGAATTTTTTTATTTGCATACAAACAGTTTATACAAAATCATCACTTTCTTATTTTTTTGTTTGTGTTAAGTGTTGTTATGTACTTCCCTTTTAACAAATGACCTTTTGTGCATTAGATGTCAGATGCAAACAATGAAGACGTTGTTGTTACAATCATAGATGCCGAAGAGACAACATCTCAACCCAAACAAGAACCAGGAGGAGAAGAGACAAATAAAGGTGAAAAGAGAAAAAGAAAAGTGAAGGTAAGGTCCAAGGTTTTAGCCCATTTCACTAAGATTCTGCCAAAGGAGGAGGAATGTACTTGCAATTACTGTAAGAAAGTATTCTCGTGCCGTAGTCCAAGTGGAACAACTCATTTGCATCAACATATATTTGGGGGCATATGTGTAGCCTACAAAAGAACTTTGGGTCAACAACTGTCGAAAGGACAAACACTTGTTAGCTTCCCCGCAGGTAAATCAAATCAATCTAGTAACTATGTATGGAAATTTGATCAAAAGCAAAGTCGAAGAGATTTAACAGAGCTTATAATTAACCAAGAGCACCCATTTAATTTTGTTGAAGACAAATCATTCCAAAAGTATGCTCTAGGTCTTAATCTGAAAGTTAAATTTGTGTCCAGAAATACAATGAAAAGTGATTGCATGAAAATATATGAAGCTGAAAAAAGTAAATTGAAGGAGTTTTTTTTTTTGCAATGCAAGCCACGAGTATGTTTAACAACAGATACTTGGACATCTAAGACAGATCTTCCTTTCATGGCATTGACTACTCATTTCATAGATAATAATTGAAAATTGCAAAAAAAATTATCAATTTTGTCTTAGTTCCAATGAAGGCTTCAAGGGAAAATTTAAGTGATATAATTATAAACTGTTTGTTAGAGTGGAATGTTGACAAAATTTGTACCATATGTAAAACCCTAGAAGCTTAAAACCGCTTAGTTTCTATGTTATGAAAGTTAGTTGTAAAAATTTCCTTATTAGTTGTTATTGTATAATTTTCTTTTACAATTTGATTTCTTGAATTATTATTAATACATGTTTGATGATAATCATAGGAAATTTTCACCAATTAAATGTTACCAACTAAACCTAGATATTTAGAAAAATAAGGCCACCTATTACTTAGATATTTAGGAGATTAATGCCACCTAATGTCATGAATGGCCACCTATCATTTACTTTTCCTTTTTACCAATTCTTTTCAAATTTTTTGCTCAACTTTTCTTGCATCTTTCTCCCTCTTGGCCAGCCACCATAACGCCAATAATCTCTTCAATTTCAAACATTTTAAAACACTTAAAAGGTTAACTTTATCTTTCATCAAAAGCTTAACCTAACTAGAAAAGAAATCCTCTCGAATTTCATCAAATTCTCTCTAAGTTTCAAGCTCAAGTTCTTGCTCAAAGTCAAGGTTCTTAACGGATTAATCATTCACTCTTCTTCAACTAAAACCCCACATACTTTGAGGTAAATTCATCAAGAAACTTCAAGTTCTTTCAAGTTTCAATAGAAGAATTCTTATGTTTTTCTTATGATTTTATTAAGTACTTAAGATTTATGATTATATTTTGTTCTCTTGTTATATATATAAATATTTATGTTCATGATTATGAGGTTTCCCCTTGTTTTGATCCTTTCTTTGATAGTAAATTAACTATGTTATGACCTACTTGATTAGTATGGACTTGTATCAGAATTGATGCTTTATTTGAGTGGCAAACCTTGGAATTCATGGCTGAAATTTTTACGAGAGTTAGAAGGAATGTTGGTTAGCCTTATTAGAGGAAAATTTCTGGAAAAATTTCAGCATTTAAGGCCTGTTTAGTGGGCTGAAGTTGCTGGAATTTCAGCTTGCAAACCGGCACTTCCTTATTCCAAAACCTTGAACAAATTTCAGTTTTACTAGTTTACAAAATTCCAGCTTTGATAACCTAATATTTCCAGCTATATTAACCTTGTTTTGACCAAGTTTTGATGACATAAACTGCTGGAAATTTCAGCTTGTGAATTGGTTGAAGTGACACCAAATGTTAAGCACCTTAAACTTAATCTACTTAACCGGTTTTTAGGAAAATGTTGTACAATAATTTTGGAACCTTGTTAATCAATTTTAAGAAGAAACTCTTATAAATTTTTGAAGATTTAAATTGGTTAGAAACTTGACTTTTAAATGTATAAGTGAAATTTTGACTAGTTTAACTTTACACTCGATTTAGTATGTTTTTCACCAAATAACCCTAATTTGTTATTTAACTAGTCTTAGTTTAATTAAATATCATTAGTTTGATATTAATTAGTTTAAAACCATTAATTTACCTAAGTATAGGATATTTCAGAGTTTTCTCATTTTAACCTACATTAATTTGCTAAATTATTAAATTATACTTGACTATTACTAATAAATCTTTTTTAGATTTTTCTTATAACCAATTTACATTTATTTTAAAACCCTAGTTAAACATGGGTATATTTTATAAAATTCTTTAAAAGAAAATCTAGTAGGTTAATTAGGCTACTTTTAAATTTCAGGATCCGAGTCTGAACCTCGCACGTTTTACGAGGCACTTTCTTAAATTTTAAGATGAGTGTTTCTTTGTGTGTGCCTGATGCATGTTTAAGTGTTAATCTAATTTTATGCTTTATACTTGTTAGCTACTACATTGTGCCATATGAGGATAAGATGTATACTTTATCACATTTATCCCGCAATTTATTACATGCACAACTTCTCTCAAATGTAAATATACTTGTTTGTGAACTTTCAACTGAACTGAGCCTTCGGGCTAAACTTCCGTGGTCATACTTCACTAGTTACACCACGGTTAGTCATATTGGTATTGAGGAGGATATAAGGTGTTTAGGCGTTAAGGACTTGTATTCTTTCCTCTGAGTTGAGATTCCTCAAAGAGGCCAACTCTGGACTGAACAAGCTGTTTTATCCTCCAGGGTTGAGATCTCACCCTGGAGTAGAGGTATTAAGAAGGTAAAGGTGCATGGATGGTTACAGGTACTGTTATCTGTTATTTACCTGATCATTGGTAAGGATCGGGTTTTCTCTATTGGTCCGAACATTATTGCCACATGATTATGTACCTGATATTCCCGTGGTTGAGCTTGCTCCTATGGTTGAGATGTATCCTTCCTTATTTGATTAATTATTTACTTAACTTGTTCTTATACTGTTTTATGGCAATGTTATTTATTTATTTGTTTGTTTTCTAAATTGTCTGCCTGTGTATTTGCATATGTGGAAACCTCACTGGGCTATTATAGCTCATCCCTTTTATTTGTTTTCCTTAAACATGCTCCTATTATTAAGGCTAATGATGAGGATTCAAGAGTAGTTCTTGGTAGGATTTTGTTAGTAAAAAGGATGTTTGAAATTTTACTGTATTAGTTAGGTATTAGATGTAAACTACTTAACTAATACCTTTACTCTTAAGTTTGAATCATATGAATGTATTTACGAGTTTTCTATAAAATATCGATTGTTTTATGGAATCTAGTATGTGCTTGACCCGATTCCTGACGAGAGCTAGGCAGGCAGTCCGTTGAGCCCTTTGGTACGCCTTAGGGTAAGGTGGGGCTGTCACACCATAACTATAGATAATGCTACAACTAATGATGTTGTTGCCAGATGTCTTCAAGAGCATTATTCATTTAGAGATGCATTATTGCTAAATAGGAAATGTATTCAAGTTCGTTGTTGGGGTCATATTCTTAATTTGATAGTTCAAGAAGGATTGGATGAGGTTAATTGCAATATTCATAGAGTTAGGAATGCGGTGAAATATGTGAGAGGATCTGCTAAGCGAAAACTTGAGTTTTTTCATTTTGCAGACCAAGAATGTATCTCTAGAGGCAAAATGTTATCTCTAGATGTATGCACAAGGTGGAATTCAACATATTTAATGCTTGAGTTTGCATTACATTATAGAAGAGCTTATGACCGCAAGAAAACTCATGATTTAAACCTCAAAGACCCTCCATTGGCTGAAGATTGGGAAAAGGCTCGAATTGTTCATGGTTTTCTAGAAACTTTTTACACTATCACCAAAATTTTCTTTGGTAGTAAATATTGTACAGCTAATGTTTTCCTTCGTGAAGTTTATTGTGTCTTGATGTTATTAAGGGAGACTTCTATAGAGGATAGTCCATTTCTTGGGAGTATGGCAACTAATATGTTGGTGAAATTTGAGAAATACTGGTTTGAAAAGGAGCCAAATATCTTGCTATCTGTTGCTTTTGTTTTAGATCCCAAGTTTAAAGTGAGAAAATTAAGGACCATCTATAGCAAGATGCACGATAGCTATTTAGCGTCATCCATGTTAGATCGTGTTCAAGAGACACTTCGAGCTCTTTTCTCTGAGTATTTAATAGCTTATGAAGCGGGTTGCCAACAGGATTTAGCTTGTCAACAGGGAAAAATTAGTGAGGCAAGTAGCAACTCTTCTTCCAAGGCAAAGAAGAGCTACATGGATAATTTTTACAGCCTTGATAAGGAGGAAGACAGCACTTGTAATAAGACTGAGTTGGACTCTTATTTGGAGGAAAAGGTCTATCCAAGCAAGCCCGATGAAGACTCATTTGACATTTTGGATTATTGGAAAGGTCATGCAGCCGAGTTTTCGATTTTGTCCATGATGGCTAGAGATATCTTAGCTATTCATGTTTCTTCCGTTGCTTCTAAGAGTGCTTTCAGCACAGGAGGACGTGTTTTGAACAAGTTTCGTAGCTCATTGCTGCCTTCCACTGTTGAAGCATTAATTTGTACTCAAGATTGGATTAAAGATACACCTAAAGAGATTGATTTTGAACAAGAAATTGACCCTGATTTTATTGGTTAGTAACATCTAATAATTTTCATTAATAATTTTATTTTTTGTTGGTTTCTAAACTAACATGTATTTTTAAACTACCAACTCCTTCTCAATCCAAGAATTAAAATCAACAAGTTCATTGCGTTCTTGAGGGCCAAAAAAGTAAGTTTCTTGCTCCTTTTTGTTATTGTTGAGTTTTGTTCCATGTTTGAAATGTTTAGTTTTTTTATGATGCTGTTGGAATTTGTTTCCAAATTTTCAGTATTAATTGTCAGATGTTTATTGTGTAATAGAATCTTCCATTATCATTGGTGTTCCTCTTTTATGTTGTTTGGTTTTGTGGATTAGTATAGTAGCTGACAAAATCAACAAAGTCGAAACTTTTGGTCATCAGACAACTGTTTCCCATCATTGCCTTTGTTTTGCCATTTATAAAACCCATAGACAAGTTCCTTTAAGTGTTGATTTAAGGTGTTAATCTCTTCAAATGATAGGCATTACAGCACACCAAATTAAGAAAGTAAACAGCTATTAAATGGATGCGTGAAATTATTGCTTCCCACATGTATGCAACCAATACAAGTTGTAACTCCACCTACATTTATAGTTAACTTGGCGTGTTATTTATCAGGTGAAAAGACACATACACATACTTAAATCTTGGTATATGTTACGATATTATAAGGGTTCTATAATGCTGTCATATGCAACCCATTGTATATACTTAATTGAATAAAGGAATACAGTAGAAACTTCAACTTTCTTGCCATGTACTAGTATTTATTTTCTGGCTTGAATTTGACAGGCAATGCAAGAGCTATCTTGTGCAATTTTGAGCTTTCCAGGTTTACTAAGCAATCAGTCAACTCTCACATGTGTGATTCTTTTGTCCAAGAGGCAATGATGTTTTCCATTTGGATCAGCGCTTCTTATTGGCTTCTTGGGGATGACATGATTTTTTTGAGGATTTGATTGTTTATGTTAACAGAATGAAAATCACATTTGTGTTTGTATTTGTAGACAAATCCTAGTACAAAAGATGTTAAATTGAGAATAAATAATGATTTTCTAGTGCTCCATGATATAATGTCTGCTTTTATGCTTTTAGGCTCATAAGCTAGGCTCACAATCCGAAAGATTTGTGAGCTAAGTATGAGCTTCAAGTTTATAAACCCGAAACTCGAAGCCCGAAGCTCAAAAGTGCTACTAATTATGTGAGCCGAGCATGGGCTTCTTAAAACCCAGCTCACAAGGCTCGATTGACAGGCCTACCTACATCATTCAAGTATTGTGATAATGAGAACGAATATAGGATCGAGCAATTAGAGTTCTATGACTTTACCTCAGAGGTCGGAGGTTCGAATCCTACCAACACTAATTCTTCTTTTTCTATGTAATAGTGTAGGTTTAAAAAAAAAAAAAAGTAATGTGATAGCACCAGCAAATTCCACATAAGAGATATCACTCAACATCATAATGATGACATGGGCATTTTAATAACCACAAAATTTATAAGTGAGCTCTTAAACTAGATCCACTATAAAAAATATCCACAATCTGATGTAGGGTTTGTTATGCCTTTAGTTGTGCTCTTGCTCTCTCTTGGGTAGGACTGTCAATAGGGCCAAGCAAGCCCAAGCTCGGTCCGAAACAAAGCTCGTGAACTTAATCATCTATTGAGCCGAGTCGAGTTTGGGCCGAAATATGATGCCCGAAATATCTCTGAGCTGAGCTTGGGCCTCACAAGGCTCAGACCTATTATAAGCCCGACTCATAATATATATATATATATATATATATATATATATATAGTTATAGACACACACACACACACACATACATATATACATACACATATATGTACACACACACTATACATACATACATATGTATGTATGTATGTACATATGTATATGTACACATTATATATATACATATATACACACATACAATATTATATATTATACCATATTATAAATATTATATATTATAGTATTCTTTTGGTGTTTATAAACCTAATGAATTAGTGTGAATGAAGCTTTTGTGCTATAGATGTAATGCACTTAACCTATTTGATGAACTAATGTAGAAGAAAATACTTTTTTGTGCCATAAAATTTTCGTTTGCTTTTTAGTTAAATACGTACATTAATATGTAAATGAGCTATTTATGTTTAGTACTAATATCTTGCAGATGTATTTTGTGAAATTTTTACTTGAATACCTGTTAGTACACATTTTGAGATAGTCATTTTTTACTTAATCACTTCAAAAAATTTTGCTAGACTTTTCAAAAATAATATTACACTAAAGGATTGTGCTTATACACAGTAATATTAATTTGCTAATTCGTTTGTCTCCATTCATCATTTTTGCAAGATTATTAAATTTTAAGAATATTTCAATAGTTTTAGGCTCATAGGCTCGTGAACTTAGGCTCACAATCCGAATATTTGTGAGCCGAGTATGAGCTTTAGATTTATAAACCTGAAGCTCATAGCCCGAAACTCATAACCTAATTAAATATATGAGTTGAGTCTGAGTTTGTTAAAACCCAGCTCATAGAACCTGATTGACACCCCTACTCTTGGAAAGATCACTAGTTTCAACAAATATGTCAGTCAGGATGTTTTGGGTTACCTAAACTGAGCCCAAACTGGATAGAGCTGGGCCAGCTAAATGTTATGATGATCCAGTCTATCAGCAGCAGAGAAACATTCTCTGCATCTTCTACTTAGTCAAACTTTGATTTATTAAAAAACTATTCTTTTATTCTTAACCTAATATATTATTGTATTAAATTATTATATTTATGTTATTGATACGATGATTTTAATTTACCATTTGAATATTATTTGTTAAATTACCAAATAAAAGTAGTAACTTATTTGATTCCAATATTTATATTTAGCATATTATAATTCTTATAATTTTATTTGAATATATGATGGATTACCAAATATAAATAATTATACAAATATAAATAATAATTCAATTTCTAACCAAACATACGAGAGTGTTTCCTAAGTAATCCCATCAAATCTAATACCAACCAAATATTGGACAAATGGAAATGTGAATCTAAGAATGATTCATCTCAAGATTCATGATGTTGAGATAAGCTATCTCATCTCATCCTATTTGTGAATCAAACGAACTCTTAAAGTTTAAGAGAGACTATAAACTTTACAATTGAGAAAGAAAAGGTAGGGCACTTTGCAAATTTTTCACACATTTATCAAGGAAGTTTGGGCTATTCAAATTGAGCAAAAATTGTAGCTCGACTCGACCGATTACATCCTTATCTTCAGCTCCTTGAGCTCTATTTAATTTGTCGGAGTAAAAATGAGCTGCAATGGCTCAAACTACAGTTTGGATAGTAGGTAAGGGAATTTATTGTCATAATTAAACTCGTAATTTGCGTTCCATCAGCTTAACTTTTCATTCTTACTGGCAATCAGTTTTCTTCTCTTTTTCTAATGGCTAGTGATTGATTATTTATTCACTAAAATCCAAAAGATACCTTTTTAACTTCGTCAACATGCTTACGTTGCATCATTGAAAAATTTGGTAACGTATGCTGGCTTCCATCTGATTTTATGCATGTTAAAGGAAAAGGTTTGGGGTTGGGAAAAAGATTTGATGACCACTTTGCCAACCAAATTGAGAGAGAAAATACTTGGATGTACCTAATTCACGGATAATTCGTGAATTTAATGATTGACTAATTACCTAAATTATTCAAGTAATGTGATAATATTAATAAATTCTGCGTAGGAAATATCATTGAACATCACAACGATGACATGAACATGTTAATAATCACCAAATTAATTTATAGGTGGGATCTTAAACTAGATCCGGCAAAGAATATCCCAATTGAGGTAGGGTTTGTCATGTCTTTAGTTGTGTTTCTGCTCTCTCCTGGGAAGATCACTGCACCGGCGCGAAGGTTTCTGTCGGTGAATCCGCGCTCACATTTTCAACAAATGCATAAATTTGGACGTTTTGGGCTATCAAAACTGAGCACTAAGTGGATGGAGCTGGGTTGCCTATTTATTATGAATGCATCAATCAGGATGTCTTGGGCCATCTAAACGTTATTATGATCCAATTTATCAGCAGCAGATAAACATCTTCTACTTAGTCAAACTTTAAAACTTTGATTTATTAAAAAACTATTTCTTATTCTTAGTCTATTATATTAGTATTATAATACTGCATTAACGTTGTTGATATGATGATTCTTGATATACTATTGGAATATTATTTTTTAAATTACCAAATAATAGTAGTAACTTATCTGATTTCAATATTTATATTTAGCATATTATAATTTTTATAATATCATTTGAATGTATGCTGGATTATCAAATAAGAATAATTATACAAATGTAAATAATAATTCAATCTCTAACCAAATTAAACACAGGACAACAGTGTTTCCTAAGTAATCCAATTAAATCTAGTACCAACCAAACGCTGGACAGATAGAATTGTGAATTCGTGAATGATTCATCCCAAGATTCATAATGTTGGGATGAGTTAACCCATTTTATCATATCTGTGAATCAAACAAACCCTTTAAAGTTCAAGGGAGACTACAAACTTTAGAATTGAGAAATAAAAGGTAGGGCCACCTTGCGAATATTCAACAAATGCTTCTTTCTTCAACTGGCTTCACACGTTTAAGTTTGAACCAGAATGACTATCAGGGAAGTTTATGGTACCAACCTGAGCAAAAACTGGATGGATCTCGTTATCCAACATGATATGTCTTGCTTTGTCTTAACCAAATTGAATTTGAACATATTTTAAAATTTTTTAACAATTAGTCATTAAAGAAATGAAAACATTATAGCATCCTGTTTGAATTATTCTTAAACCTTAAATTTTGTGTGACCATAGTTTTTGGGGTAAAATATACATTACCCCATGAATCTACTCCCTTAGTTTCACTTTACTCCTTTCAACCAAATTAATTCACATTCCACCAATATTTTTAAATATTAATATATCATACAGATTTTTTTGGACATCCATGCCCTTAAGACAAATTGAAGACATAAGTGATATCTTATTTATTTCTAATGAATTTATATAATGTTGATATATTATTTATTTCTAATGAATTTACATAGTGTTTTAAGTTTATAATTTGTAACTATATGAATATTTTTAGAATCATAATGTTTTACTTTTTATTTCTCAATACTTCATTATAAAAAAAAAGGTGAGAGTTTATGACTCCTTTTAATTACTATGAATTTTCAATTACCAATCAAAATTAATTAAAAAAAGTAAACAAATATTACTATTATAGGAGTATAATATAGCAAGAAAAACAAAATTCTAAGTTTTATATTTCTAAAGCATGTAATAAATTGCTAAATGATGGTGAAATTTAACAGAAAGAATATTTAAATATGTATCACAAATGCAAAAGTATTTTCAAAAGTATAAAACAAAAAAATAGTATTTATTTATTTATAAAGTGAGATTATATATATAATTATATAATTGACTACAAAATATTAAAAAAATTGTCCGTAAGAGAGTGCACATGCGTATATGTTTGCATGTGTTTAATACCTAAATAAAATTACATACATAGTTACAGTAAAAGTATTTTTCATCCTCATTTTTTTATTTAATTTGTTAGACTTGTGTATGATCGAAATAAAATAAAAAATAGTGTAGAATTCTTCTTTTTTTAACATGCCAAAAATCAATATAAATAATTTCTAAGTTGATTTAGAAAAATGTAACATTTATGAATTACTTCCGTAGCCACCAATTAAAAAAATATAATAAAAGTAAAATATTATTATAAATAACTACTATGAAAATAATTTTATCCAAGGTTTTAAAGGATGATATATTTTGTCTAAAGAAAGTTATATTTCTATATATTTATAAAATAATTCAACGGAGGTAAAGTGCTTATTCATTAGAATCATGGGGATAAAATGAAACTATAGCTTCAGGAGGGAGGGGTAACATGTAATTAACAATAATTTTATTTCCATTTCTATACATGAACAAGAAGCGGACAACTAATATTAGAGGTAAAAGAACCAAATGCTACAAATTAAAGATCTACTAAATAATAGATTTCTATTAAGTACAAGCATGAGCAACATGACAATTCCGAAGCCTACTATTATAACACTTAAATGGTCAATTGAATTAGAAATTTTAGTTCTTACTTAAAAATAGAAACAAATGAAAAGCCCCTCCCCCCCCCCCCCCCCTCTTCTCTCTCTATGTAATGAAAATCTTTCATTGACAACTTTATTCTCCTAGTACTGAAAATAGCATAAACTTCATAAATATTTTAAAAATACATTTTTACCCTCATTTGTTTGACTTTTGTATAAGGTGTAAGCCTAACTGAACGGTTTAATGGAAATAATTCCACGATTTTAATAGTTGGGTTGCCATTTTAGCTATAAAAATAATTTAATGACTGAAAACCGTAGTCGTGACTTTTTAGTCATTTACTCTATCTAGAATATACGAACATTCTTTAACCTGGCTTCATTTCTAGAATCGTATTTCACGTGGTGTTAACTCGAACAGTTCCCTTTTCTTTTCATTTTTAAATTTTTTATTTTAATATATTTGATTATCACAATAATATAAATACTTTATTAAAATTTTTCATATTTTTCTTAGTTAAATAGCTCAGTGGCTTCCATTGTTCATATTATTAATTTTGGAAATAAATTTTTAAATATCAATCATACATCTTTTGAATCACTCTTCTTAATATTATTTTCTTATCATTACCATTATTATTATTATTGTGAGATATCTTGTACCACATAAGTCTCCCTCACAAACTCCAATTACATACATTACATTAAATAATTTTAAATACTATTTTAATTTACCTTTAAAATTTATATTAAAATGAAATATCATAACATAATATTTTGATTATATACAAAAAATTAGTTATGATTCATCATCTGAAATGTAAGAGCAATGTGTAAGTATTAAATACCGAAAAATAAAGCCAAAGAAGGACAATGGATGGGTAAAAGAGAAGTAGGTTTCATGTTCCACTGTCATACTTAGAAAAAATTATCTAAATTGAAAAGATATAGTTTAAATTACAAGAGCTACATCTAACTTTATATGAAAAAAATACTTTTATGAGTTCTCATTATTTTCTTTATCAATTTTGGCGTTAATATTTCGTAATTAATATATATCGCTTGTATTTCGCAGGAACAAAGCTAGTTGTAAAAAATCTTAAACTGCATTGAAATAGACTAAGAACAATAATTGAACTTGTTTAGGGAAAAAAGTCAACCAAGGTACAGTTTACTGTAGCAAATAGTCAATTTTCTTGCTTTTATGCTTCATCAAAATCGAGAGAGAGAGAGAGAGAGAGAGAGAGAGAGAGAGAGAGAGAGATGGACTACAGAGGATTGAGCAGTAAGTAGATTGACTAATGGCAGTCAATAGTGTGAAAGGAATGAACAACAGAAGGAAGGGCTGCAAATTGATCAATTGACTTTCTGGAGAAAATTCTAAAATTATTATGGTTCCTAAATTTGTTCAGCAAGGGGGTTGATTTTAGTTACCAAAATGCCAGCTGAAGCAGCAAATGTTTTTCTGACATTTGAGCCAAACGTTACATATATTGTAGGATTTAAGATGTGCAGATTTCGAAGCCTTTGTAGAAGGCTAACACAGTGAAGCTTCAAGTTCGATTGAACACATTTTAAAAAATAAAATGGAAAGACAATCTACCTTGCTAATTAAGAACAGATCTTTTTTTGAAATAAACAAACCTTGACTTTGCAGAATTAAACAAAAATCAGTACCTTTGCAGAACTATTTCCAAAAGCATAACAAACTTGGAATTTCTTCAACTCTAATTCCTCATCAATACAGTTGAAAGGAACTTCGTGGAGATGACAAGTTGACTCGTACAAATGTGAACGATGCATGTACTAAGAATAAGAAGCAGAGAAACCATCAACATCTAATGTGTAAAACCAAGAATAAGCCATCAACATTAACAGTATAAATACATGCTCGTATCTTTGTCACAAGGAGTCCCCCCACAACTCACAACCCACACACACAGAGGCACATACATTTTCACCGCAGTTAGGGATGGCAGACGAGTGGGAGAAGAGAACAGGAAAGCGTGAGTTTGCACAAGGAGATTCCAGTGAAGGGGCATGGGCAGGTTCTACAAAGAAAACAGGGAGCGGTATTCCAAAAGAAAGGAGGCACGTGTCCCATATGGTGGGAGAGAAAATTGGGAAAGCTGTTCTTTCTGCTGTTCAAAAGATCAAGAACAAAATCAAGATCAATCCTGATGGTGGTGACAGTGCTTAATATGATTACAGATGGAGCCAGCTTTCATGCCAGACGATAGCTTAGTTGGAAAAATTGATGAAATGAAATTTTGCCGAATTAGTTGAACTTAAACATGATAATGGAAAGTTTCAACTGTGGCAAAGTTTAATTCAATCCGATTTTCCGGTTAACTTCGATTTTAATATGTAGTTTGTGCTACAATATATGTTGTTTGTATCAAGTTTTTGTTCCATTGTATTGATAGACTCTTTTAATTGATGCCAAAGTTTTATTGTCCAATAGTGCAATATGTTGCACTTTTGTTAAACATCTTGCAATATATTTACCATGCAAAGAGATTGTTCTTTGTGTTCTCTTTCATCCTTGAATCAGCTAATAGTGTCCTGGAACGATTTGATTACTAATAAACTACAACCAAAATCTCTATATTTTACTGTTTGCCTCTGTCTGACCAGAATATGAAGACGTAATTGACACAACTTTGAAACAACTTCGAAAACAAACATAGTCCTGTTTGCCCTTCTATCTTGTAACAGGTTAGTTTGTATTTTACCCTTCGATATTGTTCCACGAGGACTAAAATTTAAAAGAAATGCCATACAAAGATAATTTTCTTCTTCAGTTTTACATGAAGACGCAACAAATTTCAGAATCCGACTCCAGTCCATACAAGAAAATAAAACGGACTCACGAAAGTACTTATTTATAATTGAAGCTTTTTTTTTTTTTTTTTTGTAAGCTCAGTTTTTTTTTTTTTTATCAAACCCATACTATTACAATTGAGGAAAAAGAATATGTTGATAAAATTTGAACCCCTTGAGCTCTGAGATAGAATCGTAAAACTCTAAAGCTCGACCCTCTATTCGTTTCTTTTCTTGGTGAGCTTACCTGAGGAAATGTTACGCGTGGTTATGGTTAACAGGTTTTCTGACTTTTAAACAAAGACAAGTACATATGATGACTCAGGTCCCGTGTAACGAGATTCTCAATTCCTCAAAATTTCCACAAAGATATCTATCTCATAGATATACCAAGATACAACTTTTGCGATTCTCAATGAAATTAAGAAATTATAGAAGGTAAGGCTGTAAACGAACCGAACTATTTGCGAACATAACTTGACTCGATTCGTGAAAATTTGAATTCGGTTCGTTGGTGTAGCTAAACAAGCCGAGGTTAAACACAAACGAGCGAGCTCGTTTAATAAACGAACAAGAGTTCGAGCATGAGATACTTGGCTCGATTCAACTCGAATAACACTTTTACACTTATTTGAACCGAATTGTTCGCGAACAAAACTCGACTCAACTCATGAAAACTCAAGTTCGATTCGTTTGTATAGCTAAATGAACCGAGCTTAACCGTTTAATAAACGAGCTCAGCTCGACTTAACTAGTTTATTAAATGAGCATGAACTCGAACCGAAAATATTCGAATCGACTCGACTCGCTTACAGCTCTAGCAGGTGATTCATAAATAATGTGATGTAGAATTTTAAAATGTGTAACAGGTAAACATTAATTAATCCATCTATCTTTAAACATTTTCATGAGTATCGGTTTCAACCCCCAATTTCATATTATATTCATTGAATTTCTCAACTTTTACAATTACCTTTAAGTAGTCCCCAATAAAATTTTGTGCCAAAATTGTCTTTCTTTTATGAGGCTTTATATTTTTTTCTCCTTTTCTTAATCCTTTTTCTTGTATTTTTTTTTCTCTTATCTTCCCCATCCCCATCCCAAACCTTTAAGAAAACCAAATTCCTCCTCCTTTCTCCCCCAAACCGGAAAAAAAAAAACAAAAATGTTGCATAGAGTTTTAAATCCTTAATAAGTGAACTATTTATTGTACTAAAAATATCTCAAAATTTTTCAGAACACTCAAAATCATCAAGTAAATCAACCAATGCAAACCTGTGGAGAAAGGAGTTAGGTTTGGTTGTTTCTAATGTAGTAAATTGTTTGTTTGTTAAAGATGCAATGTTCTGTGTGACTTCTTTTATTTTTCTTAATTGAGCCAGTAAAGAAAGGAAATGTAGGGGAGGACTCGAGAAAAGAAAATGTACCAGACAGGAGGGGAGGACAAAAGAAAAGAAAATGTAACAGAATGGATAAAAAGAAAAGGAGAGAAAAAATTTTAAATGATATAAAATTAGAAAGGCAATTTTGGTATGAATTTGTATTGGGAATAAATTAAATATGATGTAAAAGTTGAGAAACTTAACAGGTATGATTAAAAGTTCAAGGACTTAACTGACATTTACAAAAATATTTGGGACGATTGAAGTAAATACTCCAACAAGTGACTATAAAATGTCATGAGAAGTTGATAATTAATATTGTATTAGTCTGACTAACTTAGCATGAAAAGTAGCAAAATTTTGGGTTTAGCTTTCAATTGTGTGCGTTAAATATACCAAACAATGAATGATAGTTGATAGAATGAAAAATAGATTCAACGAGGTTTCTTGTTCTTCCTTTATCCACATGCCTTTCTGGTTTAACATGTGGTTCAATTAAGTAATTTTCTTCTATACAGGAAATTAAAAGAAGTAAAATGTTTTTAAAAAAAATCCTAAATAAACATGTATCCAAGTTGTATTTGAATAAACGATATTCAGTTGTATAATCGATAATATTTCTTCATTTAATTAGCTAGAGATACTAAAATCAAGACCATGGTTCCTATTAAGTTTTTTTTTTTTTTTAATCTCTTTGTAAAAACTTCCAACCTGTAGGAAGAATAGGAAAAACTTTCCAAGATTAAGGTATGTCATGTGTGCACCAATATCAATCCTATCTCACTATAAAAGTAAAATAATCCTTGTTGTCTAGTAATGTCAACCACATTTCATCACACAAGTACATGATAGATCATTCTTGTCTAAATTAGACAAAAAGGCCACAATGTACTTTTGTAGAAATATGATTGATGTTAGTATACCACGTGCAAGTAACAGTTAACATAAATTGAATATGTAATACCTTCTCAAGAGGGAAAGAGAACCTACTTAATTGGATAGCATCTAAATAGTTAGAATAGCACATTCCTTGAACTTCATGAGTTAGCACATTCCTTGAACTTCGTGAGTTCTATTTAATTTCTCGCAATAGAAAGGAGCTGCTTTGGCTCAAACTACATTTGGATGTGCAGCAAGGAAAATTATTGTCACAATTAAGCTCGACAACTGCGTCCATCATCTTGACTTTTCATTCTTACTGCCAATGAGTTTCTTTTTTTTTTCCTTAATGGCTAGTGATTGATTAGATCATTCACTAAAATCCAAATGGTACCCTTTTAATTTGTCAACAAGGTTACATTAAATCATTGAAAAATTTAGTAACGTATGATGACTTTCATATGATTTTATGCATTTTAAAGAAAAAGGTTTGGGGTTGGGAAAAAGATTCGACCAACCCCTTTGCCCAATAATTTGAGAAGGGACAAAAAATATTCTGATGTACCTAATTCACGATTACTCGTAGATTTGATAGTTGCCTACTTACCTACATTATTCAAGTAATGTGATAATATTGATAAATTTCACATAGGGAATATCATTCAACATCACAATGATGACGTGAGCATTTTAATAACCACAAAATTTATAGGTGGGTTCTTAAAATAGATCCGCTGAAAAAAAAATCCCAATTGAGGAAGGTTTTGTTATGTTTTTAGTTGTGCTTCGGCTTTTTCTTGGGAAGATCACTGCACCGGTGCAAAAGGATTTTGCCGCGAATCCTCCCGCCCATTTTCAACAAATACATGGGTCGGGACATTTTGGACTATCTAACTGAGCCCAAACTGGATGAAGGTGGGTTATTCACCTATTTTCTATGAAGCATCGGGATGTTGTGGGCAATCTAAAGTTATCCAGACTGGAATTTTTCTAAAATGGACCAGTTTACATGGGCCTACTGGTGGAAATGAGAACCACCAAAGCTCTCATCCCCACCATTGGATCGATGTGGATAGGATCTACGATAGAATTGACAGTCAAACTGGACGAAGTTGTTAACAAATGAACTATTTATGGTACCAAAAATATCTCAAAATATTTGAGTAAACTCAAAATTATCAAGTAAATCAACCAATGCAATCCTACGCAAAAAGGAGTTAGGTCTGGTAGTTTCTAACGTAATAAATAGTTCGTTTGTTAAGGATGGAATGTTCTGTATGACCCCCTTTATTTTCTTAATTGAGCAAGTAAAGAAAGGAAGGGAAGGGAGGACTAAAGAAAAGAAAATGTAATAGAAAGGAAGGGGAGGGAAGGACTAAAAAAAGAAAATGTAACAGAATGGACAAAAAGAAAAGGAGAGAACAAATTTATAAGATATAGAATTGGAAAGGAAATTTTGGTATGAATTTGTATTGGGGTGAATTAAATACTAGTATATTGGTTTATTTTCTAATTATGCATTAACTTTACCAAAAAATGATTGATAATTGATAGAATGAAAAATAGATTCAACGATATTTCTTGTTCTTCCTTTATTCACATGCGTTTCTGACTTAGTATGTGGTTCAATTAAGTAAATTTCTTCTATACAGGAAATTAATAGAAGTATAAAGTTTCAAAAGAAAATCCTGAATAAACATGTTTCTAAGTTGTGTTTGAGTAAATGATATAGTTTTGTATAATTAATATGTTTGGATTGTTATTTTTGGATTTTTTTAAAAAAAGTATTATTGTAGCAGTTTTAAAGATTTTTCTCAATAAATATGTTTGTAAAATAAAAAGTTAGTTAAAAAATATGTTTGAAGTTTAAAAAAAAAAACCAAATAAACGGAGTTGAGATACTAAAATCATGTTACCCTGGTTCCTACAAAATTTTTTTCCCTTTGGTAACTTCCTACCCTATAGGAAAATATCACAAAAGTAAAATAATCCTAGGTGTATAGTAACACTAATCCCATTTCATTGCACGAGTATGATGGATCATTCTTTTCTAAATTAGATAAGAAGACGCGCTAAACCTTCTTCTATAGTGAGATATGATTGACATTGATATGTTACGTGATAGTAGTACGTAAGATACATTGATTATGAATTACCTTCTTCACTTTCTTAGTAAAAAAGAATTCAAGGGCAGTGGGGGCGCTGAACCTGCTTAACTGGATAGCATCTAAATAGTTCAAATAGCACATTCCTTGATCTCCACGAGCTCTGTTTAATTTCTTGGAGTAGAAATGAGCTGCTATGGCTCAAACTACATTTGGGCACTTGGTAAGGGAAATTGTGGTCATAACTAAGCTCGTAAATTGCGTTCCATCAACGTGACTTTTCATTCGTACTGGCAATGAGTTTTCTTCCCTTTTTCTAATGGCTAGTATTTGATTAGATTATTCACTAGAATGCAAATGATGCCTTTTTAACTTTGTTAACATGGTTACATTGCATGATTGAAAAATTATGTAACGTATGCTGACGTCCATCTGATTTTATGCATGTTAAAGAAAAAGGCTTCAATTTGGGAAAAAGATTTGATGGGCCACATTGCTAATTGAGAGAAAAAAAATTTCTTGGATGCACTAGATTACCTACTTACGGGTAATTCATAGATTTGATGGTTGATTAATTACAAATATATCATTCAAGTACGGTAAAAATGGGTGTGTTTGGATGTCATTATTTAAAATTTTTTGGAAATTTTTTTTCAAAATGTGTTTGGTTAGTTAGAAAATTATTTGGCCACAAGTCAAGAAATTTTTAACCAAAAATTTTTTCCCACTTTTTCAAAAATAATGGTTTAAATTTTCCCACCAAATATTTTCATTTTAAATGTCAAATGTTTGTCAAACTTTGTGCCAATTTTAGGGGTTTTTTATACAATTATTCACAAAAATAAGCATGTTTATGTTCCAAATTTATTTAGAAAAATTGAAAAAAATTATGAGTAACAAAATAAGATCTATTGTCAGTGAGGTTTGTGGTAGGTTTTGTAAACTGAACACTGATATCAGACGCTGATAATTTTACGAGCGTTCAATATTGTCTGAAAATTAAAACTTATCGGGCACTCATCATTTTACAAGCGTCTAATATCAGTGATCGTTTCACAAAACTCATCACAAAACCAACCGACAATAGATCTCATTTTGTTATTTGCAATTTTGCAATTTTTCTAAGCAAATCTTTAATATAAATGTGTTAGCTTTTGTGAACAATTGTGTAAAAAGTTTCTAAAGTTGTTACGAAGTTTTTAAACAAACCAAAATTTTTTTATAATTCAAACACTTTTTAACCTTTTCAAAAAAGTCAACAAAAAATTATGTACTATCCAAACAATAATTTCAAAAAATTTTCACAAGTCAACAAAATTTCTTCAAATAATTTTTTCCAATAATTCCCCCAAATAATGACATCCAAACACAGCCAATATTAATAATTTCCACATACGAAATATCACTTAGGATGACGTGAGCATTTAAATAATCAGAGTGTGTAAGTGAGATTAATTCACTAAAAAAAAATTCTCAATCGAGGTAGGATTAGTTTTGTCTTTAGCTGTGCACCTGCTCTCTCTTGGGACGATCACTACATTGGCGTAAAGGTTTCTGTTTTTTTTTTTTTTTTTTTTTTCGAAGTCAAAAGTAATTGTATATTACTGAAGGAAAATGTTCAGCGACATTTTCTGGGTAACTACCCATTGCATACATTGTGTGATCTCACAGATCCACCCGGGAAAAGAATTTTCCCACCAGCCTTTTTCAGGCCCACAGCAAATTCAGCTATTGGTCTAGTAGCAGTATTATGATTACAACAAAAAAGACTGAATGAGCAATGAGGACGTTTTCAACAAATACATCACTTAGGACGTTTTGGACTATCTAAACTGAGCCCAAACTGAATGAGCATCAATCAGGATGTTTTGGTCAATCTACTGTTAAAAAATGAACTATTTATTATAGTACTAAAAATATCTCGAAATATTTGAGAACACTCAAAATTATCAAGTAAATCAACAAATGCAATCCTACGTAGAAAGGAGTTTGGTCTGGTTGTTTCTAATGTAATAAATAGTTCGTTTGTTGAGGATGTAATGTTCTGTGCGACTCCCTTTATTTTCTTAATTGAGCCAGTAATGAAAGGAAGGGAAGGGAGGACTAAAGAAAAGAAAATGTAACAGAAAGGAAGGAGAGGGGAGGACTAAAAGAAGAAAATGTAACAGAATGGATAAAAAGAAAAGGAGAGAACAAACTTTAAAAGATGTAAATTGCAAAGGCAATTTTGGTATGAATTTGTATTGGGAATTAAATACTAGTGTAGAAGTTGAGAGGCTTATCAGGAACAATTAGAAGTTTGAGGACTAAACTAACATTTACAAAAATATTTAAGACGACTGAAGAAAATAATCCAACATGTAACTACAAAATTTAATGAGAAGTTGATGATTAATATTCTATTAGTCTGATTAATATTCTACTAGCAAAATATTGTGTTTAGTTTTTAATTACGCATTAACTTTACCAGACAATGATTGATAATTGATAGAATGAAAAATAGATTCAAAGAGATATCTTGTTCTTCCTTTATTCACATGCCTTCTGACTTAACATGTGGTTCAATTAAGTAAATTTCTTCTATACAGGAAATTAATAGAACTACAACGTTTCAAAAGAAAATCCTGAATAAACACTTTTCTAGGTTGTGTTTGAGTAAATGATATTGTTTCGTATAATTGATATGTTTAAATGGTTGTTTTTGGATTTTTAAAACAAATTAATATTGCAGTTTTAAAAGTATTTGTCTATAAATGTATTTGTAAAATAAAAAATTAATTTCAAAATGTGTTGGAAGTTTTTAAAAAATATGTTTTAAAATACAGAACCAGACAAATGAAGTTGAGATACTAAAATCATGTTACTGTGGCTTCTACAAAAAAAAATTTTTCCCTCTTTGGCAACTTCCTACCCATGTAAGAAAACATCACAAAAGTAAAATAATCCTAGTTGTCTAGTAATACTAATCACATTTCACGGCACGAGTATGATAGATCATTCTCATCTAGATTAGACAAGAAGACACATTAATCTTTTGTGGTGAGATATGATTGAGATTGAAATGTCACGCAACAATAATACGTTAACTATGTAATACCTTCTTCACTTTTTTAGTAAAAAAGAAGTCAATGGTAATTGGGAGGCTGAACCTGCTTAGCCTGATGGCATCTAAATAGTTAAAATAGCACATTCCTTGAACTCCATGGCTCAGACTACATTTGGACACTTGGCAAAGGAAATTATTGTCATAACTAGCTCGTAAATTGCGTTCCATCAGCTTGACTTTTCATTGTCACCGGCAATGAGTTTTCTTCTCTTTTTTCTATGGCTAGTGATTGATTAGATTATTCACTAAAATCCAAATGATGTCTTTTTAACTTTGTCAACATGGTTACATTGCATGATTGGAAAATTTCGTAACGTATGTCGATTTCCATCAGATTTTATGCATGTTAATAAAAAAGGTTTGGGTTTGGGAAAAAGATTCGATGGATCACATTTCAAATTGAGAGACAAAATTTTTGGATGTACCAATTACCCTATTTACAAATAATTCGTAAATTTGATAGTTGACTAATTACCTATATCATTAAAGTAACATAGTAATATTAATAATTTAAATATAAGAAATATCACTCAAGATGATGTGTGCATTTGAATAATCACAAAATTTACAAGTGAGATCTAGATCGCTAAAAAAAAATCTCAATCGAGGTAGGATTAGTTATGTCTTTAGATGTGCTCAATTGTCTCTCTTGGGAAGATCCCTACACTGGTGTAAAGGTTTCTGTCGGTGAATCCTCCCGCCCGTTTTCAACGAATACATCAGTCAGGACATTTTGGGCTATCTATATGAAGCCCAAACTTGATGGAGCTGGGTTCTTCGACAATTGTCAACGAATGCATTTGGGCCACCTACACTGAGCCCAAGCTGGATGAACAGTTATGCGAATCTTGCCCTATTCTTAGCCAAGTGGATTTATGCACATTTTAACAGTTTAATTCCCCGAGGGATGAGAATGGCTACGAGTCACTGTACAAAACAAAAAAGGGACCGATATTTTCCGATAATTTAATATAAAAAAATGTAAAAATTTTACACTATCTATTATAGAATTTACATATCAAAAATTGTAAATCCACTAATTTGTGATATGTATACAATAATTAATCTGCTGTTAAAATTTAAAATGGAGCGATAATGGCCAACGAACATTTTTCGAATCCTTGATTTGGCCTCTTCCCACTCTATTGATTAGCACTAAAGCCTTCTTTAAATTGTGAGACCATAGTGTAGAACTGATATTAGTACTAGAGAAGAACTAAAGTGCTACCAGTCAAAGATCTAATAATATTACTGACAGATTCCAGTGAAGTACTACAAGCATGATGTATATGACAATTTCAAAGCCAACTATTGGGAACGAATAGGGAGTTAAAGTTCTGTGACTTCACCCAAACGTTGAGAATTCAAATTCTACTAATACCATACTCTATTTTAAATTGTACTAGTATAGGTTTATTAACAAAAAAATCTAACTATTAAAAGGTCAATTGCCTTAAAAATTTGAGATTCTACTAAAACTCTTGATTGGTCAATTGCATACAAAATTTTAGATCTTACTACAAAACGCAAAAAAAAAAAAAAAAAAAACGTCTTAATAATACTTGCTGAAGTGGAAATTAATGAGAGATTAGATGTATCTTAATATTTTATGTTGGTAGACAACAAAATTACAGCATGGAGAGATTATTTTCACCTAATTCCTTAATTTTTATAATGTTGTGCCGTGTCAGGTTTCTTCTTTTCTTTTTGCAATTCCTTTGACGTATCAGTCTGCTTCTGGAGTTGTATCATGCGCTACATTTCCAATAAGGTTTAAATTAAGTGCTTGGACAAAATGGAAGGTCTCGTTGGAAAATAAAACAAAATTGGAAAGGTAATCTCACGACAACCAGGTTATTTTATACTTAATTTTTAAGGTGTGAACATCCTCTGACTAGGCTTCTATTTTTAATCACACTCAATACTTTGAAATTAATTGTAATTGAACAACAATTTTGGACATGTAAGACATAAAAAATAACTTTGGCAAATAGTCAATTTCTAAGCTTGCAATGCTTCAATAAATTAAAGTCAGAGAGAGAGAGAGAGAGAGAGAGAGAGAGAGAGAGAGAGAGAGAGAGATGAACAACAGAAGAAGTAGTCGCCAGCAGAATGATTAATTGTAGTCAATAGAGTAAAAGGGATGGACGACAGAAGGGTTCAGTAGCACGTCAAGTGATTTTCTGTTCGGTCACGAGTTTTGAGTTTTGACAGTTTCACAATTATTTTTGGAATTCCTTTTTCTTAAATTAGAAAATTTGAGGGGAAGAAAAGCGATATTTGTCATATATAAGATGAATATATGTTTCTTATATTTCTTAACACATTTCACTAAACCGTAAATTTGCTTTCTGCTTGGTCAGACTCGAAAGTTTTTAATCCCTCAATAAATAAGAAATACGACGGAGAATGACAATAGTAGCTGAAATAAAATCTAATAAAAACCTTTTTTTTATTAACTTTCGTAAGAACCGTTAACGTTTGTGCTGTACTAGACTTTAGTATAGGTGATTTTCCAAATTACAAACCTTTTCTGTACTAACTTAACATTACGCACACACCCGGGGGGGAGAGATCAAAATCAGATTGTACTTGTTCATAGAACAGGAGTTTAACGCAAAGGCCTGTTCTTATTTTCTTTAAACTTTTATAAAGATTTTACAAAATTTATTATGGAAAGACGATTCAAACAACCATGAAAAGGTCATTTGACAAATAAATGTTCTAAAAAGAATCCCTTCAAGATATTTTCGGTTTAAAGGAAACTAATATCAACTTATTTTGTTTAGGTCAAACAAAAGACGGAAAATAATTCTTGTAAGCCGAATAAACAATTTAAGAAGTGTGCTTGAAGATAAAAAGCACACTATACCTCAAACTGTCACAACAACAATATTTCTTTATTTAGTGTAATGACTAAAACAACAATATTTAGTTGAAAACATTGAAGTAATTACTTCAACAATCAACAACATAACAAAAAACGATCTGATCATCTTAATGATGTGTGAATACTTAGACCGTCGTCCAATAAGATACTTAGCTACCACCACCAGATCAGATCTTCAATGCCATCTTTTTTAGTGCCAACTCCACTTTAGATTCTCATTGGCATCTTCTCAGTGCCATTACAGTTAAGATAAATCAAATAACTATTAAAGTGTGAATGCAAAGTGATAATTATTGATTGATGAGACTAGAGTTGGCACTAAGGATTTGAAGTGCCACCACCACCATCCGGATTGATCTTGTGCTTATACTTGGCATTTTTAAAGCAAGCTAAAATAGCTTCATAAATCTCCTCTGCGACCATTTGTGATACACGTTTCCTCTTTTTCGAAATCCCGCTTCGGTGCTTCTCAATGGTTGTCTCTCCTCCTTTTCCCTTTGCATTCATTCCCTTATCCGCCATTTCAGTCTTAGTGTGCCTTTGCAAGAGAAAATGAACTAAAAGTTTGTTCTACACAAGTCACAATAGAATAGCATGAGGGTTATATTTATAGTGCATGGCAAACTTGGTTCCTTATAACATAGCGGTAATTAACTATGGGCCTTTCATTTGGCTTCTACATTTTTGTGTGTTTGTGTGTGTGGAGATAAATTGAGATGTCTAGAGTTCAGATTGCTTGTGTATGTAAATACACGTGAAATTGTGAAGATCTGCATGACTCGGTAATGTATTGCTTTGTCAATTTATAGACTGCAATTTAATGACATTTCTTGCGGTTCTTTGAGGCTGACTTTGGGTGTGCACTACAACAAAAACTAGATTTCGGGGCATCAATTTGTGGCCCCATAGCCACAATATTGGGGGGCTTTGGCCTTTGGGGTCACATACATAGTTACGCCTCATAAAGTGGTGTCACCATAAATTAAATGGCACTTTTTGTGCCCTATAAGTAATTATGAAAGAAGACCAAAAAAAACGCTTCGAAATATAATTTGGGATGCAACGTCATGTCTTATATGGGGCTGTATTAGAGGCACTTTTTTTTGCCTTGTTTGTGAACATTAGGAACCATAACAAATGCCCCTAAAAGAATTATATGAGACCTTGCTATATGTCCATATAGGTCAATATCATTTTGGGACACTTTCTTGTGCCTTATCTTCTAAACTTAAGGCCCTAACATGGATCACTTGAGACGCAACTAATACCTCCCAAAGCACAATTTTCTTCTTTCAAGTATGATTACGTGATATTTATTTCAATTTTATATGTAATTTGGTAGTACTTAAAAGTGCCTCTAGAAGTGTTTTTTTTTTTTAAATAGCATTACCCTACTACTAAAATTGATTCATATTAACACCTGTATCAATTTTTTTTTTTTTTTGCATTATATTATACATATACAATGTGGTGCTTATCACAATAGCATCCAAGCTAAAACTAAATTCAATATGCAATACATAAAACAATAAAGAGTTTATGAAATGGTTATTCAAAATTAAGGTCCTTGGAACATTTTCCAAACATATTTAAAGACCTGCTCATAGACATAGCAAACTATTAACTTTCATATCACTTCGTTTATGGGTATTTTTTAAACTCAAACAAAACAAAATAAGATACTATCAAATATGGTAAAAGACCACTTAAAATTTATCAATAAAACTGTCGGCAAAACAAAACAACCATCAAGTGAACATCATTGACCAGCCATCACATACAAAATTAAAAGTTCATAGTCAATCAACATTCAAAAGTGTCTCTAATAAAGCATCAAATTCTTCTAAAGTTGGCTGCCAACAAAGCAAATTATCAATACACAAAGCAACCATATTACATTCTCTATTCCACTAAACAAAATAACCACCAAGCCTACATCATTGACCAACCATCATATGCAAAACTAAAACTTCCTATTTAATCTAACATTCAAAAGAGTCTCTAACAAAACACCAAATTCTTTTGAAGTTGGCTGCTAACAAAGGAAATTAACAATGCACAAAGCAGCCACATTGTATTCTCTATTCCACCAACCACAAAAGTCACTTTACAGCCACAAAAATCAATCTACCATTTAAAAGATTTTCAGCAGAAAGTATTAATTTTCTCTATTTTCATCATGCACAACCTACATATAGAAAAGATGATATGTTACATATATCAACAATCTATAACAATTTAGTTATGTTCATAAACAAAGCAAGAAATGAACATAAATCATACCAAGGATAAAGGCCATGCAATAGGTGCTCCAATAGCATCTTCTATTGTCTTGAGAAGTCCATATGGACGAATAAGATGCTCATCTCTTTTGAGTTGAACTTGAACAAGTACTTCACACCAATTGGGTCCCAATTGTTCCCTACCAACTTTGGTAGTAGGATCCAAATTGTTTATAATTCCTATTGCAACATTTTCCTCTATGTTGCTTATGCTTTTGAGGATAACATAAACCCCAACCTACCAATTATATCAGTTATCAATATACATGTATATCTTTTAAACCATCTAAAAGTATGTAGATTGTGTTTTCCTATTTTCTTTGCCGTACTAATTTACCCAAATAATGCTTTTACTTTCTCTTCTTTTTTTGGAGTACAAAAGGTGCAAATTTTTTCTTTCAATGTCAAATAACCAAAAAAAAAAAAAACATGTTAATCATGGCATTCCATTGAAAAAAAATGAAAATTGGTACAACAATCTTCATGTACATATATTTATAAATTTCTAATTATCAAAATTTCTAATTTATCCAACCATGTCCAAATGAAAACCACGATTCAATTAATTTCTTACTAGTATTTGGAAGAAATGAATAAGCACTAAAATATCTTTAATTTGTTTAATAAGACCAGCTAAAAAAAAAATCTGCCATGCATATGTCTTTGTCTACATGACACAAAAATTGAACATTATAACAACGATCTATAAATTTATTATCCCATATCAGTTGTAATGGTGACATTATCATGTCATATATTTCATCACATACTCAAAGCTTGAAAAGCAAAGATCCAATTAGGAGAACAATAAGTGAGAAACATAAAATTACATAATTATTACCCGTAATGGTTGATTATCATTAGGTGTTGAGCCTGGGAAGAAGCATCCATCATTAGGAAGAGATGTTGTTGAAGCACTATTAGTGTCATGTGAATTACTATTTTCTTTTTGACCATGCATAACAACTAATGACAACTCCTCTAGTTTGTTGTTCAAGCTTTCATATTGTTTCTTCAAAATGTCCAATGATGTCTTGTATTGCATAGCCATTCTATAGGAAGCAACGCAACTTGGAATTGTACCATACATGTCACTTGGAGTGACACCTAAGCCATACATAGTAACACGCTCAGGCTTATCCTTCCCAATGACTTTTGCGTATGTGTCATCTGGACCAATAATAGGAGATGAACCTTCTGGAATTTGAGCATCTATTTCTTTCATACTTGCCTACATCACAAGATTATGTAGCATTCATAACACATCCTCATCAACTTGATAAAATATGGTTTATTGTAGTGCCTACAAATTGAAAACAAACTTACTATTGCTTCTTGAGCCTTCTCATTTATAGGCATGCCATTTGGTCTTGTAAAGCATACTTCAAACAATTTTGCCCTTGTTGGTTCATGGCCTAACGTATTTTTCTGAAAAATTATTGTGTAATAAATTAGTAAGTAACAGTAGAAAGATGACTAACATACAGTAGAATGAATTACATTTCTTAGAATTTAAACATACCAAGATTTCTCTAATCATAGTAGAGCTTGTCTTGCCCATGCAATGAACCACTTGTTGATGGGTTCGATTGTCTTTGTTTTGGCTACTAGCATTTTGATTAAATAAAAAAATAAATAAAAATAAAGTAAAGTCTTACATAGTAGTAAACTGATAACAAAATTGATTGCTTTGGTGCGGACCTTTGCTTCTTCAGATTCTCACTATGTGACAAGATCATTGTATTGATTTTCTTGTACTATATTGGAAATAACTTGTAATTGTTCATCATGGGATAATGCTGGCTGAAAGTAGCTCTTTTTCACCTTATTTTTCTAGCTTTTCCTTTTTTTTGGCAATAGACTTTAGTATAAAGCTTTCATCACCAGGCTACATTTTAAACTTTGACTATAAATAGGCAATAAAAACTTGTTAGAAAAACAAAAATTCATATATATGGTCAAGTTATTTAAATTCATTTTGAAAAATCTAATGAAAGTTTACTAACCTTGACAATAGTTATCATATCATCCTTATAGGAGTTTGGTATTTTTCTCCAATTCTTGATTTCAAGTGGCACATATTTTCCATTTCGTGCAACAGTACCTAAGAATGATCCTAACGTGCTTGCTAGTTTCTTTTGATTGGGTTGCCCCAAATTGTTGATAGGAACGTCAATAAGTTTATCAGATTGGCCCCAAATGTTTAGCATAAAAGCAAGCCCTCGACCTCTTTTTTTGGTATTATCATCTGCAAAAAAATTAAAAATAAGTCTTATTGTCAATGAGTAAGTTAAAACTAAATAGATTTTTAAATGTAATACAAATGGTGAAAAAATTGTGCATGTAAAAACTAATGTAGATAACACCGGATCGGTTTGAAGCATTTGCATCTTGAGTTTTGACTGAAACAGCACCAAGAGGTGGTGGAGGGATTATATGAGGCCTCCAAGTAGCATTCAATGAATGTGATGCACCACTAGCTTGAGTGACCAAAGATTGTCTCGTTGTGACATTAGGTATAGTTGACGTACCACCATCTTCAATTGAATTAGCACGAGCATGTTCAAGTGGTGAAACAGTAGATTTGCAAAAGCTAAAATGTCAATCCAATCTTGTGACTGATTGGAGCATCCCTCCATATTGACACATTTACCACCTCTATTCTTTGGAGCCATAATGATAACTTATTGTAATAGATCATAAAGATTAAACTCAAATAGCTAAGAGTATAGGAAACAACGAGCAACAGCTTCATCTCACTTAATAAGAAGGATGCTAATGTACATAATATAATTTTTTATTTAACAGTAACTTGCATTAGAAAATAACTAACTTAATGAAACACAAAAATTTTGTTAATAAACAAGCAAAAAATATCAAAACATATAGCAAACTATCTTATTAAACATTAGATTCAATAGTAGTTCCCTGCATATGTTCTCTAATCCAACTAACTTCCTCATTTCCATCTTGTAATTGGTCATCACAGATTCCTCTTAAAGAATATTCAACATCAACACTTGGAATTGGATCCATATCAAATGAATCAGTAGCTCTTGTTCAGATAACCACATAGCACTCTTGGTCAATAGGGTCCTCTGCATAGAACACTTGTTGCACTTGAGAAGCTAGAACAAAAGGCTCATTATGGTCAGTTGATCGTGTAAAGTTTACTAATGTAAACCCAAGATCATCTTGCTTTTTACCTTTGCCTTCAACTACCCAATCATATTGAACTAATACAATTTTCTTGCATCCAAAATACTCTATTTCAATAATATCCTTCAATACACCATAATATGTGACCTCACCAATAATGGGATTCTTATCCTTGGCACTAGAAAACTTGTTGTATTTGCAGTGATAACAACACCATTATTTTGAGTTTTTCTCATTTTCTCCAATCTTTTTACATGAAATCTGAAACCATTGATAATGAATCCTCTACATCTTTTGCCTACCAGGTTAGGACCTTTAGCTAGAGTTTTCAATTCTTCCGAACCTTGCTCATAACCAAATAGATGCCCATCTTTAACCTATTAAAAAGTATTAATTTACACAAAATTAACAATAATTTAAAAAAATATAAATAAATATTTCATGACATTTATATAAATAAGACAAACTTATTTGATCATGAAAGCATTTATCAAAGGATTCACAATGAATTCTCTCTATTTTTTTCTTAAATAAGGATATCTGGATTTTATCATATTATGATGTTTCCTAGACAAATAAAATAAAATAAAATAAGAAAACAGTAACTTCAGAATACATGCAAAGTGTGATATAAGAGACTATTTTCTTACATACGAAAATGATCAATTTCAATGCAGTTGAATAGCAAATATTGATGTGCTTTCTCCAATGTATCCATATCAATAGTAATAGGATCTACTCTTCCAAAATGATGACCTTGCCTTTCAAAGATAGAGAACTCAACCACAAATATGATTTCTTTAATCTCATTTCTTGCAAACTGATTGAACCTGGTATTTATATCTTTTAGATACCTTGAACAAAGATTTACATATTCATCTGCCAAGTAACCTTCTGCAATTGGGCCTTCCGGACTGCTTCGATTACAAGCATATGACTTTAAAGTTGACAGATACATATTGTGCATACATTACAAAAATATAAGTTAAGGAAAAAATTAATGTACACTATGAACATGTTTTGAAAGCATATAAAGATTACTTTTCAATTGGGTACATCCAACATGTTTTGAAAGCATATAAAGATTACTTTTCAATTGGGTACATCCAACGGTATCGTACAAGGCCAGCAAGCCGTGTTTCCAATGCCAAATAAATAGGCAAATGCATCATTACCTCAAAAAAAACTTGATGGAAATATCATCTCCAATTGACAAAGAGTTTCAACAATTTTAACCTCTAGTCGAACCAAATCTTGAGCATTTAGAATTTTTTAACACAACTCCCCAAAGAATTTACAAAAACTTAGAAGCACTTTTTGAATAGATTTGGGTAGGAGTCTTCACAAGCACATTGGAAGTAATTGTTGCATGAGAATATGGTAGTCATGACTTTTGAAACCTGAAAGTTTTGGTGGCTTCAACTGCATACATCTTGAAATATTTCCAGCATATCCATCAGTTACTTTTACAATTTTTAGAATATTACAAAATAGTTCTTTCTCATGCTTATCCATGGAGAAGTAAGGGGTAGGTAGATCCTTCAAGATTCTTTGTCAATAAGATGAAATGCATACCTAATCGACATCTCTTGCAAGTCTTGACGTGCCTTCAAATTATCTTTCATTTTTCCTTCCAGACTCAGCAATATTTCAACCAAAGATTCACATATATTTTTTCAATGTGCATTACATCAAGATTATGATGAACTAAATTTGTCTTCCAATATGATAAATCAAAGAATATGCTTACCTTCTTCAAATTATACTGTAACTTTGGATTATCTTTAACTTTTTTGCCAAACTTGATTTAATAACCTTCTAACTCTTTCAACACTGTCTCTCCAATTAAGTGAGATGGAGCATTTTCATCATCTACCATGCCATATCTTTTCGAAAATTATGATCGCATGGCAAAAATCAACGATGCCCTTGGTAACAACACTTGCCACTATCCTTCAACCACTTGGATTTCATGTACTTGTGGCATGAAGGACAAGCAAACTCCCCTTTAGCATTCCATATTGAAAGCTTAGCATATGCTAGAAAGTCACTGACAATCCACAATAGTGCAGCTTGCATCTGAAAATTTTGTTTCATTGAAGCATCATATGTTTCAACCCCAAAATACCACAATTCTTTCAACTCTTCTATGAGAGGTTGCAAATAGACATCAATATTATTTCCAAGAGCTGAAGAACCTAGTATAAGCAAAGATAGTATCAAATATAGTTGCTTCATGCACATCTAAGATGGCAAGTTATATAGTATTAAGATAACTGGCCATGTACTATGAGATGAACTCATGGTGCCAAAAGGGTTAAATCCATCACATGATAATCCAAGTCTAACATTTCTTGGATCTGCAGCAAATTCCTTATGCTGATAGTCAAATGTCTACCACACTGGAGAGTCTCCCGGATGTCTCATTCTACCATTTTTTGTACATTCTTCTTTATGCCATCTCATCAACTTTGCAGATTTAGAAGACATAAACAACCGTTGTAGTCTTGGTATCAATGGAAAATGGCATAACACTTTTACTAGAACCTACTTCTCTCTAAAATTTTCGTCTTCTTCTGAATCACGCGCAATAGTTATGAACCTTGGTGTATGACATTGGAAACATTCTGTGTCTTGCTTATGCTTTTTCCAATACAACATGCAATCGTTCAGACATGCATGAATCTTCTTACAAGTCCTAATGTAGCCGTCACTTTTTTCATTTCATAATATGATTTTGGTAATAAATTACCTTCTGGAAATACTTCATTGAGAAATTCAAGCAACATTGACATTGATTTGTTTGTCCACTTGCTAATACACTTAATATGAAAAGTTTGACAACAGCAAAAGGTTTTGAAACTTCTTGTAACCTGGATATAATTCTTGTTGAGAATCATGTAACAACTGAAAAAAATTATTAGTTCTAACATTAGGTTCTACATCTGCACTTTCACTTGCTTGAGCATTATCCCCATCCTTATCTAAATATCCAAAAGTATCACACAACAATCCATGCATATCATCAATGATATGAGAATCATTATATGTGTGAGAATCAAATGTCTGGGATAAGAAAACCTCACCATGTGCAGTCCAATTTGTATCACCTTTAATAAATCCATCACACACTAAATGATCTTTAGCATTTCCATTTCCACATCTAACACACGGACAAACGATCTTTCCATTTACACTAACTTTCACAAATGCCATGTTTAGAAACTCATCCACCTTTTTTTATATTCCTTGCTTATTCTAGATCTAAGCATCCAACTCTTATCCATAGTTGGCTTAGTAAAACAAAGTGAACTTAGTCTACAGACAGAAAAAAGGAATAAATGTAAGATGAAATTAAAATTGAATATGCCATCAAAAGATTACAAAATGCATATGGACATGGTGAATCCACTAATTACCAAACTACTCATTCATTGTATAGACTCAATAATTAAAAGCTATTTTAAGTTAATTTTTATCACAATTCAGCACATATCAATAGTTATTGCAACTTAAAAATACAAAAGATAAATTTCAAAAAATTTATTTAGTTTGTGACACTATATTTAATCCCAGCAGGCCAAGGAGATTATTATTTGACTAATATAATGCCAAAAAATACTAGGAAAACTCCAATAGATTAGATAGCACAATTATTATAATCTAACTTACATAGATTAATTGCACATAGTTGGTGCCTTGGTAAACATATCAATGCCATGCAACTTGACTTAAAAGACTAAAGAATTATATTAATCATCCCAAAAAAAGAAGGAAAAGAAAAAAAGACAAGTAGAAAAATAGGCGCTTCCAATTAATAAAGTACCAAAAAGGCAAAATACTGAGTTTATGTCTTCATCATAAAATTTCAAAGAATTTACAATTGTAAGAAAGAAATTAGCAGTATAAGTGAAAGGCATCCTAAAATGCAACTATTAAGGCAAAACATTTGGATTGAGTTACAAATCTAAATGTGAGATCTTCAAATAGAATGACAAATTCAAAAATATTATCTCATCAAAGATGTTATATAGACGATGCCAGTCCCACATATCAAAAGGCTAGTAATTTGGCTCATATGTAATTAAAGACAAAATAAATCAATTAAAGGCAAAATATTGCACTGGTAATTTGAACGCAAGTTTATATTTCTTTGCAATCCAAACCAACTAATAAAGTGCAATGTTTGAATCCAAATTTAAGCATTATGTTAATAATTAGAATGGAAAGTTGATATGACATTGAGATGCAGACTTTCACTAGTCAGAATCAAGATGTAAAGTGCTCCAATGTGCAGTCATTACAATGTAGACAATAAAATTAGTGAAAATGAATAATATGATTTATAGTGATCTATTGGACATGGAGTTAACACCAAAATGGAATTATTAGATACATTCATACTGTAACTTATTTCATTGTACCGAGATATGCCAAACCTAAATGGAATCATTAGACACATTCATACTGTAACTGCTTGTCAGCAACACCTTTATTTTTAATCAAATGCTTGTCATGATCATGAATACTGCCAACTATTAGACCGTCAAAAATTCATTTTGACATAGAACTAGAAATGTGGAATATCCACAACTTGTTTTCCTTTTGGATCTTTAAGCTCAAAATGGTGGCTACCTGAATATCTTAGCTTGCCCTAAAGATTGAATCTTTACAACTCAAATTAGTGGTCATATGGACATCCCTAAATGCATATTAGTTTTTTAATATGGCTTTGAACGATTAATTTAAGCAACTTATGTCAAAACTAAAGATACCTGCATAGAAATGTGAAAATGCAAATACTCATAATAAAATGTTACAACTCCAAAGACAGATATAGGCAATGCCACTCTCAAATATTAAATAGAATCAAATGTAGTTTTCTGTCTTTAATTGATTTATTCATGATCCATACATTAAAGGTTCGCAAATTGATCGCAAACGAGAAGTGAATCCTTAGAAAATTTTAAATTAAATAAAAACATGCAGCAAACATGAGATGGTACTAAATTTGTTAACCAAATGGCTAACAACATTAATTGTGAAATCTACAATTGTAAGTCGAATCAAATCAACAATTGATTAATGCAAAACATAAAATGAAAATAAAAACAAAATAAAGAGCCAAAATAAAATAAGACCAAAATAAAATAAAAAATTGACAAATAACAAAGACGGGTTTGCTAAAAAAAGAACTAAAACCAAAATAATACCACAATAAAATCCGATCTACTAAAAGGTTGAATTTTTTTTTGCCATTCATATGAAATTTGATGCCCATACAACCCAATATTCATCATTTTAGAAAGATCTAGTAGTGGAGAGGGAATATTTTAAAAACCCATAAAAATTTAGAAAACAAACTAAGAAATAAACAACATAGAGAATGAGGAGATACGTGAAAACAAAGCTAAGCAAGTGGGTGTTCTTACCTGGGCAAAGAATCACTGGAGCTCAAGATTCTGGAACTTTCGTAGCTTTGGGGAAAGAAATAGAGTTTAGGAATGAGTTTTTGTTATTTTACTGAATTGTGAAAGATTGAATAGGTGTTTAGAAGTGATTTTGTTAAGGTGTAATAGTAAAGACATCGGTGGGTACGGGAAATATTTACATGGACTCGGTCCACGGGTAGGGCCGTAGATCCTATGGTCCAAAATTAACCACATCAGCCGTGCCCCACACATGGCTCACGCCATGACTCTCCAGGGACTCACTCATGACTGATGTGGGTAATTCTGAACTACAAGATCCACGAACTCCACCCGTGAACCGAATCCATGTAAATATTTCCCGGTGGATACTTAGCCCAAAAAAGACATAGTGGGAAATTTTTGGTGATTGAGCGCCAAGTGAAATTTCTTTCGCGCTAGACATTGTTTACTTTTTTGGGCCACTAATTTTAAGTTATGGGACATTTTAACTAATTTGCCCCAAAATTATTATGATTTAATTTGGTTTCCTTCATTAGCTTTTAATTTTTTGGAGCACTTTTTTTATTTTTGTCCCTCATTCTAAATTATGGAACACTTTTTTTATTTTGTCCCTCATTCTAAATTATGGAACATTTCAGTAAATGTGCCCCAAAAGCTATGTCCTATAAAGTGTTTTTCTGTTGAAGTGGTGGGAGGGGGAGAAGACTTGCTGCTTTTGAAGTACGAAAGCACAACAGTTGTCCTTAGTGTTTTTATTTTTGGTTCTTTGCTCTCTTTTTATTTCTTTATTCTCTTTTTATTTCTTTGTTCTTGTTTATTTATCAAATGCAAGAAGAAGAAAAAGAAATTAGATTGGAAAATAGACCGGAATTTCCTTTGAATTATTGAAAGAAAATTAAAGTATCCTTAATCGTATACAAGAAAAAAAAAATAAAGGTAAAACTTTAGGTTAGTACTTCGTCTACCGTTCTGGAGATGTTGGAGAAATATAACATAAATTATCTAAAGAATGGATCTTTGAAAAATATGACGGAATTTAGAAGAAAATTTTCAAGAAAGTTTGTTCAATCCTTTTCTTCTATCTTTTTTTTTTTCCTTTTACAATTTCCTTTAAATTTATTTGTCACTTTTTGTCACAGTCATTACTCATGTAGTAAATTTGTCACAAAGTAAAGCATCAACGTGCATCTGATATTCTTCAAAGGATCACAAAGCTTCGTTTAACTTTTATATAATTTTCCTTGATAAATGTTGTCTTAACTCCTCAACCACTTTCATTCGAAAATTCTTTTTACGTAGGTGCGAAAGTGAAAGATAAGAGGCAAAATGCAAAACAAGGATAATTAATTTTTTTTTTAATAATCCATTTATATTTGCTTGAATTTAGATTCTGATTACAGAAACTTTTTAAAGCATTGCGGGTTAGTTCATGAAACATAACAGGTTTAGTATGTTGGAGAAGTTATAAAAACCATAAAATTATCCCTCAATGAACATCTCGAAGATGTCAACGCTGCTTTCCAAACCCAAAATCTAGAGTCTGTCCTCTGATGCAATATAACTTTCATGATGTAGGCCATGCGCTAATGAGGAAATTTTGGATGAATTAATGTGAATTCTGTCAAACACATCACTGTTTCTTGGAACTTTTCTAACAGAAAGGAACTTGGATTAGTTGTGTAATGGAGTTTATCCCATGGTTGTTTTGTGTAGATTTTTGAGGTGATTTTGTTTAGATTTTTGTGGCGATAAAATTAGGGATAAATTATGAAATATCTTCCTGTGGTAATGCTTTCAACAACATAACTTTCCTATTTTTTTTAATATAACCACATAACCCTCTATGGTTTTATGGAATGTAAAAAATGGATGGAATCACTGCTCCATCATATGATATTTCTAGAATATTTTACCTTTGATTCTACTGACTGATGCGGAATAATATCGGTGATGTTGATTGGTATAAATGCACATAATTTAGAAAAATTCTGCCCATTTTCTACATTCTACAAGACAACATGAGGGTTATGTGATCATATTAAAAATACAGAAGAACCATGTGATCAAAAGCAAAATCACAAGAATGTGTTTTATAATTTATACTAAAATTAGGATTAGCCTTGTGTATAACCTCTTATTGATATCATCAATAAAACCCTTCATAGGTTCCCAAAAAAATTCTAATTGCAGAATCTGATACTGTACTTACATAATGCGAATAACAAAAATAATCAAACCACAGAAGGATTAGGGGCAAAAAATGAAAAAAGCAAAGTAAATTTGACGTCTTTTTCGGCCATTCAACTGGTTTTAAGGCTGGTTATGGCAATATGTAGGCTAATGTGCATGAACCCCGTTAACCATATTTCAAGGTTAAATATTATGATTAACTTCTCTAAGAAAAACTTATCATCGTCTCTCTTGTTCAGTTGTTCTCCGTCTTTTTTTTTTTTTTTTTTGGGGGGGCGGGGGGGGGGGGGGGGGGGGAACTTTCACGAATTCATTTTTCTTCAATTCTCCACAAAAAAAAAAAACAAAAAATTCATTCTGCAATTAGCTATGCTTTACGCGTTTTACCAATAGGATTACTAATCAGGACAGCTTGGCCTACCGAAACTGAGCCCAAACTAGATGCTTTTGGGCTATCCAAACTGATTTGCCTTGGTCTTTTCCTAGCTAAAGTAAGGTTTTAACTGATAGAAACATCGGCCACATAATAATAAGGGCTCTATTTGGATACCATTATTTGATAATTATTTAAAACTTTTTTTTTTAAAAAGTATTTTTGTTGACTTTTTTAAAATGTGAGAAGTTGGTCAAATTTTGTTTAGTTTTGTTGAAATAGAGGGAAGTGTTTGAGTTTTAAAAATTTTTGAAAAACTTATTTGAAATATTTAAAACTTTTTAATAATTTATTCCACCTTTTATACAATTATTCACAAAAGTAGCATTTTTTTCCAACAAATTTTGTTCAAAAAATGAGAAAAATTGTGATGAACATTTTGAGTTCCATTTATAATAGTAATGGAGTTGTGATAGAGTATCGAGCACAGGCACCAGACGCTGCCAACGTCCGATAAAGTGAGAACTTTATCAAGAGGGAAAATTTCATTCAAAATTCAAAAAGTGAGAGAAAAAATTGTTGACTTTTGTTGAAAAAATTTTCAAATAATTTTCACCTATTCAAACACCTCTCGAAAAAAATTTTCAAATAATTCTCAAATACTCCTCAAATAATGATATCCAAACGGAGCCTATTTTTGGAAGGCCCTCATTCGCCACAATAGACTATAGCCTTTATCAAATAGGAAGTCAAGGATTCAAATCTTGCCTCTCATTAATTTGCAACTAATATATGACTTCAAATCTATATGGGTATGTAGGCTCAAATAAATAAATAAATAAATATATATATATATATATATAAGCGTACGTAGTGTACCTGTCTGATCCGATGGTGATTTAGCCCCCGTTCTCTGTGGCCTAGTTAGGCTTCTCTCCCAATATAATAGGCTAAAATAGAAGTAAGAGTAGTAGTAGAGTAGAAGTTGCCAATTGAAATAATAATAATAATAATAATAAGGTTTTTTGTTTAACTTTCAATCTCTCCCCTTTCTCTCGTGTTTGGATCATATTACTTTTTTAGATCATAATACTTTTCCTGATAAAAAATAGCTTAAAAAAACTTTTAAAGTTTTTATTTATTTTATAGTAATTGATAATACCTCAACATTAACTTTCATTTCAAGCAGAAAATAGAATTTGACTATTCTAGTGCTTCAATTAAGAGCACAAACTCAAAAAAGGGCGGAGATAAGATAATTGCCTACATGTTATTTTTTTACTTCTGCAACACTTTTTTTCAAATTTATAAAGTAGAATTTCTAATAAATAAATTATTTCGCTTCAAGTCAATGAAATTAGATGTCAACTTTTTATTTCAAAATCTAATTTTTTTCAATAAATAACTGTGAACAAGTTTCCACTAGACTAATATCCATATTAATTGAAAAGTAAATTAAATACTTGAAGAAAATGAAAGGTCCGATGGGAAAAAGAAAAATAAGGAGGTGATTTTACGGCCACCAGGTTGTTTAACTTGGTTTCGATACCTGAAGTCATACTTTTTAGTACGTATTATGATATACTAACTATAGAAAAACGAACGTTGAAGGGAATTTAGAAGAATCTCAAACTGCATTAAATTTAACAATGACTTTGTACGTGTAAGATATAAAATCTCCGCCAAGTTTACTTTGGCAAGTCAATCAATTAAGTTTGCAGCGTTTGAGCTTAATGTGTTGTAGACTTTTGTGGGGATGTCTATGAGAGAGAGCGAGAGAGACCTGTGCATAAAATCAAAGGGATGAATAACAGAAAGAGGTTTGTCAGCAAATTGGTTAATTGGTTTTCTGGTGGGACAGTCTTGAGAGTTTTATAATTATTTTTTGATCCGTTTTCGTAATTTAGCCAAACTAAGAAACAAAAATAATTTTTGTCTAATACAATATAAATGCATGCCTATGCTGGGAACAGAAAGTAGCAGGAAAGGTTTAAATAACATTGCAATCATGGTGTCTGATGAACATGATGCAACCGAAGGTAAAGCTAAGACAAAGGGAACTCAACATGTTGAAAGGAATGCAATTATCATATATAAAACCTGTTTGTCAAAATGCTAAGTTGGCCATTCATGTGATGCCTCCTGAAGATGTAGAAGGAGTTAATAAATGGAAATCTGGTTTAGTTAGATTTGTTCTAGGAAATAATCCACCCTTTACTGTGATGAGCAAATTTGTTGATTTAAACTGGAAGGAGTTTGGAAAGGTAGAGATCATAATGCTGCAGAATGGTTTTTATGTCTTCCATTTTGAAAATGAGGAGTTTCAGAAGAGAGTTTTAGAAAGAGGACCATGGCCGTCTTTTAGCAAAATTTTGTATCTGAAAGCCCGGACTCCACAAATGGACTTGACTAGCGAGAATATGACAACTATTCCATTGTGGATAAGGATGCCAAACTTGAAATTCCATTATTATACTGGGAAAACGAATTTTTCTGGAATGGACCAGGTCCGGGGTATCTATGTATTCAACAGTGGATGAAAGAGCCAACAAAGTTTAATGACTCCATCGAGTCTTGTTGGCTCCAATTTTCATCGACTACCTGTGTACCTGGTTTATGATAGAACATCTCCTAGAAAAACACTGAGCTTTGGCCAGCTACATAGGGAAACCTCTATATATTGATGAAATGACAGCAACACAACAGTGGTAATTAAAGGTTCATTTAACGACGTTGTAACTATAATTTTCTATGTGTCCTAATTTGTAATTCTTTTGGAACTTATAAACGTCATCATTAATGCTATTATGACACTTTTAAATGACAAAAAATGGTTGACATTATATGAATATAAAGTGATACTTTACAATATAAGTGCAATGAGATATCATGACACTTTACAATGAAAGTGCAATACAATATTATGATACTTTTGTAGTGTAAGTAAATTAGGTTTTTTATGACACTTCTTTATATAAGTTGAGTGAAATATTAGGACACTTTTTGAGGTACAAGTAAATTAAATTATTATAACACTTCTTAATAGGAAATTTTGTGGATATTGTGTCAATTGTATTGGGCAATAGAAAATAAAATGGTCACACTTTCAAGTATCAATACAACAATATGCATTAGGTCCATTCCCAATTGCTATATAGCATTTGGGTTTTTATACCAAGACCATATTTTACCCAACTTGCACATCACAGATTCTAATTTTAATAAAATAGCTAGTAGCATGATGCAAAAGAAAATCAAAGCAATTCATGCCTTAATAGTTCTTAGTGTAATACAATCATCAAAATTGATAAAAAGTACATCATTCAAACAAATTACTGCAATAACATTGTCAATACATATCACTTTTACAAAAGTCACGAGTATTGTGCTAGTAATGTCAATACATAGAAGTCCATTCAAAAAGTATTGACAATGTCTTCAAAAGACAGGCATTGGACCGAAAGATTCTTTAATTTCCTTCAAGATTTACCTGCAAGTGCCATAAACAAAACAATACGATAGGAGTACCAGATAAAAAATTCAAGAAGGCATTGATGAAAAAGTGAAATAGTAACCGGCACTGATGGAATGTAATTAGAGCTATTAGCTAATTGGCAAGAGTGCTGAGATCATTGATTTGGACTAAGTGAAGTCGAGAGAATTGGTAGAGAGAGACAAAGAGATATAGAGAGGCGAATGGAGATAGAGATAGAGATAGAGATAAAGATAGACAGTTAAAAAAAGCATCATTTCTTTTTTTTATCATATTACTTTTTCTTTTTTAACTTCCCACATTTTTCAAAGGCTTCCCACTATATTTTTGAGGATTTTATTAAAAAGATATTTCTTTTCAAAACAACGTAATTTAATTAAAATTTTACCTTTTTAATGACAGTTGTTACTGTGTATTATAATAAATTACTATGGTGACATTTAGAAAAAAAGTGTCATATTATGAACATTTTATTTTTAAAAAAATCTTTCTAATACGACATTGTTTTGATTATTTTTTCAACCTTTTTAATAACACTCCTTGCTCATTGTTACAGTAAACTATTATGGTAACGTTTGGGAAAAAGTGTCATATTAGGTGTGTGACTCTAAACTTCTTTTTTAGCGGTGAAAAAAGAAGTCATGGGTAAGGGGGGGGGGGGTGAACCTGCTTAACTGGACAGCATCTGAATACTTAAAATAGCACATTCCTTGAACTCCATCAGTTCTATTTAATTTCTCCGAGTAGAAATGAGCTGCTATAGCTCAAACTACATTTGGATACTTGGCAGGGGAAATGTTGTCATAAGTAAGCTCGTAAATTGCGTTCCATCATCTTGACTTTTCATTCTTACCATTATTCACTAAAATCCAAATGATGCCTTTTTAACTTTGTCAACATGGTTACATTACATGATTAAAAAATTTTGTAACGTATGCTGACTTCCATCTGATTTTTTGCGTGTTAAAGAAAAAGGTTTGGGTTTGGGAAAAAGATTCGATGCGCCACATTGGAAATTGAGAGAGAAAATATTTGAATGTACCTGATTACCTTATTTACGGGTAATTCATAAAGTTGATGGTTAACTAATTACCTATATTATTCAAGTAACGTGATATATTAATAATTTCTACATAAGAAATAGAACTCGAGATGAGGTGAGCATTTTAATAATCACAAAATTTATAAGTGAGATCTAGTGTGCTTAAAAAAATCTAAATTGTGATGAGATCCCTACACCTGCGCAATGTTTTCTGTCGGTGAATCCTCTCGCCCGTTTTTCGACAAATACATCAGTCAGGACCTTTTGGGCTATCTAAGTTGAGCCCAAAATTGGATGGAGTTGGGTTGTTCAACTATTTTCAACGCACGCATCAATCAAGACATTTTGGGCCATCTAAATTGAGCCCAAAATGGATGGAGATGGTATTCCAAACTTGCCTTATTCTTAGCCCAGTAGATTTATCTACATTTTAACAGTTGGGGATTTTCCTCAAAAAAAAAAAAAAAAAAAAAAAACACTTAGGGATGAGAATGGCTACCATTTGCAGTTCAAAACAAAGGGGACCACTCGATATGCTATTTTCGATAATTATTATAAAAAAGGTAAAAATTTTACACTATTTATTATAGAATTTACGTATCAAAAAATGTAAATATACTAATTGGTGATACGTATATAATAATTTGTGAGACCATAGTGCAGAATTGATATTAGTTCTAGAGCAGAACCAAAGTGCTACAAATCATTTTCTCAAAAAAAAAAAAAAAAAAAAGTGCTACAAATCAAAGGTCTAATATCACTGACAGATTCCACTGGAGTACTACAAGAATGATGTATATGGGAAACGACTCCAATGCACAATAGGGTGGTTTCTGCAAATGAAAAAAGTCAACGAGAACAAATGAAATAATGACAAGTGGAGGACACATTTTTCAAAGTGGTTTTGGAGCCAAAAAAGAAAATGAATTACCTACAAAAAATTGTAGAAGTAACCGGTTGGGAATTGTGAGATAGCGGAACCCACCACAATGTCTCATATCTATATTTATTTTAATTGAAAAACAGTAATTTTAGTAAATAATTAGTTAAATACAACAGAAAATAATGTTTAGTTGATCATGAAAATGTACATTATTTCAAATTATTAGAAGTTCAACGATTAGAATAATTAAGCAATGTCTAAACTAATTTGTTTAGTAGTTAGTAATCAAATACACGGCAAGACACAAAATGTAAACATTTGTTTTATACGTCACTATGTTGTTGTAATAATTTTCCACTTGGACCTATGAAATTGAAAATTTATTTTCGTTTCATGTATTTCAATGAAAATTAGCATTATGTTAGTAGCTAGGAATATGATAACACAAATTTTAAGATGTTATAAAGAGCACTTAGCAAGACTTATTAATTTAATTTAAATTAAAATTATCATTATAATAGTAATTAAAATTTTAATATGTCCTTTCTTAGTTAAAATTTAATTGTAATATACTACTTGATTTCACAATCATTTATACCGATGCCAAAATTAATTAAATTTAATAAAATAGTACAATTTTATTAGTGAATTCCATTAGATTTAGAAATAATTAGAATTGTATAAGGTATTAAACTTAGTGTAGTGATGTTTAATACAATGAATTACATTTAAACGTAGCTTGTAAATTAAAAATAGGCATTTGAAATAGTGATTTGTCTTTACCATGTAATTTGATAATGTTAATCGTGCAATACCAAAAAGTTGATTATAATATAGTATTTCATTACATAACCATTGATATATAGTGAATTGAATTTTGTCTTATTCGCCAATTGATACAGTGATTTGTTTTTACCATGTTATTTGATAATATTAATCGCCAAAATTGTCTAAAAGAATAAGCTAAATTTTTAGAACAAATGAGCAATGTTGTTGCCAAAATATAGTGAATTTGATATGCTGAATTGGATTTTTTCTTAATAACCTTGAAGGGCATTTTGTCAAAAAAGTGGCTGGTAAATTGAAAATAGCCTACTAATATCTTGCATTCATTTGTTGTTCAAGGGTTCATTATAACATAGTATTTGATTGTTGAATCATTAACAACAATGCCAAAAGTTTATTAAGAACAATGAATGTAATATTACCTAGTGCTTGTTAGTAAATAACAAGAATGTCATAGTAGAATTTACTAAATTTGTATATTAACCCGTGTATATTTACCAAATTTACAAAATTTGACTAAAAAGTACAAAATTTATTAGTGCATATTAGACTAAGAATAATTTATTCTTAATAATCTTGAAGTGCATGTTATCGAAAACATGGCTAGCAAATAAAAAGGAGACAATTGATACGATGATATGTCTTTATCGTGTAATTTGATAATATCAACAATTCAAAAATGGTTAAAATAAGAAGCTCAAGGATTAGAATGAATAAGCAATATAAAATTTCAATACTATATTATAAATTTACTTTTTTGGAGGTAAAACATTACCACATTGATTAGAACGAATAAGCAATATTTTGTTAAGATATAGTGAGACTTAATGTAATGAAGTTTGACATGATGTATTGTATTTTGGCTTAATAACCTTGATCATGCAGTACTCAAAAAGTTAATTAGGGTTGTATTTAGGAGACTTCATATAGTAAAGTTTGACATAAGGCTTGTTCTCAATAGTTTCTAATTCTTATAAAAACTAATTTTAGAAAAGGTGAAATTTAGTTGCTAATGATTTTGGCTTAAAAAATTCAATAACATAGTTAAAAAAAAAGCCATTGAAAACATTGCAAAATAGATTTTTCAAAAATTAAAAGCTAAAACCAGCTAAAAAAAGCTATTGAGAGCAGGCTAATAGTGAATTGTATTTTGTCTTAATAACCTTTAAAGGGCATTTTATAAAAAATGTAGCTAGTAAATAAAAAATTGCTTAGAATAAGAAGGTTAATGATGAGAATGAATAAGCTCAATTATTAGAATGAAAAACAATCAAAAATAAATTTCAATCAATTGAAATGATTTTAGTGTAAATGTTCAATAAAATTTATAAAGATTGTGATGGATGATTAGCATGAAAAAACAATCAAAAATAAATTTGAATCAATTGAACCTCTATCTATTTGTCAACAACTATGATTTTTTTTTATTTAATATGTATGTCAAAATAGTTAGGCAATAAATCGTAGCCATCTAACGTAACATTTTTTATTGGTTATTGCTCATTAATGTTGTTCTTGGCAACTAGAACTAGTGTTTCATATGTCCAGTGTAAGGATTTAAAGTTTTTAAATAATGGTAATTATAAAAATTAGAACACCGTCATATTAGGAATTAGGATTGTCATTACTTAAAATGTAAAATAAAAACTCAATAAAACATATTAACAGAAATATAATTTAATTTAGTAGCCATTTGGTTCATATTCAAAAATCAAAATCAACATGGAATCATTAACTCCATTATTGGGATAGATTTATGTCATTTCCTTCTATACTTTTGGTTTTAAACTAAAATAGGTTTTGTCACATTAATTGGTTGATTTTTTTTTTATTTTTACAATCTAAGACATATGGTTTGATAAAAAGTAATTTTGATTCACTCATCCCAAAAGAATGATTCCTATCACATGAGATCCTTTGTGCCATTTTTCCAGTGCCAATTAGTGTCATTGACAAAGAATTGCCACGTTACATTTACATTCTAATAATTATTTAACTTATTTAAGTATGAACGTGAGATGACAATTCTTTGTGAATGGCACTCAACTATTATTAGAAAAATTGGCACTAAGAATTCCAACTGGATTCGTGTGGTGGTCAACCAAACAACATATATGGATATGATTAGATTTTATACCCATTCTTCTCCTCATGTCCACAAACCAAGCATTTCCTTAATAAATGCTAACACTCAATGCATGTGCAAAAAACAAAAATTAAGATTATGTGTAAAAATTAATTTTCAAAAAAATATATTTTACATTTTAAAAATAAACATAGAGAATTTTATGAACTTAAAGTATGTTAATAAGTAATTATTGTTAGTTATTTATAATTATGGGCAATTATCAACGCATTTGAATATTTCCTAAAATCTTGAAAACATAAAGATAAAAGGGATGATACCACAGATTAAGTGATGCTTCCAATTACATATATTGAGATAGTCCATCTTGAAATATATGGACAGTAATAAAAAATTAAAAAACAACTTAAATTTTTAATCTATTGAATAATATTTACATATGAAACCATAATATTTAAAATTTACGGTTATATCATGAGAGTGAAATTGACTTATGCTATAGATTTTAAAATCTTTTTTTCGATATTTAATCATTAGAAGATATTTCACCCAATTGTTCCCTCCAAAAATTTAGCCAAAAAAAAAAAAAATTTTGCAGCACTAAAATTAAAAAACGAGCGCCCACAAAGGCCATGTAGCGCTTCAATTTTGATAGTGGAGAAGGGCAGATTTGTAAATATAACACACCTTTAATTAGCCCGGACTAGAGCCTAACGTAACCTTTTCAACAAAAGATTCCTTCCAATTTTTTACTTTATTTTCTCTTGCACCCTTTTACAACCACAGCAGGTAACCCATTCCATTGATCTAACGGTCCTAATTGGATTTTTCATCATCAATGGCTGACATTGAATTCTGCATTTGCAGAAAACCACCCCATTCTGCGTGGAAGAAGCGTCCGATGTATATGACAAATCCAAAGCCCAGACTAGAGCCTAACGTACTCAACTTTTTCAACAAAAGATTCCTTCCAATTTTTTACTTTATTTTCTCTTGCACCCTTTTACAACCACAGCAGGTAACCCATACCATTGATCTAACGGTCCTAATTGGATTTCCCATCATCAATGGCTGACATTGAATTTTGCATTTGCAGAAAACCACCCCATTCTGCGTGGGAGATGCGTCCGATGTATATGACAATTCCAAAGCCAATTATTAGGCAAATTTGTTGAAATATTGCCCCAAAAAAAGAAAATTCGGCATTTATAAGTGTCAGAAAAAATTTTTTGGCATCTAAAGGCACCGCGTTTGAAAAACACGACGCTGAATTTTTTTTTTTAATTTGTCATGTTCCGCGTTTCCTAAACGCGGCGCATGAACAGTAGCTGTGTTTGGGAAACGCTGCGGTTACTGTTCACGTACTTTTTTACTGCTTATTTTTTATTTTATTTTATTTTATAGAATAGGTAAGTGTTTAAGATTTTTTGTATTATTGTTTAGATAGATTTATAGGATTTAAGTAAAAGTAATCAAGGTAATTCAATATTTGAATTGAAAAATTTTAGATTTAAAAATAATAAAGCTATAAACACCAAATTTTGATATACCACTAAATTTTCTAATATCTTGTGAGCCATTTTTTATTTTTCAGAATGTGAAATTTGGTTTTTAGAGAAAGTGTGCAAAAGTCTTCCGGAAAATTGTAATTTCAGCACGTAAATATATTTTTTGTCAATTTTTTATTTTTAAATTCATATTTATACCATCGTACAAATTTCTAAATTTTGAAATTTTTCTAGATGAATCACTATTTTTCTAGGTATTACGTCAGTTCAAGGACAAAATAATCATTTCAATTTTTGAATACCTTTTTTTGGCTATTTTTGAATCCCAAACTCATATTTCATACTTTTACATATATTCTAAATTTGTGATAATTTTTCGGGTTCAAAAACTATTTTTTCTATAATGCATACATACCTGAGGCAAAATCAGTTATTTTTTTTGTACCTGAAAAATTATCACAAATATAAATTGTGCTTAAAATTATGAAATATGAATTTAAGATTCTAAAAAAAATTGAAAATAACTATTTTGCCCTTGAATTGACGTGGTACACAAAAAAATAGTAGTTCATCTAAAAAAATTACAAAATTTAGAAATTTGTACAAGGGTATAAAATATGAATTTAAAAATCAAAAATTGACCAAAAAGGTATTTACGTGCTGAAATTACAATTTTACCAGAAGACATTTTGCACACTTTCTCTAAAAACTAGATTTCGCATTCGAAAAATAAAAAATGACCCACAAGATATTAGAAAATTTAGTGGTATATCAAAATTTGGTATTTATAGCTTTATTATTTTTAAATCTAAAATTCTTCAATTCAAATATTGAACTACCTCGATTACTTTTACTTAAATCCTATAAATCTACCTAAACAATAATACAAAAAACCTTAAACACTTACCTATTCTGTAAAAAAAAAAAGTGAACAGTAAAAAAGTACGTGAACAGTACCGCAGCATTTCCCAAATGCGGCTACTGTTCATGCGCAGTGTTTGGGAAATGCGGCGCATGACAAATTAAAAAAAAAAATTTCAGCGCCGCCTTTCTCAAACGCAGCGCCTTTAGATGCCAAAAATTTTTTTCTAACACCTATAAATGCCGAATTTTTTTTTTTTTGGGGCAATATTTCAACAAATTTGCCCAATTATTATGACTCTTAAATGGTCAATTGCCTTGAAATTTGCGGTCTTACTAAAACTCTTGCTTGGTCAATTGCATAAAAAATTTTAGATCATAGTAAAAAGCACAAAAAAAAAAAAAAGTTTTCTATGTCAACTATATTTTCCTAATTTGATATATTAGTTGCTGAAAGTGGAAATTAATGAGAGATTGGACGTGTCTTAATATTTTATGTTGGTAGACAACAACAAAAATTACAGCATGGAGAGATTAATCCCTTAATTACATGTTATAATGTCCTGCCATGTCAAGGTTTTTTTTTTTTTTTTTGTCTTTTTTTGTTCATTTTACGTATCAATCTATGGAGAATATATTCTTCTGGAGTTATATCATGTGCTTCATTTCCAATAAGATTTAAATTAAGTGCTGGACAAAATGGAAGGTCTGGTTGGGGAAAAAAAATTAAAGAGGTAAATCTCACGGCAACCAGGTTACATGATACTTGATTTTCAATGTGTGAACATCCTCTGATCAGGCTTCTGTTTTTTTTTTTTTTTTTCAATCACGCTTATTACGTTGAAATTAATTGTAATTGAGCAACGATTTTGTACATGTAAGACATAACTATTAACTTTGACAATGTTGACTTTGGCAAATAGTCCAGTTTGCATGTTTCATCAAAGTTAACTCAGAGAGAGAGAGAGAGAGAGAGAGAGAGAGAGAGAGAGAGAGTTTTGAACAACAAAGAATTACGCCAGCAGAATGATTAATTGTAGTCAATAGAGTAAAAGAACTGAACAACAGAAGGGGACAGCAGGACATCAATTGATTTTCAGTTCGGTCACTAGTTTTGACTTTCCACAGTTTCACAATTATTTTTAGAATTCTTTTTTCTTAAATCAGAAAAAAATAAGACACAAAAAAAAAAAGGAAGATATATGTCATATATAATATGAACATATGTTTGTTATATTTTCTTAACACATTTCGGTAAACTGTCCACTTGTTTTCTGCTTGGTCAGGCTCGAAATTTTTTAAATCTTTGTCGGAGTTTTTTTTTCCCCTCAAAAAATAAAAAACTATGATGGAGATTGACAATCGTAGCTGAAATACAATCTAATACAAACCTTTTCTGTAATGTTTTTTAAGTATAGCTGATTTTCCGAATTACAATACAACCCATTTCTGTATTAACTTAGCATTACACACACACACAGAGGGGGAGAGATCAAAATAAGATTGGGCTTGTTCATAGAACAGAAGTTTAAGGGCGCGGCCTGTTCTTATTTTGTTTTAACTTTTATAAAGATATTACAAAATTTATAATGGAAAGACGATTTCAACAACTATGAAAGGTCATTTGACAATTAAAGGTTCTGAAAAGAATCCTTCAAGATATTTTCGATTTAAATGAAACTAATATCAACTTATTTTATTTAGGTCAAACAAAAGAGAGAAAAAATAATTCTTTTAAGCTGAATATACAATTAAAGAAGTGTGCTTGAAGATAAATAGCACACAATACCTTAAACTATTACAACAGCAATATTTCTTTATTTAGAACATTGAAGTAATTACATCAATAATCACCAATAAAACAAACGATCTGATTATCTGAACGATGTATGAATCAATACTTAGACCATCGTCCCATAAGATACTTAGTTAGCTCCACCATCCGGATTGGTCTCCTCGTGCTTATTCTTGGCATTTTTAAAACAAGCTAAAATAGCTTCATAAATCTCCTCTGCGACCATTTGCGATACATGTTTCCTTTTTTTCGGAATCACGCTTCCGTGCTTCTTCGTCGACGTCTGAATGGTTGTCTCTCCTCCTTTTCCCTTTACATTCACTCCCTTATCCGCCATTTGTCAATCTTAGTGTGCCTTTGCAAGAGAAAAAAAAATGAACTAAAGATTTGTTCTATATATTTCGCAATAGAATTGTACGGGGGTTGCTTATATTTATAGTGCATGGCAAACTCGGTTCCTTATATAACGTAGCGGTAATTTACTATTGGCCTTTTGTTTTACCTTGACTTTTTTTTGTGTGTTTGTGCATGGAGATAAGTTGACAATTCTAGAGTTCAGGCTGCTTTGTGTATGTAAATACACATGTGGGGCTGCGGGGATCGATCTGCATGACTCGATAGTATACTGCTTTGTGATTGTATAGACTGCAACTGAACAATAAACTGACTAAAGTATGGGTCTTTGCATTTCTCTTCTTCCATGCTTCTGTTTCTTCTACCTTTCCCGTCAATTTTCATTCATTTGTCATGTATCATGGGATTTGGATTCTCTGTTACACTTGTGATGTCACTTATGCTATACTACCTTAACAACGTATTCTTATTCTAATAGACATGCTTAGTGAGTGTACATTTGTCACTTCTTTAAATAGTAAATATGAATGTAACACCAAAATATGTGATAAAAGACCGAAGTTGCGTTAATGCTCATGTAATACATTTGTCGCAAAAGAAAGCATCAACCTGCTTTTGATATTCTCCGAGGTATCACAAATGCTTCATTTAATATTTATGTAATTTTTCTTGATAATGCCGTCCTAACTCTTTAACCTCTTTCTTTTGAAAATTCTTGTTAGCTATGCGGAAAATGATAAAAAAAAAAAGAGTTTAAAAGCAAAACAAGAAGCATTTAATTTATTTTCCTTATCCGGATGCAGAAACTTTTTTCGCGCATTTCGAGTTAGTCCATGAATGGAAACTCGCATATCCTTCGTGAATTGGAAAATTTATGAAACCATAAAATTTTCCCTCAAATGTACATCTCAATAGTACATACCGATGCCTCTCCTATCTCAAAATTATTTTGTCCACCACACAAGGTCCATGACGTTTTCATAGTTTTACTGATTCGGTGCAAAATGGCTTTCGTCATGAAGAATCTTTCAAAGAAGAGGAAGGAATTGAGAATTAGCTATGGAATGCAGTTTATTCCCTAGTTGCTTTACATAAGTTTTTGTTGAAATTTTAAGTCTTTATTTTCTTTTACAAATTGAGGCTTGGCTTTTGTGTAAGTTTTTTTTTTATTTTTTTTATTTTTTATATATCATAAAAAAAATCCTTCCAACAAAAGTTTCTGATTGCAGAATCTGATTATTGCATTACATAACACATAAAAAAAATCAACACCCCATCGGCCGGGGGGGGGGGGGTTGGGTTGGGGAAGCACCTCTTGATGTCTTTTTCAACCATTCAACGCAAGATCTCAAAGCTTCTTCAATAATCTTCCAAGAAACCGTTGTATATTAGGGTACAATAACCAAACTTTCCGCCATTTTTAACTACCCAAAAGCCCCCACCCCCGCCATAACATCAAACACAGCACACACTACACTGTCAAGTCCCTTCACTTTTTGATGAATCAATGGCTAAAGAAGATGAGAACCCAACAATCCCAATTGCCTCAAAGCCAACTCCCAACCTCAACAAAGACCAATCTCCCATTATTATCACCTCCCAGTCCAGTTCTTCACATCCCATAAATAACACTGGCACCAGCAAAAATGCCTAGGATGATTCTACCCCTCCCAAAAATCCCTTGTCCCCAAAAGAGTTTATTGTTTCTGTAGCTGCGAATATTGCCTCTCAGCCTCTTCAGTACTCTGATCCTGATGTCTGGGGTGTCCTTACCGCCATTTCTGATCTTGATGTCGGGAACGAATAAAGAGTCGAGCAATTAGAGCTAATTACTTCACTCCAGAGATCGGGAGTTCGAATTATACCAACACTAAATTTCCCTTACTCATGTAATAGTGTTGGTTTACTCAAAATAAAAAAAAAATGATTTTTTCCTTCTTCTTGGAAACAGGTCAAGGGATATCTTGTGTTCTATCATATTTTAGTAGTTTATTTTCTGCTTGCAAATATTCAGTAATGGATATCTTCAGATATGGACTGAAGGCTAATGGATTTTAATCTCACTCTCCCAATTACTTGAATAAAGGTTCATAGCAATGTCTTGACCAATACCGGGCTCTAACATTTTCAAGGTTGAGTGTTTTGATTGACTTCTCTGCAAGAGACTTTTCTTCAATTTGCTAGGCTTCACTAAGGCTGTAAACGATTCGCGAACAAAGCTTGGCTCGACTCGTGAAAGCTCGAGTTCGGCTTGTTCGTGAAGCTAAACGAGCCGAGCTCGAACACCAATTTTGGCTCGTTTATTAAACGAGCGAGCTCGAACTCGTTCGTTTAATAAACGAACAAGAGTTCGAACATGAGATACTCGGCTCGGCTTGGCTCGAATAACACTTTTATACTTATTTGAACCAAGCTGTTCGCGAACAAAGCTCGACTCGGCTCGTGAAAGCTCGAGTTCGGCTCGTTCATATAACTAAACGAGCCGAGCTCGAACACAAATTTGAGCTCGTTTAACAAACGAGCTCGGCTCGGCTCGGCTCGGCTCGTTTATTAAATGAACACAAGTTCGAACCGGTAATACTCGGCTCGACTCGGCTCGTTTACAACTCTAGGCTTCACACATTTTTCCAATGTTAACGAGAACAGTTTGGACTATCCAAATTGAGCCCAAACTGGATGGATTGGGCTATCCAAGATGATGTCTGTTGTTCTTTTCTTACTTGAAGGAAAGTTTGCACACGTGTACTCAAAATTTAGCTTTGTTTGATTTTTAAATCCTCTCCTTCCCTATGTTTTTTATCAAATTACTTGCCTGATGTCAAAATGGTTTAAATCAACTTTTGAAGTTTTTATTTATTTGATAGTAATTGATAATACTCCAAATTTACTTTCAATTTCAAATATAAACTAGAATTTGAATATTCTAATGCTTCAATTAAGAAAACAAACTCACAACATGCAGAATTTCGAAATATTTGCCTACATCTTGTTTTTTCCCCGTACTACTATGACACTTATTTTCATATCCTTAAAATAGAATTTCAAAGAAAAAATCTATTTTACTTCAAGTCAATCGAATTAGGATTTATATCAATTTTTATCTGAAATCTATTTTTCCGCAATGAACTATGAAAAACAAATTGCAAGTTTCCACTTGTCAATCATCTATCTTCCTTTTTGAACAAAAGATTCTCAAGAAAATGAAAGGTCTAGGTGGGTGAAAAAAACAAAATTAAAGAGGTAACGGCCACCAGATCTTTTTCTTAATTTGGAACATTAGTATAATATGACCATGGTTTCGATACTTAAAAGCCATACATTTTAGTAGATAACGTAATAAAAGGGAATTTAGAAGAATCTCAAGTTGCTTTAAACTAACAATGATTTTGTAGTCGTACGACAAAAAGTTGGATCTCCACAAAGTTTCCTTTGACAAATTAATTAATTAATTTTGCCGCGTATAAGCTCCATGTATGGTCAACGTTTGTTTTTTTTTTGTGCGTGTGTGTGTGTGAGAGAGAGAGAGTACTGTGCATAGGCCATAGAGTCAAAAAGTATAGGAAGGGATCCAGGGCATCACAAGTTGAGCAACGATCAGTTCGGATAAGTTGAAGTAGGTGTAACTAGATAGTATTTTTGTGTAACTACTTAAGATTTTAGTGTAACTGTCTAACGTTGTGGTGTAACTAATTTTTTATCAAAATGACATCGTTTTTTGCATTCAATTTTTGCCTTGTTGGTTGCATCTCATCCATCCATTTTTTGCACATTTAATCCCCACCATCAACTGGTTCTAACTGAAACTTATGAGTCCGTGTCCGGTGAAGAACAGAAGAAGTTGCTGTCAGCAAATTGATTAATTGGTTTCCCGTTTGGGCAGCCTTGAGAATTATATAACCATTTTTGAAAATTTTTGCACGAATTAGCCAAAATATGGAACAAAACCTATTTTTTTGTAATGCAATACCAGTGCATGTTTTTAAGCTTTCTGAACACGTCCCCGAATTTTTTTTTTCTTTTTTTGGGTGAAGGAAGCCTTGACAGTTTCTATTTCGGATTTGTTCCAAAGCAGAACTATTCGCCATAGACAATTTTAGTTCAAATAAAATATAACGTGTGTTCTCATGCATTCAAGTCCAATCATAGAAAAGCAAATATTTAAGAGAAAAAGAAATCAATTAATTAATTCCAACCTAATTGTAATATAATATAGCAATTGGTCCTGCCCAGTCTAGCTGGTTCTCTGAATTGTAGCGTCCTCTCCCCGAGAGCGCTACACGAGATGTTAGCAGGATTTAGTTCTTGCTTGAACACAAGCAATCAAAAAGCGAATACATTTTATTCTATCTCAAATTGTAATACTAGGGCCCTTCATGGGCATATTAGTAATTTAGACCACTTAGGTCTATTAATGAGTTGGAAGACTTGGAGGGACTTGAAGGCAATTTTGTTAAACTTGATTTTGAACCCCAAAGGACTAGGGTTTCTCTTCCCTCTTCATTTTCTCTTCTTCTCTTTGTAAGCTTCCTTTTCTTCCTCTCCCTAAATTTACTTTTATTTTTACTTAAAGGAGGTGGTGAAGAATTTAATCCTCAAAGGGAGGCAAATAGTGGAAATCTTGAAGAATCTACCCAAGGTAATTACTCTTAAAGCCATCTTTGTTTCCTTGCTTTTGGTTTATGCTAGAATCTAGTGGGTTAGTGGGTAATTGGTGAGTTTTGGGTTGTTTATGTCATCTAGGTCTTGTATCTTGGGTCTTTGGTGTGTGTAAATGTGTGAGTAGTGTGGCTTTTTGGCATTGATGGAATATGGGTTTAGATCCTTGAAGACAATATGTGATTCATGATTCATGTTGTGTATTGTGTTAATGTAGTGTTTCTTTGACATATTATGCCATTTTGGAGTTGTTTTGGTGTTTGGATTGTGTTGGATTGAGTTGATAGGAGGATTAGTTTTGGTTTTGGGTGTTGCAAGGGGTTGTAGGTTGCGTCGCCTAGGCTCATCCACGGTGCCATCGGCGCCGCGACACGTTAGGGTTGCCTCACTGGGGTCATTCGCGGTGCCAGCCGTGCCACAGATGACACCGCGAGTGGGATGCCTTGAGGCTCTGACCCGAGCTGCGGCTCGGTACTGTAAGCGAGTCGCGGCGTGAGCCGCGCTGCTGGTCAAGGCAGTTTTGCTTCTTTTCTTCGTTTTGTGTGCTAAGTTAGATATAAACTTCCTTTATGATTTCTTGATAGAATTAGTATATGATACTAGTGTTATTTGTATGTTATAGGCGACGACAGTGTATACCTCTATTCCGATTACTTGAATTAGTCTTCATTCGAGGTAATACTTGATTCTCTTTGCTTTTGAAAATGTACTTTGATAATTGTAAAGCTTTGAAATGTTAATTTCTATACAATTGGGCTTGAGTTTGGCTATATTCCTATTTTACTATGAAATGAGTATACGTGGTCTAAATGATTATTTCAATGAGTATGCGATGGAGCTCTTGTATGTGAAATGGATTGTGACGAGACTAGTTCTTTAACTTTGTTGTTTGTAGTAAAATCTTTGAACCGTACTAATCGAGTGATAGTTAGTTTTGAACCGGACCAACCGGGTGGTAGTTGGTTTTGAACCGCGTTAACCGGGTCATAGTTAACAACTGGATATCCAGGGTCATTTATCCACTAACTACTTGAGCTCTCCTTGAATTGATCTATGTTATGCTTTGGAATTGTATTGTTTATAAATTGACCACGCATTTATGAATGATGATGAACCTTGATTTTGAATTGAAATTGTATATGTATGTGTAACAGGCTTAAGCCCCAAAGAGAACTCTACTACTTACTAGGTGATTTGTCACTCATCATATTTTGTACTTTGCAGGGGATGATTTTGTAGAGGAAGAATGGCACGACTTTTGGGCCTCATAGTCGTAGTTAATATAGATGCAAATGACGTTATTTTTGTTCATTGATGTATAGCCGTATTTTTGGTATATGCTAGATTATACTTGTGAACCCCAAATTATTTTGTGATGGGACAATGGAATTGTAAATGGATAGTGTATGTCTTGGTTATTAATGACATGATCTTTTTTGGGAATCATTGAGTATTCTTTAAGCTTTGTATGGTGTTAGATTATATTTTGTATTGTTTAGCCTTGTGTCCTAACTTAACCTAGGGTATGGCGGGTGCCACGCCTCGGGGCACGGGGCGTGACACAAATGAAATAATTTATAACAGTTCTTATATATGACGTAGAAAAACATTAGCTTGAAGGAACAAAAGCTAACAACACTTCAAAATTATCATAAAAACAACATTTCTTTATTAATTATAAGGACAAACGGTAATGAAAGTTGAGAACGTTAAAGTAAGTATAACAAAAATCACTCGAAATCAAATGCACCCCCCCTCCCCCCCGGGGGCCCAAAAAAAAAAAAAACAACACCCCACAAAAACAAAACAAAAAAACCCCCAAAAAAAAACACCTCAATACTTATCATTATAACCAATGGTTTAAATGAACGATACATGAACACATGAGTAATGAGACAAAAATCCCTTAACATATTTAGTTACCAGCACCATCTGGATTGATCTTGTGCTTGTTCTTGATATTCTTAACACCAGATGAAATAGCTTCACAAATCGTCTGTCCCACCATTTGGGAGACACGCTTCCTATCTTTCGGAATCACGCTTCCGTGCTTCTTTTTCGATGTCTCGCCGCTTGCCTCAGCTCTTTTTCCCTTTGTATTCATTCCCTTGTCCGCCATTTCAGTCTTAGTGTGCCCTTGTGTGTGTCTGTAAAAGTGTGTGTGTGTGTGTTTATGTAGTGTTTGTTTGTTTGAATGAATGAACTAAAAGTTTGTTCTATTTCTCAATAGAATGTTACGATGAGTTGCATTTATAGTGCATGGGAGTCTTGGCTTTTATTAGAAAATAATGTTACATTACTATTGGTCCTTCATTATACTTACACTTGTGTGTGTGTGTGTGTGTGTGGATATTAGTTGACAAACCTTAAAGAGTTCAGGTCACCTTGCGTATGTAAATGGCCGTGTGGTGTAACTCGGTAGCGTATTACAGTACGAGAACGTAGACTTTCAATTGAGTTTTTTTTTTTTTTTTTTTTCCATTGTGGTTTTGTGTGGGTGGGTGTCATGTTTTGTGATGGGCAAGATGCAAGACTTGACCAATTAAAACTTGCTACTTTTGATACACCAAAGCTCAAGATTTGTCCTAATGAGTTTTTATACTTTTCTTTGCTATTCCTTAAATTTTTTTTTTTTTTTTGGTTTTGGTTTGGAAAAACAAGAAGAACAAAGAGAAACTGAGAAAGAAAAGAAACTAGGACTTCCTCTGGCTAAGGAAATAAAAAAGAAAAAAAATCCTTTAACTGCGTAGGACCCCAAAAAACAAAAAAAGGGGGGTAAAACACTTTGGGTACAACATGGTCTAGCATCCTCGAGATTTTGGAGAAATTTGATAAAATTTAAATAAAGTATCGGTTTTTGACATAATTTAATGAATTGTAGGGGGAAGATATCAAGAAAATTTGTTCACCTATTTTCTTCTATGCTTTTGTGTCTACTGCAATTTCGTTTAGATTTACTTGTCATGACTCTTGACTTATGTAGTGCTTGCCTCACAATTCTTTAGTGGATCACAAACAATTGAGAAGTAATTTTCCTTGATATATGTCAGTCCTAAATCTCCAACTTTCTTCATTTGAATATTGGGGTTAGGCAAATGCAAATGTACATAAAAATAAAACAACCTTTGTGATAATAACAATATAATGTGAAAATTATTTCTGATCCTTATGTTTTAGCTTGAATATTCGTCCTGATTAAAGCAAAGTTTCAAACCACAATCCATCGTAAATTGGTACCTTTGAATTTGATCCTAAAATTCAGATTACATCAATAGTTGCTTTCTAAAATAACGTGTTATCAGATGCAGTTCAGAATTTAAAAAAAAAAAAGGCAGGAACGTCTGTTTCAAAATATTCCACTCTAACTCGATCGTTAAAAAGTTTTGCATGGACATGCTTTAACGCGTCTGCGAGTTCTCAAAAATTAATAGCATAAAGCTGAGGAACGCGGACGACAAACAAAACGCGTCCATACTTATGTTGATCTGAATCATAATTTTTAATCCAAACTTAATTAGTTAACAAAGATTCCGGATTTGTATAATGAACGGTTGTGCATTGGCTAATGAGCCTGAATCCTGTCATGCAAATAAAATTAAAAAAATGAAAAGTTTGGACACTTTAATTTAAACTTTCACTCGTACTTTAGAGTTACATCCAAGGGGAGTTAGGTGAGAAGAGAATTACATCAGAGTAATAGACAAAGCAGGGCACATAGGCCCTATTTTAAAAAATCAATACACATTAAAATAACAAAAACTTAACTATTTAATCACATTGGTCATGGTCCATAATCATCCACCAATACGTCATAATAAATTTAATAATTAAATAATATAATTTATTTAATTCTAGTTATAAATCATATGGTCTAATAAATTTGATTAATATTTTTAAATTTATTTGTCTCAAAATTAAAGTTATAAAAGGTGTAGGTTTCTAAAATTAACTTTCCAAATTTTAACAATTAAAATTGGAAAAAGTTTTCACAAAAATTTTCAAAAATCATATTTTGCAAAAATAAAAAAAAAATCCCACATGGGGTTCTGATCCAAATCTGCAAGTAACCCGCTAATCTACCTACAAATTGCTAGCGTTTATATGATCCGCGGGTGTGACACTCGTAGCTTAGCGTGCGGATGCGTGGCGTAAGCTAACCGCAGTTCTGGTCACTATGCAGGTAACCCTGCAGCTACAAACAGAACCCTTATTGGTTTTGAGTCGGGGGCAAACCACCCACGGCTAAGTTACTGCAATTTTTCAAAAAAAAAAAAAAAAAGACTTTGTAATTTTTTTCTCCAAACTCTTTTGAATCAAATTGTGTTAAAACCCTTTTAGCAAATACAAATTATTTAGAAACCATCAAAATAAACTTAAGAACTCATCTTAATTATTTAAAACTCTTTTAAACAATTAAGATCTTTTCTTGAAGATCAAACTCTTGATTTTTCTAAAACAATTTGAGACAAATTTATTTCAAGAATAAATAATAAATATTTATGACATTAAATAAACACAAATCATACATATATTATCAAAGTAGGCTCTGATACCATTGTAAGGTAATAACGAGGGTAACGCAGTGGAATTTAAAAATTTATTACCTTAACCAATGATCAATTTGATATAATCTACACAATTAAAGGGGGTTTATCACAAATGCCTCAGTCATAGAAGGTTTCTATGCTTCAAAAGGTACGATTCTTATTTGAAGAAAATGTTGATCTACCATGAAAAACTCCCTAATTGTTGAGCCTCTAATAATATCCACATGAACATGATCTTAAGGGAACTTTGGGCTTGCTTGCCTTGCCTTTTGAGTGCTAGCTCCCTTAAATGATTATGAAGAACACAAAAAGGTAAAGAGTAGAAAATAAAACCTTAACAATTAGGACGAGAGAGGGTGGCGTTTTCTTGGAGAGAAAAACCGCCATCTTGCTCTTAATTTTTCTCTCTCTAAATTTTGTGTTGTGTTTTGTCAATCTTTCGAGAGTTAAGGCATGGACATATTTATAGATGTAGTATCATATTCTTTAGGAAATAAGACTCAAGAAACTAATAGAATTACGAAGCTTAACTTAACAAATAAGATTTACTAATCCCATTTCTTAGGAAACTAAGACCTTTGAAAATCTTTTCCAACAAGACTGGGATATATATAAATAAGTCGTTTAAGTTAATTTATCACATAAATTAACCTCATAAGTATCTTATACTTATATTAATAACAATTTAACCCAAATACCATGTTCTTATTGTGTGTGACCCATTAGGTTTCATTCACGTTGGCAATAAGTACAAATTATAACTTATTAATTAATTAATTAATTAAGAGGTAAATAAATTAAACACTCTAATTTATCATTAGTTCAATAATTAATTAATTCGTACTTACAGATTATGAGTGGCATCTAGCAATGCTTCATGAACACCCAAGTAAAAAAAAAAAAAGTCATATAGTAAACGACACCTATCAATAACAGTGTTATCGTGTAATTAATATCCTTCTACCGCACTATATTCCAATTAATCTAAAGTGTGCACTCTTTAAATAATTAATTAATGATTTCTTGTTATCGAAATATAACTTTCAATGAAAGTGCAACCTTAAAATGCTTTCAAGTCATAGTTTTACTTTTGTACAAAAGATTCTTTAAGTCATATTTCAACAAGTGGCCATACAGGATATAATCTCATATCATAAGAAGTGGTGAATCATATATTGATTAACTACTATCTTTCCATGTTTCATACTATACCCAATCTCTACTGTATAGGCTATTATTTTACAAGCACCAAGCACTAAAGTTAAAGTATAGCAATCCACACTCAAGAGACTATGATAATTTCAAGTCTAAGAATCACTTACACCATTGCCATTGAGAGTACAATTCATTGGTACTATGGCGGATCAATCCAATAAACTTGTTCTCTAAGAAGCATCCACATACCAACTTAGATGTCACACATCATAGTTGATGAGATCAACTACTACTTACAATAAGTAAAGGCAAAGTATATGTTAGTTTTCTATATTAATGATGTCTAGTCTTCTCGTATTAATGATGTCCAATCTCGTTAATACTATGACTAGAGATATTTAAGAATATCACTTATGTGTATTAAGAGTCTCTTATAATCTATTATATACAGTTAATATTCTATAGGTTTTATCAAATAAAGAAGTCATATAAATAACAAGAATTAAATAATGAAGAAAAATACCACATATATAAGTATAACATGAAAAAAGTGTAATATATAAATTTAAAAAATTGACTTGGTTTTAGAGCATACACTAACGGTAGATAATAATGTAGATTTCATTGTTAACACATTTTACCTTTGATGCTAGGGAATTGAATGGGCTTTTTGTCATGCAAAATGTGAGTAGTGAGTTTTGTGTTCCAAAAAAACCATCTCCTATCACTGATTATGATGACCTAAAGAGATGATTTTTTGGCAATCCACATTGCCCTAGCTTAGCATATTTTAAGATGAACTATTTCACTCTTTCTAATAAAGTTTTATACCATATTATTGTGAGCATTTTAGCACCTACTAGTGGGTATAAAATGGATGTTACTCATATTGGACTTCATCTATTTTATGGGATTATGAGGTCTATTCTTATTAATTTAGGTGCTTTTATGATTGAATATATGTTCACTTACAAAGAGGATCCAATAAAAGTTTAGCATATGGGCGTATTTTGACTTTCCTTTTTAGGAATTGTAGACACCAAATTTTGACACACCCTTTATAAAAAAATGTATTTTACTTCGTTTGGGGATACTTTTTATTTTTCGGGGGCTAATTGTAACTTTTGCGTAAATTATGTCTAATTAGTTGTATCAGAGGCAAAATGGTAATTTTACCATGTAAATATTATTTTATTTTATTTCCTAAATACATAATTTTACTGTTTTTGTCATTATTTCTAATTTTAATGATTTTTGGGAGTCATTTATTATTTATTTAAAATTTTAGTATTTTTTAACTTAATGGCACATTTTCCAATGCACCTTTTTTATGAGAATTTTTAAGTGAAAAATTTTATATGTGCATTTTGTATATTCATAAATTTTGTATAAAAATTTCATGATTTTTAGAGGACGTGTGGTATTTATTTAATTTTTCTTCTTTTGCCTAGTATGGGCACATTTCCCAAGAATGCACTAATGTTAAAATTTCTGAGTGAAAATTTTAGTATACATATTTTGGTGTGATAATGTATTTTGTGTAAAAATTTTGTGACTTTTAATGGTCATTTAGTTTTTTTTTTCATAATTTTTGTCACATATGGCACATATTCAAATATGTTCTTATTGTTAGAATTTTCACATCAAATTTTTTATACATGCATTTTATGAATTTATAGATTTTTTTATAAAAATTTCATAATTTTTCAACACTATTTACTATTTATGTGGATTTTTCCCAAAAAAAAAAAAAAAAACTCAGGTACTACAGCAACTACAGTTGTTTTCCTACTGTAGCTGCTAAACACAACAGTAGAGGAGAACCAAACCCATTAGCTCCACCTGCAAAACCAGATTTGAGGGGATTTTGGGTTGATTTTTTTCTTCTTCACCCACTCTCCATCATCACCATCACACAAAAATTTAACTTCACCAACACATAACTCACACAATTCACCTACAAATTCTCTCTTTCCTTCTCTGCCTTCCCAAACAAAAAACACATACCACAGACACGCACCATACACACTCACCATTCTCTCCCTCTCTGCTCGAACTCACCATGCACACACAAACACAACACAGATACACATTACACACATTGCACCTTTCACTTCACACAACACACACAAGATAAATATCCAAGCAGAAAATTACAAAATCATAGGCAAAAGGGAAGGACCATCACCACCACTTGCTGTTTTTTTTTCTCTCTTCCAAGTTCCAAGTAAGACATCTTGACTCTTTCTTAATTTCTTATATTATATGTTACTAAATGTGGTATGCTTTGGTGATAGTTTTTGTTTTATGATGAATGTGTGGATGAAATGTGTTTGTTTGAAATTTTTGGGACTTAAGCTTGTTTAGATTAGAGTGAAATATATGTAATTTATTATTGTCCACCAAATGTTTGTAAAAATGCTTCAACGAAAAAAATGGGTCTTTATCTAAGTCATGATTTTGAGCTTTAATGTTGTTTTTTTCTTTGCATATTCAAGTCCTACTAGTTATTAGGAGTCTGTCTATGTAAACTTTAGTGTGTTTTTGTTGAGTTTTGAGGGTGGTGTAGCAAGAAAACACCCGGCTGTTCAAGGCCATTTTGGCCTATTTCTGGCCATTTTTTTGGCAAATTCTACAAGAAAAATGGAGTGGGGGTGTAAATTTGGGTCCGATTGGATGACTGGAAAATTTTTCGGCCGACCACCGACAGCCATGGCCGGCCAGCAACTGGCTGGTGAAAAAAAAAAAAAAAAAGAGAGTTTTAGTGAAACTACATTGTTTTGACATAGTTTCAAACAAAACTATGTTATTTTGATTGATTTGTTTTCTAATTTGATTTTAATTAATAATATATATTTATTTCATAGACCTTAAACTTTTATTAATATTATTGTGGCACTAAGCATTTATGATTTTTGCATTTAAGTTTCTATTTTTTTTAGATTGATCCCCATAATTTTATTTTCTTTTCAATTAGGTCCTAATTAATTGCATTTTGGTCTCCCGACTTTTATATAATTACGTTTTGACCCCTATATTTTTTAAAATTACATTTTGACCCCTACATTTTTCTAAAATTGCATTTTGACTCTTATATTTTCTAAAATTACATTTTGATCCCTATATTTTTTTAAAATTATATTTTGACACCTAAATTTTTCTGAAGTTACATTTTGACCCTAAATTTTTCTGAAATTACATTTGTGGTCCTTAAATGTTGCTGGAAATTGTAAATTTGGTCCCTCATGTTGCTGAAAATTACATTCTTGTCCCCCAACCTTGCTGAAATTTTATTTTTGCCATTATGCTTGACTGGAATTACATTATTACCCTCAAATGTTGCTGGATTTTATATTTTTGCCCCCCAAGTAGCTATAACTTGCATTTTAGCCCTTAAATGTTGCTGAAAATTGTATTTTCACTCTTGACTGTTGTTGGAATTACATTTATGCTCCTAAGTTTGCTGGAATTACATTTTAATCCTTGAATGTTTGCTAAAAATTACATTTTTCACTCTTGAATGTTGCTGGAATTCCATTTTTCACTCTTGAATGTTGCTGAAATTGCATTTATACCCTTGAATGTTGTTGGAATTGCATTTTCACTCCCCAAGTTTGCTGAAATTACATTTTTTGGCCTTAAGTATTGCTGAAATTTTTTATTTTTGTCATTATGCTTGCTGGAAATTATATGTTAGCCTTTAAACTTGTTGTAAATTATATTATTACCTTAAGAATTGTTTAAAATTGTAATTTTACCCTTTAGTTTGTTGTGAATTACATTTTTGCTATAGAATGTTGCTGAAAATTTCATTTTTTTTTTAAAAAAGAAAACTATTTGGAAAATTTTATTTTTTATAAAAAAATTAATTAAGTTCTTAAGACTTTTAATTATTTCTTTTCATTTTTTATTTTATTTCATTAAATTTTCAATTAGTGTCCTAAGATTTGGTCTTTTTGTCTAATTAGTTTCTTTGTTTCTTTTTTAGTTATATTGGTGATTTTTTTTATTTTTAATTTTTTTTGTGCTAGAAGTTAATTAGGTATTATTGTATTTTTTTAATTTATTTATTATTATTTTTATTTAATTAAACAATCTTCATTTTCTTCCTAAATATATAATAATAATAATAATTATTATTTTATTTCTTGTTTATTGTTGCTAGAATTGTTTTGAACTTTGTGGCATGGTTATAGTGATCAATATTAAATTACTTAATTAATGGTTTATTCATTTAAATAGTGGTACCTTAATATATTTGTTCATGTTGTTAGTATTTGTACCGAGTTTACGAATGGGAGGTACCTCTATTACCTTTTTAATATCTCTTTATATGCTCCTACGTATTCCTATGTGTTTCGTATGTGTTTTTTAATGTATCTCTTTGTGTTTATTATTTTTATTCATGTGTGAGCATTTATTTATTTATGTCATGTTATTTATTTGAATTTAATTTTAACTATTCAAAGAAATGTAATAGATAGGTGATATTCTATTTAACAAAAATTTTGTAGTTAGATAGATAATGTAATAGATAGTTTATATTTTCATCTATTTAACAAAAACTTTTTGTATTTTAGATAGAAAATGTAATAGATAGGTTAGATAGGTCATTTTATTATCTTTTCTCATTGTAAATTGTAATTAGGCTTCCCCGGTGTAATAGTTAGGGCTTTTGCATGCTATATGCTTATGTGCTTATATGCTTTCACTCGCTTTTCTTATGGTTTTATATCTAGAATATTATACTTATGTGCTATGTGCTCCTATGTGCTATTGTCTGCTTCTATGTGATTATTGCTTTAATCTATGTTTTTATTTATTTACTTGTTTTTATGATATATGTGTATCGTCGCCACACTAGTCCAATGCTAGTTGTGGTTAATTTCGGTTTCTTTGCTAGTCCAACGTTAGCGAGGAATTTCTAGAAAATGGGCTAGTCCAACTCTAGACCTTTAGGTCATTTTAGTGTTAGATCGCTCCTCGTGTGCATTTCATATTATTTCACACACTTTGCTTTTTTTTTTTAAGGCCTTTTCCATATTTGCATGATTTTTGGTATACATTCTATTATTATTATTATTATTATTATCTATTTTTAGCATCCGACAATGTATGACATTTATGTTACATTTCACTTAGAATCTTAGGTCATTTTGTGTGTGATTCGACTAGAAATAGTCATCTACGTACGTGGGAAGCGGTGAATCAACAAGTCGTTCCCCCTTTCGTGAGCAAGAATAGTTAGTCACGAGTTTATTAGTCCCCCTTACCCGTTATATTTTATCCCCACTTTCTTTTTTCACTTACTATCTATATTACTATTTTCCTTTTCTTTTGCATTCCATTTTGCGTCTACACTTGTGACTCCACCAAGGTCTAAATTTGAGTTTCGCAATTAATGTGATAATCCCGACCAAGCCTCAATGGAACATTTTGTCCCTTAACGATATCTATTTTTAGGTATGGGTTTGCATTCATATAATTGCATCAAATGTGATAAAATTTAGGGTTATATTAGGAAAATTTTGACTAAACCTCGCAACTAGTTTCGGTTATATTGAAAAGGTGCCTTAAGCGTGAGCTTTTGCCTTCCCTTTCTTCAACTATGACTTCCGAACATTTTTCTCTTATTTTCAAAAACCTGCAATTACCAAAAAGGGTTTTCTCGTTTTCTTACATTTTTTTCAAAAACGTTTTCCAAAGAAATTATTCTTGATTTTTCTTACCTTTTGTTATAAAACGTTTTATGGTGACTTGGTACACCAAAACTCAATACCAAGTAATGACTTTTTATAAAAACCCTTTTTAGACTCTATTTTTTGGACCCAAAATCGTCGCATTTTCAAAGTCCTATTTAGGCCCTTTTTCTTTTGTTTTGCTTTATTTTCAAAAGCTAAAAACCATTTTTTAAAAAACTATTTTACAAAAAATTTCCAAAACTCTCTTTCCACACTAATCCAATTGTCTTTTCTGTCTTTCAAAAAATGGGGCGCGACAGAAATGATATAATCTCATTTGAAGGGATAGTGGGCACTCGTCCTATTGAGGGTTGTAGGATTGATCGAAAAGGTTTTAAGGGGCTTCATTTAGCTTTTTACGGAGGTAGATGACTTTATAAAAGAATTAAGTTGAAGTTTGGTCATTCTCTCAGGTATTGGATGCGAGATTTTATATTTGATGATACAATTCCACACGCGGAGGATGCACTACACCAAATGGAAGAAGAAGAACAGTTCCACAAGCCTCCACTCCTTACTATTCATCATAACATTCCCTCCACTAGTACTCTCGTTCCACCACCTTCTCTATCATCATCTCATATGCCTCCACCCACTTAAGAAAGTAGACTTTTTGATGCTATCAATGGCTTATTCACTCAAATGACTCAAATGAAGAGTGACTTTGCCAGTTTACACACTCAAATGTTGGATATGCAAGGAAAATTTTGCAAGGAAGTACATGGCATTCACAAAAGGCTCGAGCGCATTAAGTTGGCACAAGAGTATGAATGAGACTCGAACAATCGTATAAAATTTTCAGCCTACGTGAGGATAAGGAGACAAGAGTAAGAACATCGAACTAAGGCAAGGCATAACACTAGCTCTACATCATCTCCCACTAAATCGCGATCTCGATCTTCACAAAGAGGAGGACATTCAATTGGAGATTCTTAGACTAAGATTTTATGTGTTTTTAAGTTCTTATGTTTAGATGATAGGTTTCCTTAGATGGTAGAATCTTTGTTTTTACTATGTTCTTTTGGTTGTTATGTTTGACCATGGATGACTATGTTTGTTTGAATTTATGATTTTATGATTTTTGTTGTTTAAATGAATGGATACGGTTTTCTCATGTCTAAGAGAGTAATCCTCTCCTTTTTACTTATTTTCCTTGATAATCTCACTAATAATAGTTGTATGGTGATGCCAAAAAGGAGAGAAAAGTATGATGAAAGTGAATATATGCACATATTAAGAGGGAGATATGTTGAGGGGGAGAACAACCATGTATTTCTATTTTTGAAAATGTTATTATGTCTATACTTCATTATAAGTTTGTCATCATAAAAAAGGAGAAGATTGAAGACCATTAGGTCTAATCGTCTCAGTTTTGATGATTAACAAAACCTATAATAAAGCACACTAATATTTATATTAGGACTTTTTGCAGTTGGAAGCAAAAAGATTAAAAAAGACAGCAAAATAGTCATTCGTACGCCCATCCGGACGCATGAGAATGACATTCGAATCAATAAAATGCATAGAATCATAACAGGTAGAGAATATCTGGACGCGCATCTGAACGCCCATCTGGATGTCTGGATTGCTAAAATGCTCCAAAAACAAAAAAAAGGTAGAGAGCATGCGGATGTGTACGCAGATGCACATGCGGACATCCTGATCACCAAAAAACTTCAATACAATTCAAGGTAGAGATCATGCGGATGAGGGTCTGGATGAGGCTTGCGGCTTTCTGGATCACCAGAAAGTCAAGAATCAGGTTGGACAGAATACATCTAGATGACAATCTAGATGAGGATCTAGACGAGGAACCAGATGTTCGAACCCTCTCTTTTGAACGTCCGAATCAGGCAAATTAAGTCTAATGGCTAGTTAGTATAATGTTTTAAATTTGACTATTAAAATCTAAATTGAGCTGTTTTTCACCCCCGTAAAATGAAAATTGTGCAAAATGATTATGACTTTTTATCTACTTGAATTATAACTACTTTAGAGTGATTTTTGTGAAGAAAAATACTTTCCCTTTTGAAGCTTTGTATTTTCAAGTGAAATAACTGTGGACTATTCTAGTGGAGTCTTTTTTCGTTTGATGAGAGCTATTCAGTTGTAACTTGGGAATGTTAAAGTGAGTGAATTTGTAAAACTTTTGACTCAACTAGAGGTGTTTAGTGTGGACAAAAGTGATTCTTTAAGGTTGTATAATTTGTATTGCTTCACCAATTGAAAAAGCTCACTAGTGGATTCAAATTCTAAACGATCAACTTGGGAGTGGATGTAGGCATCGAGTTTGGTGCTGAATCACTATAAATTTTATACATTAGTTGTGTTCTCTACTCTTTATCTTTAATTTATTTAACTTGTTGCTTAATTGGGTTAATTTTTTAATTTATTTACTTGATCATTTTATTGCACATCACTTACACATTTGGGGTTGAAAATTGGTACACTTTGCTTTAGATTTTTATACAAACTAATTCACCCCTCTCTTAGGTTGCTTTAGGACTTACAGTTATATAATTGTCCGACAGATTAAAGATTGAGAGATAATTGAGGGACAAAATAGACATAAGAGAGATAAATATTATTAAATGAGATGATACCAGTATGTGTAACAGGCATAATAGAACCATCAGCTGCGGAGATGATAGTAGGTTGTGAAGGCAAATATTTAGATCAGAAAATGTAAGAGCATAATAGAACCATCAGTTATGGAGATAGTAGTAGGTTGTGAAGGCAAAGATTTAGAGTAGAAATGTAAGAGTTATGGATCATATGGTTACAACATCTAAAGTCAATAATCCATGAAGAAGTACCTAGTGTGGCAGAACAAGCACTAGTAAAAGGTTGAGCAGTGTGACCAAGAACTGGAGAAACTATAGCCTCCAAATTAGTAGCAGAAGTGACAGGTCCTGGAAGTGTAGTCTCAGCAATAGGACTGGTGAAATCAGTGGCAGCAACAGTGGGAGTAGAAGAGTTCCAAGGGCATTGTCTTTGTCCCCTCTCTCCCCCTTTTTTATATTGGAGTTTGTGACATTTAGAAATATCATGTCCAAAACGGCGACAATACCTGCATTCAATATTGGTATTAGAAACTGAGTAGGAAGACACAAGTAGTCGAGATGTCGAACTATGCTGACGAAAAGCGGCAAGGACCATATCAACAGAACATGGAGTAATGATATTCTTACGAGTCTCATCAAATACCAAATCCTTGAGAGCTGTATCAATTAAAGGTAGTGGATTTCTATTAAGGAGAGAGGTCTAAGTGGCATCAAAATCATCAAGCAATGCCATGAGGAACTGAATAAGACGGTGAGAGTCACGGTAGATATAAAATTTTTTTGCATCACTGAGCAGGCCCACTATGGTTCAGATTCAGCAATTTCATCCCAAATGCAGACTATGTCAAAGTATATAATTGGTCAGTTAGAATTTGTAATTCGTCAGTAAAAAAATGTAACTACTTTTCACCTCACATCGATGTCATTTTTTGCTTTAAAATTTGATCACGTTAGTCTAATTTCAACCATCGATTCTTGTCTATTAAATCAAAAAACGTCAACTTGTCCCAAATAGGACTTAAGACGCCTTGGCTGACTAAAGTATGGATCTTTGACGAATATGAGGGAATTTTGGAGGAAATATCAAGTAAATTTGTTCATTATTTCTTTTCTTCCATGCTTCTGTTTCTTTCGCAATTCTAGTCAATTTTCATTTGTCATGTGTCATGGTTCATGTAATGCATTTGTTAGAAAGGAAAGCATAAACCTGCATTTGATATTCCCCAAAGTATTACAAATGCTTTGTTTAATATTTACGTAATTTTTCTTGATAATGTCGTCCTAACTATTCAACCTATTTCTTTTGAAATTCCTATTAGCTGAGCGAAAAATTAAAAAATAAATAACAAATGTTTAAAAGCAAAACAAGAAGAATTTAATTTTTTTTCCTCATCCTTTTGTAGCTTGAATCTGGATCCTGATTACAAAAACCTTTTAACGCATTTTGAGTTTAGTCCACGAATGGAAAATCACATTCTTCGTCAATTGGGAAATTTAGAAAACCATAAAATTTTTCTCATTGTACATCTCAATAGTACATACAAATGCCTCTCCTGTCTCAAAATTATTTTGTCCACTACACAAGGTTCATGATGTTTTCAAAGTTTTATTGATTCAGTGCAATTTGGCATTTGTCGTGTTGTAGGCCATGCGCTAATAAGGAAAAATTGGATCTATTGTCATGGGTTCTGTCAAATAAATCACAGCTTCTTGGAAGAATCTTTCTAAGAACAGAAAGAAATTGAGAATTAGCTATGAAATGGAGTTTATTCCTTAGTTGCTTTATGTAAATTTTTTTCCTTCTTCTTGGTAATTTGTCAATGGATACCTCGTGTTCTGTCACATTTTAGCAGTTTACTTTCTGCCTGGAAAGTTTCAATAATGGATATCTTCAGATATGGACTAATAGCTAATGGATTTTGATCTCACTTTCTGAACTACCTGGATAAAGGTTGGTTATAGCAATGTTGATGAAGTGCAACTAAGTTAAATGGACCAAGATTGGATCGTGTAATTGGAAGAACACTGAAGCAGAATGATTAGAAGGAATGGAGCAATCACATGTGTAGCATAAGTTAGAAGTATTAGCTTAGCTGATAATCACGCAAGTTGAGCTAAGAGAATGAAAGAAAGCTAAGCCAAGCTGAAGTTAGTGGATTAAGCAGTAGCATGTTCTCCAAGCATTGTATATAAGACAAAGTTAGTTAGGATAAGTTTTTCTTTTTTAATTTTTGTACAGAATGACACTTGTCATCCATTGATTGTTTACAATTTTGTATATAAACTCACTGATGTAATCGTTCTTTTTGAGAGAAATGAAATAGAGATTTAATCTCTCCAATTCATCTTTGAATTTCTTTATGGTATTAGAGTAGGTTTTGCTCTAAAATTTTTTGAAATACAAAAATTTATTATTTTTGTAATTCAAGATGGCAAATCAAGGAAGCAGCCCAAGCCCTGATGAGATTGCAGTTCAATACAATGAGGATCCTTTGAATCTTCAAGGATCAGATCATCCAGGGATGATCTTGGTGACTTCACCATTAATAGGAGACAACTTCTTAAGCTGGAGCAGATCGATCAAGAATGCACTTGGAGCAAAACTGAAGTGGGGATTTATCTCAGGAACGTGTGAGAGACCACCCAATGGAACACCAAAATTAGAGCAATGGGAGAGAGTGAACTGTATAGTAAGGTCCTGGATACTAAATTCAATCTCAAAAGAGAAAGTTGAAGCCTTCATTTACACTATTATAGCTAAAGAATTATGGGAAGAATTGAAAGAAAGATATGGGGAGTAAAGAATTATAGGAAGAATTGAAAGAAATATATGGGGTCTGAAAAGGTAGAAAAATATTATATTAGGTTGAAAAAATTATGGGATGAATTGTCATGCTTAATGCCTATACCTGTGTGTACCTATGGTACTGCTAAAGAAGTGTCTGATTTAACTTCGTTTAACAAGCTAATGTAGTTCTTGATGGGTCTCAATGATAGGTTTGATCATGTAAGAAATCAGATATTAATAATGAACCCTTTCCCATTAGTGAACAAAGCTTACTCTATGGTCTTAAGTGTTGAAAAGCAAAGGGATGTGCATAATGTATATCCAGAGAAGAATGAGAACATGGCAATGAATATGAGAGGCCAAGGTGGAAGAAGAGATAATGGAGGAAGGGGCTATGGAAGAGGAAGAGAAAGCACAGCAGGAAGAGGAGTTGGTAGAAAGTCTAGTAACAATGGGAAGGCATATCAGCACTGTAACTACTGCAATATGGATGGACACACTCAGGACACTTATTTCAAAATACATGGTTATCCAAAATGGTACAAAGGCCAGAGGGATCAGAAATGGAAGATTCAAAACTTTAGCAAGCAGATAACATATATGATAGAGACACCATTGAATATGGACTGTGAACCATAGAAGAAACAAACGATGGAAAACAAGAAACAAATATTACAGCATTGGTGTAGCAAGAACTATTGAAATTATTGAAAGGAAAAATGTCAGCAGAAGAGAAAAGCCATATCAATTTTGCCCATATAAATGATTTTACAGGTATGGTTTCTCACCACTTTGCTTTTACATTGTTTGATTGTATAAGACCTGGTGTCTAGATATTGGATACACGAGCAAGTAATCACATGTGTTCTGATTTAAGTCTTTTAAAGAGTCATAAACCAACTTCCTGTTACACACTAGTTTACTTGCCTAATGGAACTGTCAAATAGGTAAAAGGGATGGGAAATGTTGAACTATATGAAACCTTAAGTTTGGCTAATGTGCTTTATGTCCCTAACTTTCAATACAATCTCATTTCAGTATCCAAACTTGCATGTATAGCCAAGATCAAATTAGTCTTTTATCTCTCCTAGTGTTTGCTACAAGACCTACAGAGTAAGAAGACTCTAGCAGTGGATAAGCTATTAGGGAAATTATATGTAATGGATAGTTCTTGTTTTATAGGATAAAAAGCTAAAGTATGTAATCAATTGAGGGTAGGAGTGGAAAGACATTGTACTGAGAGTGATTGTGTCAATGGAAATATCAATGAAATATTACTTTGGCATCAAAAACTTGTCCATGCCTCAACAACAGCTTTGCAGCATTTATCCTTTTTAAACCCCATTATCAACAAAAGCAATGAAAGCAAAATGCAAGAATGTGAAGTGTGCTATAAAGCCAAGCAACGTAGGCTTTGTTTTCCTATTTATAAAACCAAATCAGAAAGTATATTCCAACTAATCCATGTAGATCTGTGGGGGCCATACAAACCTGACTCAATTATTAAAACACCCTATATGCTTACCATAGTGGATGATTGTAGTAGGAGCACATAAACTTTTATGCTAGTACATAAGACACAGGTAGTAATCACTTTGAGGGATTTTATGAATATAGTTATCAATGTGATAATTAAAGTTGCGAGAACTGACAATGGAATTGTAGACACCAAATTTTAATATACCATTTATTTTTTAAACATTGGGGAGGTATTTATATTTTTGGGGTCAATTTCTAATTTTTTTAATAAAATGGGGGAACAAAATCAATAATCTCAGAGGGGCAAAATAGTAATTTTTATATGTAAATATTTTTTATTAGTTTTGGGAGTTTTAAATTCATATTCTTACTTTCGTACATATTTTTTATTTTTTGTGATTTTTTTGGATTTAATTGGTATTTTTTTATATTTTACCACATAAAGGTAAAATGATAATTTTGCCTCGCGAATACCATTTTCGCTCATTTCAGATCCCAAATTTATTTTTCTAATTCTTTAAGTATCTTTCTAAATTTTCTTGTTTTTTTTCAAGATCAATAGCTATTTTTCTATATATTTTTGTTATTTAGGGGTAAAATCATCATTTCACATTGCAAATCTATTTTTTGTCAATTTTTGAGTCATAAATACATTTTCTAGGATTTTAAGTTTATTTTTAATTTTTGATAATTTTTTGAGGTCAATAACTATTTTTCTGTGTATTTTCGTTGTCCAAGAGTAAAATCGTTATTTCACACCCTGAACGCGGTTTGACCAGTTTAAGCTCTAACTTTTATTTTAAAATCTGTTTTGAATTTTTTGACAAATTTTGTAGTTTACTGTCATTTCTTTGTTTTAATTTTTAATTTTTTGGGTTAAAAATATTTTTTTTTAAATAAAATTAAAATTTTTATTACCGGTGGCATTTTTATTATTTTGTAGTATTTTTGGTGACCAAAACAACTAGTTCTGTAAATACCCCACATTAAAATCAGAAAAAGGAGAGAAGAAAAAAAGAAACCCTAAAAACACATTTACTTTTAGTCTTTAGGAATCAAAACACACACAAAAACCTCCCAAAAACACACACACAAGCCACCGTTCTTAATTACTTTTCATTGTTCATCTTCACTTTCAAGGAGCACTACTATTCATCATAAGAGGTTTCAAGCTTCAAAAAAGGTAATTTCTTAACTTTTTTTTATATATTTTTTATCCATTTTCGTTCATATCTTTATTTGAAAATCTGATTAGGTGTTCTAATTTCTTGAAATTTTAGGTTGAGTTTTGTTTATTGATTTTCTTATTCAATTTGGTTTCTGAATTCTAGTTTTATTTTTGGGCTTATACTTTTACTTTTTCTCCCTAAAATCACCGATCTTCAATCACACACCACCATCAGCTTCCCTTGTTTCTGTTCTATTTCAACTACCAATCAAAAGGTAGAACCACAACAACACCATTTCTTTCCCTTAACCTGTAATAACATAAATAATCTCTCCCTCCTTATTCCTAAACTCATTGCTATCAACAACCGCATAACTACCCATAGTAGTCCAAATCAGCAATCAACCCAAGAATTCCAGCTGCAAAACCCAGCCTCATCTTTAATCACCTATACAACCGCAGCTCCACCATCACAATCCTCTCCTCCACTAGCAACATCTTCTATACTTACAAAAACAGCCAAGGCAAATTCAAAACAATCTCCTGACCACCGAAACCATAACCACCCAAATCAGCCCTCGAAACTGATCATCAACCACCAGAACTCTCAATTCACAAACAACCACCAACATTAGTAGGCACACCACCAGATTTTATTGCCCCACTCATCTATTAGACCCTGCCACTGGTCAACAACCGCTCGTTACCCCTCTTTTGTGCCCATTGACGCCCAATTGCAACCAGCACCACTAAGATCCCTCTACTACCGCTAATTCAGCCATAAATTTGCACCCCAATGTCCACCAAATAAACCCAATTTCTAGTCAAACAACCCATTAGCACCTCCCATCAGCGCCATTGCCCACTACCTGCAAAATCACAAGAACAACCAAATCAAACCATTAATTATCAATTCCCACAACCAACCCAGCAACTCCAGCTCAAGACCGAAGCTCTGCCAGAAACCACAACAGCGCCATACAACCGCCACCTCTCATTAGCCGCTCCAATACCTCGTCACCCCTCCCTTGTGCCCATTGATGCCCAATTGCAACCGGCTCCCTCTAAAGCCCTCACCACTGTCCACTGAATCAGCCTTACCCTTACTGCCATTGAAACCCCAAGCTCTCGCCACCCCCAACTTCCTTAACCACTAGCATTTGCCCACTGTCACCGAAGATATCCACCACCACATCTCCATCTCATCTACTGCGAAAAAGGAAATCAATTTGGGGAAAGTTTGACTTCGTTGTTTTCTGGAGAAAATTGATGAGAGGGAGAACAGAAAGAGATGGAGAAAATGAAGAAAGACAGAGGCAAGAAGAGCGAACGAGAGAGACGAGATACATAGAGAGGGGGCAGAAAAAGAAAAATAGAGAAAACAAAAGAGAAGATGAACAAAGAGAGTGAGAACCAGGGGAGAGAGAGGGAATGAAAAGGTGAGATACAAAAGGAAAGGGAAGAGTTTTCTACAGGGGTGAGGGTTTAGTTTTAAAGTTTATTCCTTTTTCCTTTCTTCTAATTAATTGGGCTTTAGTTTAGATATATAGTTTATTTTCTCTTTTAATTCAATTTTGTAGTTAATTAGTTGATTTAGTCATTTAGATTAGTTTAAATCTCATTTTTTTTCTTTTTTTCTTGTTTAATATAAAATTAATGTTTGCATTTAAATCCTTGAGTCTTGATCTGTTTTGTTATAATCTAATATTCTTTTGTTTTGTTCATTTAAAGTCCGTGATAATTATAAATTGACCCCCTGGATTGTACATTCTTTGGGCTAGGTCCCTAATATGCATATTGACCCCCTAAATTTCATGTGATTTCAATTAAGTTCTAGATAATTATAATTATGCCCCTCAAATTGTTAGAATTTACTATTTTTCCCCTTTAATTTGCTTTATTTTGTCCCACGATCCTTGATTAGTTAAAATTTTTTAATTTTACCCCTTAAGTGTTATGGAATTTCATTTTTAGCCCCTTAGTTGTTAGAATTTATTTTTTATCTCAATTTTTTAATATTTATATATTTTAGAATTTGTTTGTTTATACCGAAATACCTTGATTTGTTTGTTCATCTTGATTAGTATTTGTACTGGGTCTTCGAGAGGTATCCCTATTCCTTGTTGATTTTTCTTATGTGCTCCAATGTGCTCTTATGTGATTTATTATACATTTTCTTCACGTGTTTCGTATTTTTATATGCTCTTTGCGTATTTATTCACTTTACGTTATTTAATTTTGAATTTTATTATTTTGACAAAAATGTAATATTTTTGTATTTAGTTAGTCAATGTAATAGTTAGGTTACATTTCTTATACTTTTAGTAAAAATTTTGTATTTAGATAGCAAGTGTAATAAATAGGTCATTTTTACTTTTTCCCCTTAAAATTGTAACTTAAACCCCCTGATGTAATAGTTAGGATTTATGTGCTTTTGTGTGCTTATGTACTTATTTGTTTTACCGCTTTCCTTAGAACTTGCATTTAGATATCATACTTACATGTTATGTGGTCTTATGTACTCTTATATGTCTTTATGTGTTTATTTGTTTTCGATTCATGCTTTTATTGCTTTGTTCACGTTTTACTAGTTTTTATTATTCCGTCACCACACTAATCTAACGCTGATTGTTGGTTTTTTTCATTTTCTCACTAATCTAATGCTAGTGGGACATTCCTAGAATGGGTTAGTTCAACGCTAAACCCTCAGGGCATGTTAGTGTTAGGTGCACTCGTGTGCATTTCATATCATTTTACACACTAATTTTTTAAGAAAATTTTCATTTTTGCATGATTTGTATATATTTTATTATCTATTATCTATTTTTGACAAAAATTCAGTGCATGACATTTAGGTTACATTTTTATTTAGAAGTTAAGTCATCTTGTGTGCTCCAACTAGAAATAGTCACCTACTCACGTGGAAAGCGGTGGCGTACATGACGTTCCTCCCTCCGTAAGTATGAATATTCAGTCACGAGTTATTAGTCTCCCGTACGCGTTATGTTGCATCCCCACTTTTTTCGACCACTTATTATCTATATTATTATTTTTCTTTTCTTTTTGCATTTTATTTTGCATTCACACTTGTGACTCCCTCAAGGCCTCAACTTGGGTTTCACAATTAATGCGATAATTTCGATCAAACCTTGACGGAACATTTCAACCCTTCCGATACTTATATTTAGATCAAGGATTTGTAGTCATATAGATACATTCAAACGCAATAGAATTTAGGAGTTAATTTAGGAATCTTGATTAAATCTCGCAACTAGCCTCGACTAGGTGGAAAGGGTGTCTTAGGCGCGAGCCTTTGCCTTCCCTTTCTTCAAATGTGACTCTCGGACCTTCTTCTCTCGCTTTTTTGTAGACCGGAGTTGAAAAAGAGTTTTAAATATTTTTTCTAAAAATTTTATTTTTGTTTTGTTAAATAATTTTTCGGATGACTTGGTATACCCTAACTCAATACCAAGTGGCGACTCTATTTTTTTTAAAAATAAAATCCTTTTTAAAATTAGTTGGCCAAAACTGTTACACTTTTACTCCCGACCTTATTTTATTTTAAAATATCATTTTTTTAAAAATACATTTTTTACTAAAAACTTGATTTTCATTACACATGCACGGTTTTTTCAAAACTTTATTTTTTCGAAATAGATCATCGGACCGAATCGCCTCTTTTTGAGACGCGACAGTCAATGACACTACCGTGTATCATTTTGGGGTGCGAAAGGAATAGAATTCACAAGTGCAGAATATCAAAAATTGTTCAAAGAAGAAGGAACTGAATATCAGAAAACTTGTACATATACACCCCAACAAAATGGAGTGGTGGAAAGAAAACATAAGCATCTCCTTCAAGTAACTAGATCACTCATGTTCCAGGCAAACCTTCCAACGAAATTCTAGCCATTTTCTATCCTTATGGTAACTCATATCATAAACAAGATTCTAACCTCAATACTGGACTGCATACTTCTTTTGAAATCTTATTTAACAAAAAACCAGATTACTCCAACCTTAAAATCTTTGGTTGTTTATGTTATGCAACAAATACCTTACCACTAAAGGACAAGTTTGACACAAGAGCACACAGATGTATATTTGTTGGTTATATCCAGGGACAAATGGCATACAAATTATTTGACTTGGATTCAAATAGGGTGTGTATAAGCGGAGATGTGAAATTCTACGAAAATAGTTTTCCTTTCATACAATCCTAGGAATCAGATAACTAAATTTCCTTACCGTTGATACCTATTGAACCTAACACGGAACCAGAAACCATAGACATTCATCACCAAAAAAATAGTGTCCCTAGAAACACAAATCAAGAAGCGGATGATTGGAAACAGGTGATAACAGAGAGAAGATACAACCTAATAAGCTAAGAAGAAGCTCTAGGGTGAGAGTGAGGCCAACTTGGTGGGAGGATTATGTGGCTGATAGTATATTGGAGAATAGCTTACAAACTGCTATTGTCAATTTGATAACAAATAAGAAAAGGACCTCAAAACATACACCAACCACTTTTTCTTTTCAAACCTCACCAGACTTAAATAGAGAACACATGTCTTTCTTGGCAAACCTAAACAATTTGCAAGAACCACTAACATATAGTCAAGCATGCAAAGACAAAGGATAGAGAAAAGCAATAGAGGAAGAATTAAATGCACTAGAAATGAACAAAACCTGGGAGTTGATTAAACTTCCAAGAAGAAAAATAGCTATTGGATCGAAATGGGTGTATAAGGTAAAACTAAAACCAGATGGTACAATGGACAGACTGAAGGCAAGGTTAGTTGCAAAGGGTACTATCAAACTAAAAGAGTGGAATATCAAGACAGCTTCTCACCAGTTACAAAGCTGGTTATAGTGAGACTTTTTATTACTATTGCAGTAGAAAAGACTTAGTATTTTATCAACTTGATATAAATAATGTGTTTCTACATGGCACATTACAAGAAGAAGTGTACATGTTGCCACTAGAGGGGTACAATAAAGCATGTACAGAAAAGGTGTGCAAACTCAGAAAGAGCCTTTATGGTTTAAAACAGGCATCTAGGCAATAGAATGAAGAATTCAGCAATAAATTGAAGGCTTTTGGATTCAAACAAAGTCAGCATGATAATTGCTTGTTTATAAAGCAAAGTAAAGCAAGCTTTATAGCATTATGGTTGTATATGGATGATGTGTCGGTAGGAGGTAGTAGTTTAAAAGAAATTGAAGCTCTAAAGGAGTATTTTCTTGAACTTTTTACTATCAGAGACATGGGGGAAGCAAAATACTTTCTCGAACTTGAAATATCAAGAACCAAGAAGGGAATCCATGTTAATAAGAGAAAGTATGCTCTAGATATAGTGAGTGATGCAGGATTGATGGGAGCTAAGCCTGCCAAGACACCCATGACTAAAGGAACAAAGTTATCAAGTGAAGAAGGAGAACTGATAGATAATCTAGAACCATACAGAAGACTTATTGGGAGGCTACTATATTTGAATTTTACCAGACCAGACTTAATGCATGGTGTGCAACAACTCAGTCAGTTTGTGCAAGCATCAACTAAGTTACATTGGCAGGCAGCATTGCATTTGGTGACGTATGTGAAAGGATCTCCATCACAAGGCCTATTTTATTCAACTGAAAATGACTTTGTTCTGCAAGGTTACTCAGATGCAGACTAGGCTTCATGCCTAGATACTAGAAGATCTTTAACTAACTATTGCATCTACCTTGGAAATGCTTTTATCTTGTGGAAAACAAAGAAGCAAAGCACAATTTCAAGGTCCTCAGCAGAGGCAGAATACAAGAGTTTAGCAGCAATTATGTGTGAGCTGTAGTGGATAATGTACATATTGGCAGATTTTAAGATGTCACCTCCTCTACCAATACCACTTTGGTGTGACAACAAGGTAGCAATACATATTAGAAAAAACTCAATTTTTCATGAGAGGAAGAAACATATAGAAATAGACCGCCATTTGATGAGAGATAAATACAAAGAAGGTTTTGTTAAGCCAATGCATGTTAGCTCACAAACTAGTTAGCAGGTCTATTCACCAAAGCGTTAGCTACACCTCAGTTCAATGCATTGTTGTGCAAGTTGAGCTTAGGTGACTGTCACCAAGCTACAACTTGAGAGGGGGGTGATGAAGTGCAGCTAAGTTAAATGGATTAAGGTTGGATCATGAGATTGGAAGGACACTGAAGTAGAATGATCAGAAAGGATGGAGCAGGCACATGTATAGCATAAGTCAAAAGTCTTAGCTTAGTTGATAATCATGTAGGCTGAGCTAAGAAAATAGAGAGAAGCTGAGCCAATCTGAAGTTAGTGGATTAAGCAGTAGCATGTTCTCCAAGCATTGTATATAAGACAAAGTTAGTTAGGATAAGTTTTTCTTTTTTGATTTTTGTATAGAATGACACTTGTCATCCATTGATTGTTTACAATTTTGTATATAAACTCATTGATGTAATCGTTCTTTTTGAGAGAAATGAAATAGAGATTTAATCTCTCCAATTCATCTTTGAATTTCTTCAAATGTCTTGACCAATATCGGGCTTTGACATTTTCAAGGTTAAGTGTTATGATTAACTTCTACAAGAGACATTTAACATTATATTTCATGTTTAGTTGTTTCTTTCTTTTTTAGTGACTACTAATCGTATGTTAATTATGAATTATCACGAATTCATCTTTCTTCGATTCTCCACAACGAAACCCCCAACCCCCCCCCCCCCCCCAAAAAAAAAAAAAAAAACACCACAAACAATAACAACCAATAAATAAATAAATAAATAACAGAGAAAATTCCTTTCTTCAATTTGTTAGGCATGATTCACACATCTTACCAATACTAAATCAGGCCAGTTTGGACTATCCAAACTGAGCCCAAACTGGATGGTTGGGCTATCCAAGCTGATGTATGTTGTTCTTTTCTTACTTGAAGAAGTTTTCACACGTGTACTAAAAATTTAGTTTTTTTTTTTAAATCCTCCTTCCCTATGTTTTTTGATCAAATACTTTGGCTGATAGAAAAAAGGTTTAAAGCAACTTTTGAAGTTTTTTATTTATTTGATAATACTCTAGAATTAACTTTCAATTTCAAATATAAACTAGAATATTCTAATGCTTCAATTAAGAAATTATTCGTTCCCCGTACTACTATGACACTTATTTTCATATCTATAAAATATAATTTCTAAGAAAAATCTATTTTACTTCCAGTCAATCAAATTAGTTTTCATATCAATTTTATTCTGAAATCTATTTTTCCGTAATGAATTATGAAAAACGAATTGCAAGCTTCCACTTGCGAACGATCTATCTTACTTTTTGATGAAATATTCCGAAGAAAATGAAATGTCTAGGTGGAGAAAAAAAAATTAAAGAACTAACGGCCACCAGATCTTTTTCTTAATTTAGAACATTAATATAATATGACCACGGTTTCGATACTTAAAAGCCATACTTTTTTGTAGGTAACGTAAGAAAAGGGAATCTAGAAGAATCTTTTCTTTTTTTTTTTTTGGCTTAAAAGCTAGGAGAATCTCAAGCAGCATTAAACTAACAATGATTTTGTACTCATTCGACAAAAAGTTGGATCTCCACAAAGTTTACTTTGACAAATTAATTAATTAATTTTGCAGCGTTTAATCTCCATGTATGGTCAACGTTTGTTTTTGTGTGTGTAGGAGTCGCAACGACCCGAAAACACTTGATAAAACTAATTCGAAATAGGGAGTTTGGGTTTAAGTTTGGTGGGTTTGGGTTGAAATCGGGTTAGACCCGAGCGACCTGAAAAGAAAACTAGTTGGATTTGGGTTGACTCGCGAGCCTGAAAAAAAAAAACTAATAGTTTGTAACTTTGTTTCACCTATCTATATTCAAATACAGATTTCATCCATTGGATAATTAATCAAGCAAATCGTAAGAAAAACTGAGAATTCTACCTAGATTTATAAGAGTAAATTGTAAGAGAAATCAAGTGTGTGTTAGTGTGTGACTTTGATGTTAATGTGCGTGCAAAAAATGTGTTTACTCCTTGTGTGTGAAAAGTGTGTGTTAGTCTCTTTTCTTCTCCTCCTCCCTCTTTTCTTTTTTTTCTCTTTCCTCTTTTTTTTTTTTTGGGTCTACGGGTCGACCCATCAACCTATGGCTAGTCGTGTTCGGGTTGATTTTTCACAGGTTGACCCGTCAGCAAATGGGATTCAGGTTGGCAGGTTTTCTGTTATACATGAGTTTCAACCCGATCTGATTATCACCCTCTGTTTGTGTGTGAGAGAGAGAAACTGTGCATAGATCAAAGAGTCAAAAGGGATGAATAACAGAAGAAGTAGTTGTCAGCAAATTGATTAATTGGTTTTCCGTTTGGTCAGCCTTGAGAATTATATAATCATTTTTTATACTTTTTGCATGAACCAGCCAAAATATGGAACAAAACCTATTTTTTTGTAATACAATACCCAATGCATGTTTTTAAGCCTTCTCAACACGTCCCCGGATTTTTTTTTTCCCCCTTTTTTGGAAGGAAGCCTTGACAGTTCTGATTTCGGATTCGTTCCAAAGCAGAACTATTCGCCATAGACAATTTTAGTTCAAATAAAATATAACTTGTGTTCTCAAGCATTTATGTCTATCCACAGAAAAGCAAATATTTAAGAGAAAAAAGAAATCAGTTGATTAACTTGAACCTAATTATAATATAATATAGCAATTGGTCCTGTCCAGTCTAGCTGGTTTTATGAATTGTTGCGTCCTCGCCCCGAAAGCGCTACACGAGATGTTAGCAGGTCTTGGTTCTCGCTAGAACTCAAGCGATCAAGAAGAGAATCCATTTTATTCTATCTCAAATGAAACAATTTATAACAGTTCTTCTATACGACGTAGAAAAACATTAGCTTGAAGGAAAAAGCTAATACCACTTAAAATTATCATAACGACAACATTTCTTTATTAATTATAAGGACAAACAGGAATGAAAGTTGAGAACGTTAAAGTAAGTACAATAATCACTCGAAATCAAATGCAACCCCCCCCCCCCCCCCCCCCACACCCCAAACAAAACACCAAAACAAACAGCCCACAAAAACAAAACAAAAAAGCCCCAAAAAAAAAAAAAAAACCTCAATACTCATCATTATAACCAATGGTTTAAATGAACGATACATGAACACATGAGTAATAAGACAAAAAACCCTTAACATATTTAGTTACCAGCACCATCTGGATTGATCTTGTGCTTGCTCTTGATATTCTTAACACCAGATGAAATAGCTTCACAAATCGTCTCTCCCACCATTTGGGAGACACGTTTCCTATCTTTCGGAATCACGCTTCCGTGCTTCTTTGTCGATGTCTCGCCGCTTGCCTCAGCTCCTTTTCCCTTAATATTCATTCCCTTGTCCGCCATTTCAGTCTTAATGTGCCTTTGTGTGTGTCTGTGTGTGTTTATGGAGTATTAGTGTGTTTGAATGAACTAATAGCTTGTTCTGTGTCTCAATTGTATGGTATGTGACTGGTATTTATAGTACATGGGAAACTTGGCTCATCATAAAATAATGTTACATTACTATTGGTCCTTGATCATTATACTTTCACTTGTGTGTGTGTGTGTGTGTGTTTGGGGAGATTAGTTGACGAGCCTTAAAGAGTTCAAATCACCTTGCGTATGTAAATGGCCGTGCGTGTGACTCGGTAGCGTATTGCGGTATAAGAACGTAGAATTCACTTGAATTTTTTTTTTTCATTGTGGTTTTGTGCGTTTGGGTGTATGTTTTGTTGTGGGATGGGGAAGAAGGAAGACTTGACCCGTTAAGACTTGCTACTTTTGATACACCAAAGCTCAAAATTTGTCCTAATCAGTTTTTATCGTTATCTTTGCTATTCCTTAGTTTTTCTTTCTTTATTTTCTTTTTTGGTTTTGGTTTTCAAAAACAAGAAGATGAAAGAGAAACGGGAAAGAAAATAGCTTAGGACTTCCTTTGTCGAAGGAAATAAAAAAGGAAAAAAAATTAACCACTTAGGACCCAAAAAATGGGACGAGTCCAGCACCTTCGAGATTTTGGAGAAAATTGATAAAATTTAAATAAAGTATCGGTCTTTGACATAATTTAATGAATTGTGGAGGAAAATATCAAGAAACTTGTTCATTCATTTCCTGCTACACTTTTGTTTCTTCTACAATTTCATTTAAATTTATTTGTCATGACCCTTGACTCATGTAGTGCTTGCCTCACAATTCTTTAGTGCATCACAAAAAATTTAGAAGTATTTTCCTTGATATATGTCAGTCCTAAATCTCCAACCTTCTTTCTTTGAATATTGTGGTTAGGCAAATGCAAACGTAAAAAATAAAATAACTAATGTGCCAATAACTATACAATTTGAAACTTCTTTCTGATCCTTTTGTATTTTGGCTTGAATATTCGTCTTGATTAAAGCGAACTTTCAAAGCATTAACAAATGCTCGTTAGTTTATAAATGCAAAACCACATCTTTCGTCGTAGGTTGGCAGCTTTAAATTTGCCCAAAATTCAGATTGCTTTGTAAAATAACGTGTTACCAGATGCAGTTAAAAATTCTGAAAAAGAGCTGGAACGTTTGTTTCAAAATATTCCACTTTAACTCATTCGTAAAAATTTTTTGCTTTGACATGTTTTTACGCGTCTGCGAGTTCTCAAAAACGGATAGCATAAAGCTGAGGAACGCGGACGACAAACAAAACGCGTCCGTATTTATGTTGATCTGAATCATAATTTTTAATCCAAGCTGAATTAGTTAACAAAGATTCCAGTTTTGTATAATGAACGTTTGTGCATTGGTTAATGAACCTGAATCCTGTCATGCAAAATAACATTAAAAAACGAAAAGTTTGGACACTTTAGTGTAACTTTTTACTCGTCCTTTAGAATTAAAGATTTTAAAGATCAATGTCAAAAATTAGATAAATTCTACTAATTCAATTCACACTTTTAAAATGGAACTGTGCTTGTGGTATGTGGTACCTATTTCGGAACAAATTGGCTTTGAAAGTAAGATAATTTATAAAATTGGTTAGCTATAGATCTGTAAAAAAAAAAAAGAAAAAGATATAGAGAAAATTCTTTAAATTTGTGCAAAATTGCTTCTAGTGGTTTAACTGGACTGCTTCTATCTATCTCCTTTGTCCTTATACGGTTGTACAAATGATAAAAAATGCTGAATTTTCTTCTAACTCAAAATAGGATAACTTGTACTGCAATCTGAAATTCTGTCAATTAACTACAGTGGAAGGCAAAATTATAACAAATGTACCATGATTTGTGAAATGTCACAAGTGCGACTCTTTAATAAATATGAAGTCTCAAATCTTGACTAGTCACGAAAAATTTGATTTGGTACTTGCACAAATTTATTTTAATGTTTAAATGTTTGATCAACATATATGTTGTTATGTTACTTTCGAAAAGGTCAAATTTGTACTCGGAATTATTGACTTGCATGAAAGACTTTTAAACTCCGATCACTGCCTCTGACAAGGACCAGCTTTTTTTTTTTTTTTTAACAATTGGGGGAAGGGAAAAGGGAACTTAACCCACTCAACTCCAACTGAAAGGAGGAATGGTAACTAAGCGTAAACTATACCCCACAAATCCATTCCAAAAGCCATGGTAACTTTTAGAGGGACCGAACAAGGACCAGCTTTTTGTCAAGATTCCTATATTAGTACTAACTTGGATTCTGTGTGTAACAAGATAATCTTAAAACCGCGTTCAGCTTACTAGTACTCGAGTAATTTAATAAACAATAATTGAACAAGTCAAACATTAGAAGAACTAATTAAGAGAAAATAAAGAAATGTTTTAAGCCTAAAAAGTCCAATGTTTCACACAGTTTGCGTAGTAAGTAAATTGCCACAAAACATGTGAGAGACAGAGAAAAGTATAGGGAGAGTTGCAATGAGCAATGATATCTCGTTTCAAGTCCAGAGTCAACTTACTTGAAGAAAAGGTGTAATATATGTCTTAAATATGGAGTTTCTTGTAAATATTCTATAATAAACAGATAACAACAATTAGCATCCAATTGAGAGCTGGACTCATGAAGAATGCATAATAGCTAATATTCTGCTTATATAAAAAAATTGAATCTATACTTTCGGCATTTGAAAAAATTGTAGATTCGCGGATTAGTTTTCCTTTTCTTGTTCTTTTTTCTTTTTTTTTTTCTTGGATTTTGTTTGAATGGTTATTCTGCACTTCGTTTATAACATTGGTTAAATGGACAATAAAGAAATATGTATGTTTCCTACCAACACAATAAGCAATAAATCGTTTATAAATATAGATGGAAATGTTTTAGCCGTACAGCAAATTAACGCGGCATCTATTTCTTGTACTTGGGACAATCAAGAAATCAAGCCTCTTAAAGACTTACATAATTATAACAATTAAAGACTTGCAATTTGAATATAAACTATAGTAACGAAAACATTTCTATGTTTATTTTAATTCCAGTAAACAATAGACATGGATAAATGTTAATTCATTGGAAGAGAATCGACATGGAGAAAAAGGCTTACTAATCTAGGATTGGTCTTTTGCTTGTTCTCGACATATTTAACAGTAGAAAAAACAAGGCAATTTTTTTTATTATTGTTATTTAAAAAAAAATCCCCAAAAAGTCCCCACTTTGAGGTCTTTTTTTTTTGGGTTCTAGATTTATAGTCGCCACAGAAGAGGTATGCGGCAACATTTTTTTTTTCCCAACATGTGCAGGTGTGTGTCAGGAGGGCTTTTGTGTAATTTCAAAAATAATGTGAGAGTCACTGTACAAAGCTTGTATGGTGACCGTCTATAAATTTTTTTTTTAGTCCGAATTTTTTTTTTGTTTTTTTTGGGGAGGGGGAGGGGGGGGGGGGGCTTTGTGCAATATAGCTTAAATTGTGAGAGTCACTGCACAAGCTTTGTGCGGTGACTCTCACAATTTGCTCAAAATTGCATTCTGCTCCTCTTCAATTTTTTTTTTTTTTTAGTTTAGGGGGGCTTTTGTGCAATATAGTGTCAATTGTGAGAGTCACCGCACAATTTGCTAAAAATTGTATTTTGCTCCTTGATTTTTTTTTTAAGTTTAGGGGGGGCTTTTGTGCAATAGAGTATAAATTGTGAGAGTCACCGCACAAGCTTTGTGCGGTGACTCTCACATTGAATTCAAATTAAAGCCATTTGGACTGTGACATTTGGCTTTGAGCCTGGTGTTACAGCCTTGCCATGCATGCACATGCACGCCTGCAGCCTACACTGCCATGCAGAAAAGAAAAGAAATGGGTTTGTTGACCAAATTCGAAAGGCCTTTTTTTTTTTTAATTTGCTAAAAGCCAACCAGACGACTCTATAATTGTAGTTATTCCTTCTTTATTCTTCATCCGTTCACAAACTTCAGCATAACCAAACCAAACTTCAGACAATTTCTTTCTTTCTTCTTCTCTTTCTCTTACTCTCTTGCAAAACCTGCTTTCTTCTGTTGATTTTTGTTTCTCTATCTCCGTCCATAATGTGTGAATATTTATCTTTGTAATTGTTTTTCTCTTTCTCTTTTTTTTTTTCTCTGTAATCGACTTATAACTAAAATGTATGTTTCATGTTGTAGGAGGCTTTTTGGGTTGGAAGTGCAAGAGGCTTTGTGGGTTGGAAGTTGCAGGAGGATTGCAGAGGTTAGAAATTATCACATTTAGTAGGATTTTTGCATTAGAAGGTTAGTATTCCAAATACCTGTTTAAATATTTTATAAATAGAGTTAGGTTTAATATTTTTGTTAGATATTAATAAAATGCTAAATACTAGTTTAATTATCTATCTCTTTTTTATTGTTATTGGTTGATGAAATGTGTATATATTTAGTTTGCATGTATAATAATTATTCAGTTATTAAATTAGTTTTATGTATACCGTAACTATCATTTTAAGTTAATCCGTCAGTTTATTTTCTCACATGGCCGGAGCTTTATTTTACTTCATATTTATGAAGTACTATAATTTGTAGCTTAACACTTATGCTTTAAAACTGTTCAATTTTTAGTCCTATTATTTTTCATTTTCACGGTGAATTTTTTGTCCTTATTGTTGTTCGAATTTCATATATTGGGCCCTTATTATTGCTGAAATTTCATTTTGGACCATTAATTTGCTGGAATTTATATTTTTTGAACTTGAAATTGCTGGAAATATGATTTTGACCCTTCCGTGGTGGCTGTAATTTTCATTTAGTCCCATTAAGTTGCCGAAAATTAATTTATTGGCCCTCAAATATTTCGAAAAATATTGATTGTCCCCTACCTAGTAGCTGGAATTTTTGGATTAGTACCTTTAAGTTGCTGAAAATTCTTTATTGGTCATTATGTTAAAATTATTTTAATTTTATTATTGTGATTATATTATGTTAAGATTAAGTTTATCTTGAAATATTTAATTTTTCATGGATTATTAGTTATGTAAAAATGTAGATTATTATAGATAATAAATTAGTCATTATGTTAAAATGTAAAATTACCTTTATTATTAAGTTAAAATATTATGTTAATACACTCATATTACATCATCTAAATAGTATCGGGAGTGTGTGGAATAGTGTTACCGCCAAGGATAATATGATTAACCTTGTTAGCTGTTATTTGTACTTGGAAGGTGTAAAATATTTTGTAATATAAGCTTTAAAGTCACCTGTGTTGCGTATGTTAATGTACGTGTCTAAACATGTGAGTCGGTTTTATGTATGCCTTTAGAGGTATATATCATTTCTTCAACCATGATTTTTCTTTGTGGTTTACTGTGTACGGTTCTGCGGGCTGTTTTTGTTGGTCGGGCGTGCAATATAGGCCGTGAAGGGTCGTGTCTTTTGGACATAAATACTAATCAGTTGAACACGAAAACTTTAAATCGTATAATATTGACGTGATTAAAAAGTCATTCAAGTATTATTTAAGGTGTATTTTCCTCCATAACGAAAAAACAATAAGGTAATTTTTTTGCCCATAATTAGAAACCAAATTCACCATGATATTTTACTTTTTACAAGAGATGGGAAGAATTCTTATACGGAGAATAACAAAGTCATGGGAACATGACAAAGGGTGTTGATATTAGCACTCTAATTTTCATTACTAGCATTTTAGTTTTTGTTATTGGCACCTCACTTTTACACTCATAAAATTAAAGTAAATAAAAGTGCCAATAACAAAAACTGAAGGTTATTATAACTATCCTATGACTAAAATACCCGGTTAACCTCTCAAAATTATTGATATTTTTTTCTTCCCATATCACTTAGGCATATTTACCCTTGTTCTTTTGGACACTTAGAGGTCCATCTAAAATCTCATGTGTGAAAAACTAGTGATTTGAATTTATATATGTATTTGTAACTTCCATTTGTAATTTACCAAGGTGCTTATCCAAAATATTACAAAGACATATATTCTATTGTAGATTTACCAAACAAAAGGAAAGTAAAATAAAAAATCATAGTGTTTGTGTAAGGGAGATTTGAGCATACATGCAACAGAGTAAATCAATTTTATTTTTATTTATTTCAACACAAATAAATTTGTTGGAATCAATTCCATTTATTGAAGCCTTAAAAAAAAGTAACTTGCAGATTAAGCTGTAAAAAATTAAATTTATATTAATTGTAATTGATACTTCTTTTTCAATCATATAAACAAGTTGTGCTTTTAGTCATTGTTGATTATTGGAAAGAATTTTGGGTATGAATCAAAGAAAGCCGAATGAATGGGGCCGAAATTGGGCAACAAGTGAATGTTAAGCTGATGGAGCAAAAAATGGGATTGCTCCTTTATCTTCTATAAGGAAAAATGTTGAATAAATACATTTATGATTTATAAATTTTTACTTTTCTAATTAATTGATATGTGTAGTTTATATGATGAAGTCAAATCCAACTCTAAAAGCAACCGGCATTATTCGATCTCTATTCGCATGTTGTATCTTAAGCATTCTCTTGATTATGATTTTCTACATTTTAAGTAATGTTATTCGGCAAATTGAACATATTTTTGTTTTTAATAATAGGAAATAAAAAATATAGGTGTCGAGTTTGTGTAATAATAAAATCTTACTATAGAAAATATAAACTTTGTATATAGTAGCGAGTAGGGTCGTCTTCACAGGGATTGGGGAAAATTTTGTTTCTTTTACATTAAAGACCACGGGGATTTGTTTTAAAGATTCAAAAATAAGTAATCAACTAATTATAAAGACAATAAGTAGAATTTAAGAGAGATTGGTTCACACAATTTTTAGACAATGATATGTACAAAACTCTAGCCAAAGGTACAATTTTTCATATATGGTTCACACAACTGATCCTTGATACAAGAATGATTTAATTATCCATTAATAGATTGGTTATAGCCATCAACAAGCTTTCACAACCAAATCTTACTTACTTTATCGATAGTCAAGGTTCGACTATTGTCTATTTTTCTAACCAAGAAATAACCCTAGGTACGATCGTAAGATTTAATTCCTCAATTGCAATCGAAACTAGAAAAGCCCAACCCTAACCAATAAACACGCTATGAGAATTTATTTAAGCTAGATCATATGTTTCCCTAATATGAAACTAATCATGTTAGTTACCACTGGAATTAATCAATTAAACAATTACGGATTCAATTGATTAATATGGCTATAGATTATTATATTAATTCAAATATCGGGCCCTTAACATTCAAAGAACAAAATAATCATAAAAAAATTAAATCAAAGATTATGCAAATGTCAATGAATAAAAATTCGATCTCACAGATATTGGAACCAAACATTCAAATTGACCCCTGACTAGAAAGAGTAAATTAGTTGCTCTCCATGGAAGAAAGCAATACAAAAGTTGAAGGAAGAAATACTAGAGAGAAAAGAAAATAAACATCTGCTTAGTCTCTCCCCAAGAAAGTCATGTCTTTTTTCCTTAGAGAAGATCATGCTCTTTTTCTATCCTTTTCCTAGTTTCTTTCCTAATTTTTAGCAATAAAGTACTTTCCAAATTCTCCTCTTGGAGAAATATCCTGAAAATAAGGAAACAAATAGAAAATAACTTCCTAACATAAATAGACTACTAGGAGGAAACGTTCATCCTAACTTCAACTCAAACTTGGAAGATTCTTCCACACGTGCTGAATTTTTTGGAATTCCTGTCTTGACCGTGAGAGTTTGACACGACCACGCCAACATCGTAGATGGTTTTTCTAGAAAATTTTTTAGCTTTCTTTTATTTCCTTTCTTTTTATATATTCCTACAATTAACACCAATTTACCAACCATGAGTAGAATCCATCAATTAGCACAATATTTGGTAATAATAAAAAGAAAATAAACATAAATCAATCTACCAATTTGCACCCTATCAAAATGTTTATGCAAAATCGTTAACAATGCAATTTAGAAATTAAAGTTCATGTTCAAATCTCACCATTTGTGAAATTTAGTCTAACTATGTGTTAGTATTTATCAATCTATTTATAGGCTAATTTGTCATCTATCTGTATTGGTACCCTAGCTCTGGGTTGGTCGTAATCTTTAAAAAAAAAAAAAAAAACAAACAAACAAACAAACCCGAGAGAATAGTATGCTAAAGACTCTGAAGCTAGATATTACATCCACCACTATCGAGTGCAAGCTTTCTATATCCTATCCTATTAACCCTGAAATTGATTTGAATGCAACCACTCCCCTCTGTAAATAAGCTCCTACCTAGAGGAGTTAAGACTCTCAAGACCAAGAGAAAAGATCTCACAGAGAGAGCAAACCAAAAATTCTGCTGGCCCCGGCCATGGAGCCTTTTGTGTCGGTCAATCCTCCGGCCCGTTTTTCAACAAATACATCAGTCAGGACCTTTTGGGCTATCTAAATTGAGCTCAAACTGGATGGAGCCGGGTTATTCGACTATGTCCAACGAATGCATCAGTCAAGACGTTTTGGGCCATCTAAATTGAGCCCAAAATGGATGGAGCTGTTATTCCAATCTTGCCCTATTCTTAGCCAAGTGGTGAGAATGGCTACCATTTGCGGTTCAAAACAAAGGGGACCACTCGATATGCTATTTTTCGATAATTATTATAAAAAATGTAAAAATTTTACACTATTTATTATAGAATTTACATATCAAAAAATGTAAATTCACTAATTCGTGATACGCATATAATAATTTGTGAGACCATAGTGCAGAATTGATATTAGTTCTAGAGAAGAACCAAAAGTGCTACAAATCAAAGGTCTAATATTCCTGACAGATTCCAGTGAAGTACTACAAGAATGATGTATGTGACAATTCTAATGCCAACTATTATAACTCTTAAATGGTCAATTGCCTTGACATTAGCGATCTTACTAAAACTTTTGCTTGGTCAATTGCATAAAACAATTTAGATCGTACTAAAAAGCACAAAAAAAAAAAAAAGAAAGTTTTCTATGTCAACTATATTTTGCTAATTTGATATATTAGGTGCTGAAGGTGGAAATTATGAGAGATTGGACGTGTCTTAGTATTTTATGTTGGTAGACAACAAAAATTACAGCATGGAGAGATTAATTTCTTAATTACATTTCATAATGTCGTGCCATGGGAATTTTTTATTTTTTTTTGGTCTTTTTTGTTCACTTGACGTATCAATCTATGGAGAATATATGCTTCTGGAGTTATATCATGTGATTCGTTTCCAATAAGATTTAAATTAAGTGCTTGGACAAAATGGAAGGTCTGGTTAGGGAAAAAAATTAAAGACGTAAATCTCACGGCTAGAAGGTTATATGATACTTAATTTTCAATGTGTGAACATCCTCTGATCAGGCTTCTATTTTTTATAACGCTTAATTCATCGAAATTAATTGTAATTGAACAACAATTTTGTACGTGTAAAACATATAAATTAAGTTGGACAAAGTTGAATTTCATAAAAAGTTGCCTTTCGCAAATAGTCAAGTTTCCATGCTTCATCACAGTCAACTGAGAGAGAGAGAGAGAGAGAGAGAGAGAGAGAGAGAGAGAGAGAGAGAGAGAGAGAGAGAGAGAGAGAGAGAGAGAGAGAGAGATTTGAACAACAGAAGAATTAGCCGCCAGCAGAATGATTAATTTAATTGTAGTCAATAGAGTAAAAGGACTGAACAACAGACGAGGTCAGCGGGACATCAATTGATTTTCAGTTCGGACACTAGTTTTGACTTTCGAATCAGAATTATTTTTAGAATTATTTTTTCTTAAATCAGAAAAAAATAAGAAACAAAAAAAAAAAAGAGAGATATTTGTCATATATAATATGAACATATTTTTTTTTTATATTTTCTTAACACATTTCACTAATCTGTCAACTTGTTTTCTGCTTGGTCAGACTCGACATTTTTTAAATCTTTTTCGGAGTCTTTTTTCCCTCAATAAATAAAAAACTACGATGGAGAATAACAATCGTAGCTGAAACAGAATCTAATACAAACCTTGTCTGTATTAACTTTTGTAAGAACCGTTAACGTTTGTGCTGTATAGACTTTAGTATAGCTGATTTTCTGAATTACAAACCTTTTCTGTATTAAGTTAACATTACACACACACACACACACAGAGGGAGAGATCAAAATCAGACTGTACTTGTTCATAAGACAGAGGCAGAGGCCTGTTCTTATTTTGTTTTAACTTTTATAAAGATATTACAAAATTTATAATGGAAAGACGATTTAAACAACTATGAAAGGGTCATTTGACAAATAAATGTTCTGAAAAGAATCCTTCAAGATATTTTCGATTTAAAGGAAACTAACGTCAACTTATTTTATCAAAAAAAAAAAAAAAACTCCCACTTATTTTATTTAGGTCAAGCAAAAGACAGAAAAAATCATTTTCTTCTAAGTAGAATAAACAATTAAAGAAGTGTGCTTGAAGATAAATAGCACAAGATACCTTAAACTACTACAGCAACAATATTTCTTTGTTTAGTGAAATGACTAAAACAAAAGTATTTAGTTTACAAAGTAAATACGGAATCAATATAGGGTCGAACGGTTAGAATTCTATGATCCCACCTAGAAGTTGGGGGTTTGAATCACACTAACACCATTTCTCCCTCTCCAAATGTAATAGTATAGATTTGATAAAAAAAAAAAATTGAAGTAAATAGATCAGTAGTCACCAATATGACAAACAGTCTGATCATCTGAATGATGTGTGAATCAATACTTAGACCATCATCCCATAAGATACTTAGTTACTACCACCACCCAGATTGATCTTGTGCTTATTCTTGGCCTTTTTAAAACAAGCTAAAATACCTGCATAAATCTCCTTTGCTGCCATTTGCGATACACGTTTCTTTTTTTCCGGAATCACGCTTCCGTGCTTATTCGTCGATGTCTGAATGGTTGTCTCTCCTCCTTTTCCCTTTACATTCATTCCCTTATCCGCCATTTCGATCTTACTCTGCCTTTGCAAGAGAAAATGAACTAAAGATTTGTTCCATATATGTCGCGGTATTTTACTCGGTTCCTATATTTATAGTGCATGGCATACTCGGTTCCTTATAACGTAGCGGTATTTTACTATTGGCCTTTCGTTTTACGTTTACTTTTCTTGTTTGATTGTTCGGGAAGATAAGTTGTCCAGTCTGTTTGGAGATAAGTCAACGAGTCTAGAATTCACGCTGCTTTGTGTACGTTAATACACGTGTGGGGTTGCAGGGATCGATCTGCATGACTCGGTGGTATACTGCTTTGTGATTGTACTAGGTGCGACTAACTGTGCTACGCCCAGTCATTGCCCACTGTTCTCTAACTAAATTCTGCGATTGAGTTGCGGAAAGATTTAAGCAAATGTTTAGCCGTATCATTTGGTGCTGATATACTGAGCTTTACATTGGAGCAGATAATTTGGAAGGTAATTAGCTAAAAGGCAGCAGTGCACTACATTGGAGTTGTTACAAGGTACATAATTTTTCCTTGAGAAATTCAGTTTGCACATTGCATTGGCAATCACCAATATTGGAAGATGATTATGCAAACTTCAAATTAAAGCAATAATTATAAAATTTGTAAAGTGATGATTTGTAATAGTATTTAGTGATTTCACAACTAAGGCTCTTATATTGAGTTACTGTGATTGCTAAAAAGATGGATCATGGTAAAGATAACAATAATCCAAAACTAAAAAAAACACTGACGTAATTTTTTGATTGCAAGAAATGCCAATCCTACATCTGTGATTGCATTACACATATATTACACACAAGGGCAAAGATTTGTATCCTGAAACTGGAATTCGAAATAGGATGCGAAACATGCAAAGCAGAAAAATGGAATTCAATTCTCTCAGTTGATACACATGAATGATTACTTTGTATAAGCAGGATTTATGACTGAATAATAAGTCACAAAACATATGACACATAAAATATTCTCAACTTCAGGCTATTCATGTAACCTGGAACACAAATGATTTGCAATTTTGAAGGATGTAAATTGAATTGATGAATCTAGAACACAAGAAATGTATCTAAATGAGGGTAAAAAGTGGTAAGGCAGCAAATTTTCACATGTAAATCTCTTCCATGATAAGCATCAATATTGACAATGCATGTAGATCTTAAACCAACCTATGTGGTCAAATAGACAATACCGTCACACTAAATTTTTATACCATAACAGAAATACGAGTTAAAAGCATCAACCATGTAGTTTCCATTCATACAAAGAGTCAAAAAAACATTTTCAAGTAATGTAAGTATTCTGAGATCGATCACAGGTAGCATGGATCACTTTTTAGTTTTGTACAACTCTGTCCACAAAACACAAAAGAAACAAGCGATGACTTTAAATCATGGTTGCTGTCCAAATTTAATAAACCATAGCATGTTGTCAACAGCAAGTTTTAAGTAGTCACTAAACCATTGATAAACAAATAGGGAATTACAGGTTTATGTGATTTCAGGGAGCATGCTAGTTGTCCTTAGCCTTATTCGAAGGGCTGTATTCTGTGCTTTTTTTGAATTGTGCAGGTTCAGAGATAAGTTGAGATGAGTGGCCTGCAAAATCTCTTTTGCCTGCGAAAGAACTTGGTTCAACAGTTAAATCTTGATTTTCAGTATCTTTTTTTGCCAATGGAAGTGCTCTCTTCACTCTAGCTGATGGCGACACAATGGATTAGTATTCCTCAAATTAAGAAAAACAATCAAACCCATTTTCTAAATAACATCAACTCAAGTTGATATTAAAAAATAAAATGCACAAGATAAACAACAACAGAGTCTTGTCTTCATGGACTGAAACTCCCCATTACTCGACATGGAAGGCAACTTTAAGATGGATCTTATCACAAAGAATACAGTTCTTTCATAAGCTGACTAGTTTAAAATACTCATCATCTGACACTAAAGAAGGAATATCTTTCAACATTTAACCTTTAAAAGCAACGAAGCCGGAGAATGTAAGACTATATAGATAAAGCAGGAAAAGGCAAGCAAGAATTCAAAATATGAAGGTAGAGCATTCATAAATGCTTATATAATTTACGAAAAATCTACTTAGTGGTCGATTATTCAAAAGGTCATCTCTATTAGTTGAGTTTCTACTATAAAGATGATGTAAGGAGCTACTGAAAAAAAAAAAGAAAAAAAAAGACTTGAATCCTTATCAAAAACAAAATATGGTACTACATCACTAACGCACCAAATTTCTATTATAAAGGTCTCATTATCTCTTTTCTCTATCTTAGATGTCATAATTAACAAGCCCAATACAGAAAAGATATGATACTACATATCCTAAGATTCAAATTTTAGAACAAGATCCTATCAAGGGAAGGGCTTCTTTTATGGTAGGTAATTGGCTCATTTAATGTTTTTCAAATTAAATGAGGTAGTGGCAAAACTTTAGCCCAAGAGCTAATTAGTAATTTTGTCCATAATACATCTACGTATATTATTTTTCAAAAAAAGGAATTAGAGATTCAAGTTTAATGATTATAAACCTCAATTTTCCTGATATATGAGAACAACTCCAGTGAATACAAATGAAATAGTAACTAAAGGGATAAATGCTAAAAATTGAAGATGGGACTTCCTAAAGTTCTAGACTTGCTGAAATTCTAACTTTTCTTAAATTATCTAATTTTCTTTACCTTTTCTTCCCAGATTTCTTTAATTTCTGCCACACGAAATCTTTATTTGGCATTTGATACTAATTGGGATCATCCAACATCCACGAACAATTGATATAAGCATCTTTTCGAGAAACAAAATCATTCATATATGCTAATTGATTTGTAACCATGAAACCCTTGTATCATACTTTATATAGTCTAATAACAGGTTTAGGTTGCGATCCAATTAAAGCTGCCCATCTACCCACTTTTTATACAAACAAATGAAAATTTTTTATATAATGGAAATAAGCAGCAAACGCCAATCAAAAGAGAATTAAAGGACATTTAACCACAATCTTTCGTAATTGAGATTGAAGGTTGACTTGATAATCTCCATGCTTCAAGGGTTCTCTCTGCACATCAAAACTTCCAAATTCAGGAATCGCAACGAAGACAATAAAATTCAGCGCAAGTATTTAAACGCAGAGGACCTTTGATTAATACATTTTTGACAAACAGTTAAACTTACAAAACCTGTAACATCTTCGTTTAGCTATCAACTTCACCATTTCTTCACAAAATTTTGACAACCAATAAAAAATTCAGAAGTACGAATTAAATTTAGCACAAAAAATAACGCAATAATTAGGAATAAAACTTGCAAAATACCTACAGATCTAGAAACAAATATCACACAATAATCATGAATAAAACCTGCAAAACACCTACAGATCTAAAAACCATAGCACCCAAAACAACGAATTTTTTAAAGAATACATAACGCATTTAAAGAACAAACTTGCAAGAAACAAGGGAATTTAAAATTCTCCTAACCTGCATGAAAACAAAAAATATAAGAAGTACAAGGGTAATAAAGAGACGATGGAGGAAGTGAAGCCTAGCAACAAAAAGAAAAAAGGCAAAATAAGAGGAAAAAAAACCAGAGAGAGCTGAGCTTCAGAGAAAGAGAACTCACCAAACCCAAATGAAGCTCCTAGTGCAGCAGTGAGACCAAAGTCTTTGTAAAGTAAAGCCAATCCCTTCCGGCACGTACGAAGTGGTGGGGAGATGCACGAGTGACAATTTCCGAAGAAGTCATGCCTCTTCCGGCGCATTCGGAGGGTTGGAATGCAATGGATCCACAAGAGGGGATTGATCAAAGGGCTAAAAATGAACGGAGCTAAAAAAAAAAGAATCTACCCTAACGAACTACAAGCGAAAAATCTGGGGAGCAACTAGAAAGTTGTCAGAGGAGGAGTAGGAGGTAAGCATGGAAAAAGGAATCAGGCAAAAGGGTAGCCATACCTGCTGGCCGTGACGCCAGTTAAATGACAAATCAACGCCTCAACAGTGTAACACTGTTATCATAGCTAGTTGTTTCTTCAAGGGCGAAAAAGTGTTTTCAGTCCAAAAGTGGAAAATGGTAGCGGCCCCAAAACGAATTTACAAGAAAAGCATCCAACAGTCTCAAACTATTCATTAGGGGAGTTTTGTTATTAATGGCACAAACGTCTTCACACACTTTACTCCTCTCCAAAACATAACACAACCAATCAAACAATGACACTTGGAAGGTTGTGGTGCCTGAGTATTACTTTTGTATATAATTGACTAGTAGGAACTGGCTGTGCAAGGCACAGCCAGTGCCCACCGTATGTACACAATGTAATTTACTGCTGCAATTAGAAATACTACAATGGTTATAGCAAATTAACAGCCTACAGTTTAACAGCTTTTCATTCAAACTAACAAGAATACAATTTATAGCTTCAAAGGAACAAAAGGCTTTAATTATAAAGCAAAAGAACCAACTGTCAACTGATAGTCATTACAAAAGATTAAGAATATGGCAAGAGCAGTAGTTAAAGCCATATTGTAGAGTCTAGAAACAAAAGCCATATTTTGACACAGTTGGAATTCATATTATGATCCATTACAGTTGTATCATAATTCCATCAGGATATAATGGGTCATAATATGAAACAAAATATAAGTCTTCAATACAAAAGGTAGTGTTCAACAGCAACATATCTAGCACAATTTGAGCTTGTCTCTGTTCTTCTTTGAGGGGCTTTCTTCAGTTTCCATGCAACCAACTGATGATTTTCCAGCAGACTCAGAAGGTTGGGTTCCATGAACAGGACTTTCAATAGCAGAGGTTTTTGAAGAAGTCTGAGGCATTGAGCATACAACATTGTCTTTGATTTCTATCTTAGGCTGCAGATTTATAGGAGAAAAAGAAAGATTTCTTTTCACACCGGTCATTGTAGACGCTGCCTTTGCCATTTGGTTGGAAGATTCAGAGATTTCGTCAAGGAGCTTCTTTGCTGTAGGAGTAAAGAAATGGCATTCTTCACTTGTCGTTATGGCTGGCTGATGTTGGGGACTATGACCAGCAGCAAGAAGTAAGGGCATATCTTCATCATCAACTGTCAGAGCCAACTGCGTGAGTTCTGCAATTGTGTATGCTTTGACTATGCTGTACCTCCTATTAAGATGGCCTTGGAAGTCTTTTTCATAGCAACGCAGAAAGGCCACAACACTGTGCTGCTGAATTGACGCTGCAACTTGGTCATGTAATGCAATTCCCTGTTTAAATTTATTCTATTGAGAAAACTATATAGGTGCAATATTTTGCAGGAATGATTATAAGGAAAAATTGGAATCACAGTAGACATGCATTTTCAAATGCACAACATTGTTTATAAAATTATCATCATCTTGTTCTAAGAAATTGCATTAAACATACATTTTCAAATGTACAATATGGTGTCTTACATTATCATCAGCTTGTTTCAACTGAAGTGCAGTTAGCTCAATTAGTCTTTCACAGTCTGGGGTAAAGATTGTAGCAGTGAGTGAGCCAGTTTCATCTTCCAGAACTATTGACATTCGGCATCTAGTATGAATGGTTGCAATAACATTTATTAGGTGAAATTGTAAAGCAAAAGGGTAAACAACTAAAAGGAAAGAAAAGTGGGAAACATTTCATACCTGATGTCGACCTTAGCTTCTTCCTTGCAGGCTGGACATTTTATTTCCCAATCTGCCTCTGCATTGACAGATTTATGGCAATTGTTGCAGGCAGTATACCAATAGCTTTGTTGTCCAGGAAGCAGTTTTGGGTTTCCTTTTACCCAAGCTGTCTTAACCTGATGAATAATGTGTAAATTGCAATTTCAAAGATAAAAATATGATGAGTTAAATATGGTAGTTAAATTAAAAAAGAAAATGGTGTACATCTTGTAATGTTGCTAAGGCTGTGCCAACATTAATTATGTGCTCGTCCTTAGGTGGAGGGAGAAGTTTGCATGGGTCTTTATAAGCCTTCGCCTGCACTAATTGATCCAATTCAGTTTTGTTGGCATTGAACCTACAGAATATTCAGAAAGTCAGTGGTTGATTGGTTCTAAAGTATTGTTCAGTTGAGTGATATTTACAGTAGATAGGCATACCAATCCTTTAACATCATGTCTTGTGGAAGCGGAGGATTTACAAGAATGCAGGAAGACATTCTTGTTGTCAATGACAATGCTGTAAAAAAAAATCAAGTGTTTAAATGCAGTAGAAAGTCATGAATTGAGATTGTTTTGTTTTGTGTAAATAAAAAGGGATGGTAACTTACAATTGAAAGTAGTGACTTTCACTCGCATCGCAATTATCATGGGGCCTGTCATAACTATGCTTGCAATATTGGCACCGTCGTATGCTTCAAATTCATTCCACATTGTTAATAGCATTGGTATTTTCCTGATGATAGCAGATTAAGAATAAGTAAAATTCTGAACAAAAAATTGTACAAAAGAGGAAGAATTGACATCTTACTCTTCATTCACAACAACAAATTCTCTTGTTCTAGTGAGGTTAGATCCTTGTTCCTTCATTGGGAGTGCATCGATGACAATTGCCTTGATATCTAAACACATATACAAATACTTAAGTATATTACATGCATTTTGATTTTGTTTTTCAAGAAATGAAGAAGCAGCAAGGTAAATGCAGAATTATCCTTCAAAGCAAAGGTTTAAGAAAACTCACTTTGCAGCTTTTCAGTGTCTGCAAATTTGAATAGGTCAGCAAACCTGGTTGTTTCAAAAGTGCAAGGGAGCACTGGCACAACAGGTTCAATAAGTTCTTCAACCAGTGTAGCATTGTTGATTACCCAGGAGAATTGATACTCACTGACTCTATACTTAGTGGCAGTTAAGTTCATAGTAGCATTTGATACGTAGTATCTTTTAAAAGGCAAGAGAAGGTTGGCAAAGTAGCGCACATCACTGCCATATATGACAGCGGAAACCTTGGTTCCCTTTTTTATAGGTGCAGGAAACAAAATCAGTAAAAATAAGAGAAAGAAAAATTAATATTTATGTTTAACAAAATGAGGGGAAAGTTGGAAAACCAGATGTTTGTTATGCAAACCTCAGAATCAGTGAGCAACAAACGGACATATTTTTTTGGTGAACTGCTGTGGCTAAGTTGTGGGTGGCATCTTTCAACGACTTGCACAAGCACTGTCCAGCCTCTCATTCCTTGCTGGACATCCATTACCTGGAACATTCGGCGTGGCATCTTGTTGGCTATCAAAAATAAGATTATGTAAAGTTAGTTAACATTGAAATAGAAAATAGTAGAGAATATAGTTAATTGTATTTTAACAAAAATAGTTGGGGGATATATACATTGAATAAAGACGTGAACTTTCTAAGATTTGTTTGTAAACAATGTTTTTTGTCTCACAAACACGTGGTGAATTGAAGAATGGAGGTCGGATTAGAATTTTAACAGCTGAAGATGTCCTAGCACGTGACAAAGCCACGTATAGTTGTCCATGTGAAAACACAGGTTCTTTAAGATATACACCTACGAAATCAAGTGTTTGTCCTTGTGCTTTATTGATAGTCATTGCAAAGCACAAACGAACGGGAAGCTGTGTTCTTTTATAAGGCACAGGATATTGTTCATCATTGGGTGGCTGAAGAGGTATTCTATGAATGAAAACATCTTTTCCAGCAAAATCTCCAACTGCTATTTGTGCATGTATAACATTATGGGTTAAAGTCTTGCAAACTAATCTCGTTCCATTGCAAAGTCCTTCAGTTGGATCTAAATTTCTTAATAAAATTATTGGAGCATTAGGTTTTAGGCAAAGTTTATGGGGTGGTAATCCGCTTGGTGATAAAGCATTAAGTATGTCTTGATATTGTGACTGATCATTTGGGTTGAGAGTTTCATCGTAACTTAGATACTCTGTTTCTGTGCCGGGAAATCTATTTATCAAAATATCATTTATCTCATCAACAACATGATTTTTTGTCGTTAATATAGCTCGATTGAGCACAGTATGTATTGATTCAGGTGTAAGTTGTAAATATGGATAGACTATTTCTATTAGTTGATTAAGAGGATCTTGTTTGCAGTCACATTGAAGCAAAATAGATTGGGGAATTATTATGTTTTCATCTCTGGTAATAGTTTCTGTACCGTCACCTACTCGAAGAAGAAATTGTGTGAATGAAGGATCCATTATAGCTCGCATGTTTTGGACTAAATATAGCCTTTCTAATTGCTGCCAAAGTGGAGAGTTAATGAGGCAAGCATTAATAGTTTCAGTTCGTGTGGCTTTTCGTACAACTGGAAGTGTTTGTCTAAAGTCACCGCCGAAAACAATCACCTTTCCCCCAAACAATTGTTTTGAATCCATTAAATCTTGAAGTAAATCATCAAGTGCTTCAATTGCTGCTCTTTTTGCCATGGGAGCTTCATCCCAAATAATGAGCTTAGACTCTTTTATTAGAGTTGCTAAACTTGTTTGTTTGCTAATCCTACAGGTTGATCCTTCAGAGATGTCAATAGGAATTTTGAATCGAGAATGAGCTGTCCTTCCTCCCGGTAATATTGACGCTGCTATTCCTGAAGTGGCTGTTGCTAATGCAATGTAACCTTTTGATCTGATGTCAGCTAAGAGTGCTCTATATAAAAATGTTTTGCCAGTGCCTCCTGGTCCATCAATAAAAAAGGCACCACTTTTGTTTGAGTATATTCTTTCAGATATAATATCAAATGCCTGTTTTTGCTCTAAGTTTAATAAAGAGACTGCATTAAGATCATGTTCTGAAACAATAATATTTTTCTCTGCAGTCACCTCTCTTGTTTGGTTTTGAACATCAGAGCTAGTTAATTCAGGTGTGACCAGATCATAAGAGCTAATATCTTTCCCCATAGATTGTAAAAAACCATTGATTTGCTGCAAAACTTTTTTCCTAACATCTGTGGCTGTAAGCAGAGGACATTTTAGAAAGTCCTCTGACATAATGAGCTCAAATTTGAGCCATAGCTGTCTAGGATCATTGGGGCAAGAATAGACTAAAAGGGTAGCAAAAAGACGTCTCATTTCATAAGGCATATGAAACATAGCAGCCTCTTGTAAGCATAGTTCTTGGCTATTATCATGTTGCAAAAGGCCGCGTAGGAGCGCAGCTTCACGGAAAGTGTTAACAATAACACCATTGTATGTTCTTAAATCTTCAAAAGATTTAGGACAACGAACTTTAGATAATAATAGCCTAAGGTAGTATCTTTCTCCTTCTGCAGGATGAGCTATCATTATTCTACCTATAGAATCTCCCCTTTCTCTGAACTTCCACCTGCGTTGATCATGTTTCCAAACAAAATGGTATGGGAATTCAATGTAAGTTAGGTTCAATTCTTCTGCCTTCTTGTCTATTCTGTTTGTGTGAAAAAATTCAGTTAGCATTGTTTTTCTAAGGTGCAAGTTTCCTAAAACATTGTTCAAATTTTGTCTTGGCTTAAATGTCATTGGTTGATAATTTTCTAAATGAAGCGGAAGGTGAATAACAGCTGGCTTTAGTTCGCTTAATGGGAAACGGTAAATTCTCCAAGCAGCTTCAGGAGGAGAAACCCACCTTGCTGAAAGATACTGCTCTATTTCATCAATTTGCCCATTTGAAGAATCAGAGGCAACACGAAATAGAATTTTATCATGTCCCTTACATATATATTTATATATATATTTAACTGCTTTAATTGTAGAACATATCTCAACATTTATATGGCAGTCAAACTTAGCAAGTAAATAAGCATTATAAGGGACAACCCATCTGTTGTCTAGCCAAACTTTTCGAATTTTAACTCTAAGACCATCTCTTCTTCTTCTATATGTTGGATATGCATCTGTTGTTTGAGTAGTTTCTTCACAAAAGTCCTTTGGATAAGAAAATTTGCATGTGCCTTTTTTTGTCATGCAAACATTGGATGGATTATATATGCCACATGGACCATGCATCATGTGTTTGATAACCATTCTGTACAGATGTGGATGTTTGTTTGGGTCTGGTATTTCAGCTGAAACAATCTTATCATATTCATCTGGCCTAAACATTTTATATTGAGGTTTCAAAATTAGAAGGAAATGGGCATGTGGTAAGCCTCTTTTTTGAAATTCTATAACATAGGTGTAAGCAGCGATTTCACCAAAAATATTTTTTTAAAAAGTTCAATTTTTAATTCTTCTAACTTTGCTTTAAAAATTCTCACAAGTAAATCTGGTCTATTTTGTGCTTCTTCTTTGTCAATAAGATGCTCCTTAATTTCTGGCCAGTTAGGATTGCAAGTTATGGTTAAGAATATGTCTGGTTTACCAAATTTTTGAACTAAAGTCATAGCGTCCATATATTTACGCCTCATATTTCTGGGGCCTCCTATAAAACTTGCAGGTAATATGACTCTTTGGCCTATTTTTGAACCTTCTGTTTCTCCAGAAGTAACAGCATCTACAATTCCTTGAAGAAATTCCTTCCTAATTTGCTCTTGTTTTGATCTAAAAATGTCAAGTCTTTGAGTTTCAAGCTTAACATACATGTCAACAACATACTGTTGTAACAACCTACCAAAGTGCAAAAGTAAAGACTCATCATCTTCCCTTATTTGAAGCTTATAAGCATAATATTCTCTTATAGACAAAAAATTTGGGTCATCGCTTAAGTCTGCCATAACTGTCGAAAGAGAAAATATAGTGACTATTAGTGTTTATCTAAAATAGATAAAAATTATAATGTATACATATGTGTGTGTATGTGTGTGTGTGTGTATATATATGTGAGTTTAAATTGGGAGATGAACTAACTGTTTTCTTCCATTTGAAGTAAATCTTCAGCAGTACATGCATTGTGAGGAGTGATGGAATGCTTAGCATTTCTTTTCCTTTTTGCTGTTCTATTCGGATAATTTACTCTTGGTATTCCTTGGTGCCAACCAAGTTCACCATATGGAAACATTAAAGGATATTGCACCGGGTCATAACACCCGTAATAATATTGAATGCTCCTTGAATGACCACCATGAGTATGAACTTGTATATTTCTACGGCTATTTTCTCCATTTTCTTCTCCCTCTACCCATAAAGCTGCAACTTGCGAAACAGTTGGCTTGTTGTAGACTCTCTGGTCTACTCCAGGTTGAGTGTGCAGCATAATTTTATATGAATCCAAATTTGGGACATTACTTAAGTTTCGAAAAAAACGTGCATAGGGATTTTCCTCAAGCACAGTAAGCAACTTATTGAGAACAGATTCAGACAATTTAGGACAAGAATCTAATCGATTAGATAGCTCATGGTCAGTATCATGGAAGTAAAATTGTAGATTTTTAGAGCTACCTTGTTCAGGAAATAAATCATTTATGAAATGATACATTTGTCCCTGAACTTTAAAGGTATATATTCCTTTGTTTCTCCTCGCTAAATTTTTATCACATTTCACGCCCAAGGATGTAAAAGCTAGATGGTTATTATATGTTCTTATACATGTTCTAAAAGATTTTGCTTCTTCTGATTGGGAAGTTAGAAGATCTTTTAAGATAGCTGGGAGTTTATTATGAGCTAAGACAACGTCCCCATTTGAACAGCAAAAGTTTGGAGATTCATGGAGGATTTTTTTTGCATGACAATGCGGACAATCCCTTTGGTGAGGCAAAATGTCTGGGGTTTCGGGAATAATATCTAGCAGGCCTCTTCCACTTGTTGGAAGTCTTCCTAAAAGAACGACATAGGTTCTAAGTGAGTAAGCACAGAACAAGCAAAGCAAACAAGTTCTGAAAAAAGGTTAAACACCTGGATGAGTTTGTCTGCGTATTTGCCTAGACAAATGAGATCGTTCGAAACGTCGAGCTTGTTCAGGAAGAACAACCGTAGGTTCTTCAAAATTAGGGGTCTCTTCAACTGAAATAGTTGTAGAGCCCTGTGAAGAGCTATTTTTATCCGGGGCTCGTTGACGAACATTTTTCTGTCGGATAAGTGCAGGGAATCTACTTTTCTTCCTTGTCCACCTAAGAATAGCGTTTTGCCTATTGGTGGTTGTCCTTGCATAGTGGTCATAGCTTGAGCATGGCATAAGAGCCTCAGTAAACAGGAGGTTTTTTTCAGTAGATTTTTCAGTATGTATTGGTTTTACAGTTGACAAAGGATTGTCCATAAAGATGTTATGCTTTTGAGACACATGCTCATTTATACAGGATTTATCAGTGTTCTGAAACAGCATTGTGCTGTTCGTAAGCGTCAGAGAAGGAGCGTTAGTGCTAGTAGCTAATGCTGAAACTCTATCCAAAGAAGTAGTTATTGTAGGAGGTTGCTGAGAATCCTGCTTATGCGAAGCAGAAGTGCACATAGATTGTTTGTTGCTAACAGCATGACTACAAGAAGCAACTGTCGGGTTAACAGTTGTGTCTAAAGTATGGCTTTTAAAAGAACATTCATTTGGTACGTCAATTCTGTTAACATGAGAAACAGTTAAAGCATGGTTATCAAGGAAAGAATAACAGTTTTGCAATGACAACTCGGATGATTTGTTAATTTTTTCAACTGCTTCAACACATTTTTGATATTCATGAATTTTAGAAGCTGGTGCATGCCCTGAGATATGATAATCTGAAGTTTTGTTAATTGCTATGCTATTGTCAAATGCTTCATCTAACAGCTCACTTAATGGATCAAGGTTGTTTCTTAATTTTCTTTTTCTTGTCATATTGAAGCGAAATAACTCTAGTTAACAAAGCAAGTAAAACAAGGGGTAATAGATAGCCGAGGTGGCAGAAAAAGAGCTGGAATAAATGATATAAGCGAAGTAAAAAATAAGTCCAATGAAGAGATTAATAATCAATAAATAAGTGAAAAAGATAATAGAAAAAAATGAACAACCAAAGAAGCAATTCAAAGAAACATAAAATTTAGACAAGAAAAAGAACAAAAGATAAAACATACATAGCATTTTAACGCAACAATACACAGACATGACCACACAAACACAAACTTATACACACACATACACACAGAGCATAAAGAAAGAATAGAATGATTATGGATAGATCAAAAGTATGTCCTAAAAGAAGCATGAAAAGGGATCAGGTAAGCTTACCTGTATAGTAGGCTTAAAATGCAAGGAGAACAACAACAGGTACAAGCAGTAACCAACGGCTGCACAGACAAATACCAGACATATTAAACCTATTAACAAAATGAATAAAGCAAAAGAAAAGAATCTTTACATGAAAGCAAAATAACCGATATATGTAAGAGTTGACATGAACAATATGTACATAATAATAGTAGGTAGAAGCAGTAAACAAAGGCTCCATGGAAATATAGCAGAGATATTAAATATTTAAAAAATAAATAATAAAAGAAAAAGAAAAGATCTTTATGGAAAAGAAATAGAATGGATATACATAACATTTTAATGAATAATATATATAAATCATGTGAAGAATTGTTAAACAACTATGGCACAAGGAGAGTGAGGAAAAGTGAAAACTAACAATAATGTTTATGAATAGACTATAAAGAATGGATAAAAGGGATCAGAATAGGCAAGGAAAAGTGTTCACCTTCAAAGTGAGTTCAAAATGCACAGAAAATAGCAGCAGCAAGAAGGAAGAAGCTGATGCTTTCTTTTATCTAATAGGTTGAAATTTATGTAGTTGCTAAAAGATATCAAAAGTACAATTAAATCTGAAAGTAGGTAAATGTGATGGCTACTCATCAGTCAATAAGTTTCATGGAAATATGGAAAAGCACAAAAATAAGCAGAGAAAGCTCGTGGCACGAATAGTGGAGCCAGTATGGTAAAGTCCTGTAGTTGAACTGTTAAGCAACTGTTAGCGTGGGCAAGGAGGATTTGGAAAACAACTCCAGCCTGAAATGTCCGGGAAATCCATAAAAAGCAAACAACAATTCTTGCAAGAACCATATAACAGAGAGAGGTAAATCTACGAAATCCTGTGCAACCCAGAAACATAGAATTTGAGTGCGTGTGTGTGTATGTTTAAAGTACACAGATACAATTTTTTTTTTTTTTTGTTTTTTGAGAAGGGCACACAGACCCCCCTAACAAATAGAGTTAACCAGTGCTAAGCTAATTTTTTAGACCAAAGAAACAAACCATTTAACCTTCTTTGCGACAGAAGCAGATCAAAGAAATAATGAGGGGAAAAATAAAAGAGAAAGAATGGATTGAAAAAACCTGGTGAAGAACCAGACAAAAGCAAGCTAGGCAAACACCCAACAAAGATCCAAAATTTTAACATAGTGCTAGACGTTGATAAGGGAAAAATGATGAAATAAAGGTTCAAGCCATAAAAACAAATTAAATGGAGAAATAAGAAAGAGGGCCCCCGGGGGGGGGGGGCTGGGGTGAGGAGCGATCAGAGGTAGCGAGAAAGGAAAAAGCTCCATTTCAGCTAATCAGAAAGGCCACTAATTCGGTGCTGAGTGAGGCCACTTTGGCAACGAATTTACGAAGAACACCTTCAACAGTTGAGAACTGGTGATAACAATTGTCCTATATTGGGTGCAACGGTAATTTTCGGTTGTTGAGTGAGATTTGGGAAACACTGCAGGAACACAAAATTGTTTGAGAGCACACCAAGAGTGAAGCACTTTTACCATAAAATCCTCTAACAGTTCGCTACTATTCTGTAGAAAAATGGGGGTAATGGTAAATTAAGCAACAAAAGACCAAAACAAAGGAAAAGAGTGCTGGTATAGAGATTCAGTGGACACCAAGCTCAGCAGGTAGGAACACACGTGTCAAGTAGGGAAGTAGCTACAGGTGATAATGCTTTCTTTTTATCTAATAGGTAGATAGAAAACATAGCACAACCAATCAAACAATGACACTTGGAAGGTTGTGGTGCCTGAGTATTACTTTTGTATATAATTGGTAGATAGAAAACATAACACAATCAATCAAACAATGACACTTGGAAGGTTGTGGTGCCTGAGTATTACTTTTGTATATAATTAGTAGATATAGACTTGATAACTGACTAAAGTATGGACCTTTGACGAATTTGAAGGAATTTTGGAGGAAATGTTCAGAATATTTGTTCATTCCTTTTCTTCCATGCTTCTGTTTTCTTCGACAATTCCCTTCAATTTTCATTTGTCATGTGTTTTGCTCATGGAATGCATGTCACAAAGCAAAGCATAATCAAAAAATATTTACGGGGATCGGGTCAAGGGCCCTACCCGTGGATCCAACAATGGAGATTGAGCCATCGGAGCTCAATCTGAACCTCAGTAGCTCAATCTACATTGTTTGATCCACGAGTCCATGGCCTTTTAAGCCCATCAATGGCTCAATCTCCAACGGGGTTCAGTCTGAACCTCAGTAACTCAATTTCTACCGTTTGGTCTACGAGTCCATAGCCTTTTAAGTCCACCTAAGTATTTCTCAAGCATCAACCTGCATTTGATATTTTCCGAGGTATCACAAATGCTTCATTTAATATTTACGTATTTTTTCTTGATAACATCGTCCTTACTCTTCAACTCATTTCTTTTGAAGATTCCTGTTAGCTAAGCAGAAAATTATAGGAGGAAAAAAAAAAGAGTTTAAAAGCAAAACAAGAAGAATTTAATTTTTTTTCCACGTCCTTTCGTATTAGTTTGAATCTAGATCCTGATCACAGAAACTTGTTTAGCATTTCGAGTTAGTCCATGAATAAAAAATCACATATCCTTCGTGAATTGGAAAATTTATGAAACCATAAAATTTTCGGTCAATGTACGTCTCAATAGTACATACTGATGCCTCTCCTGTCTCAAAATTATTTTGTACAAGGTCCATGACGTTTTCATAGTTTTACTGATTCGGTGCAATTTGGCGTTCGTCATGAAGAATCTTTCCAAGCAGAGGAAGGAATTGAGAATTAGCTATGGAATGCAGTTTATTCTCTAGTTGCTTTATATAAGCTTTTCTCGGAATTTTAAGTGTTTATTTTCTGTTACAAATTCAGGCTTGGCTTTTGTTTAAGCTTTTTTTTTTTTTTAATATCATCAATAAAATCCTTCCAACAAAAGTTCCTGATTGCATCATCTGATTATTGCATTACATAACACAAATAAAAAAAATCAACACCCCGTCAGAAAGGGGGGGGGGTTAGGGAAACACTCCTTGATATCTTTTTCAACCATTCAGTGGTTTTTTCAGCCACTGGGGCCAATGGCCAGTGGTCAGGGTTTCCCCTGTTGCAGGTCCTGAGATCAAATCCCACTTGCGACAGTTAGGAGGTTTACTAGGGAGAGGGGTTTAGATAGATTTCGAGGAGCCATACTTCTAAATTATGTATGGTAATTTAAGATTTCACCCAACACACTATTGAGCATCTCACCCCACTTGTGTGAGGCAAACAAACATTGTAATATAGCAGTAATTGATAAAAAAAAAAATTTGGTTTTTTCCTTCTTCTTGTGTTCTATCATATTTTAGTTGTTTATTTTCTGCTTGCAAATATTCAGTAATGGATATCTTCAGATATGGACTAAAAGCTAATGGATTTTAATCTCACTTTCCCAATTACTTGAACAAAGGTTTATGGCAATGTCTTGATCAATACCGGGCTTTAACATTGTCTAGGTTAAGTGTTATTTTTGACTACTCTACAAGAGACTTTTCTTCAATTTGCTGGGCAGGCTTCACACATTTTTCCAATATTTATCAGGACAGTTTGGACTATCCAAACTCAGCCCAAACTGGATGGACTTAGGCTATCCAAGCTGACGTGTTGTTGTTTTCTTACTGGAATAAATTTTGCACACGTGTGCTCTCAAAATTTAGTTTTGTTGGAGTTTTAAATCCTCCTTCCCTATGTTTTTTGATCAAATTACTTTGGCTGATAGAAAAAACGGTTTAAATCAACTTTTGAAGTTTTTATTTATTTGATAATCATTGATAATACTCTAAAATTAACTTTCAATTTCAAATATAAACTAGAATTTGAATATTCTAATGCTTCAATTAAGAAAACAAACTCACAACATGCAGAATTTTGAAATATTTGCCTACATCTAATTTTTCTTTCCCTGAACTACTATTACACTTATTTTCATATCTACAAAGTAGAATTTCTAAGAAAAAATCTATTTTACTTCAAGTCAATCGAATTGTTTTTATATCAATTTTTATTCTGAAATCTATTTTTCCGTAATGGACTATGAAAAACAAATTGCAAGTTTCCACTTGTCAATGAAAATTGCAAGTTTCCACTTGTCAATGATCTATCTTCCTTTTTGAACGAAAGATTCTGAAGAAAATGAAAGGTCTAGTTGGGTGAAAAAAAACAAAATAAAGAGGTAACGGCCACCAGATCTTTTTCTTAATATAGAACATTAATATAATATGACCATGGTTTCGATACTTAAAAGCCATACATTTTTGTAGATAACGTAAGAAAAGGGAATTTAGAAGAAGGGATAATTTCATATACCTCCCTTGAGGTTTGCCATAAATACACTCACCTCTTCTTAAGTTTTGAAAATTATAGTTTTACCCCTTGTGTTTATATTTTTCATAACAAAACAAGTCCATTTTGATAATGTAACCCAAAAACACCAGCCAAACACCTTAAAATATCCTGAATTACTTTTAAATTAGTCATCTATTTGTTATTAATATATCTGTTTGTAAAATTTTAATAGATAAGATAAATTTATTTAAATTAGTCAAATAACTGACTTTTGAAGAAGTAATATTGGTGAAAATTAAAAATTTGATGTAAGAATACAAGTACTTTTGACATTTTTATGACTAATTGATTAATTTTTAATATTATTTATCTTTTTTAAAATCCATTAAGCATACTTTAAGGTGTTTAGTTGGTGTTTTTGGGTTATATTATCAAAATGGACTTGTTTTGTTATGAAAAATATAAACACAGGGGGTATAAGTGTAATTTTCAAAATCTGAGGGGAGGTGAGTATAATTATAGTAAACCTTAGGAGAGAAATGTGAAATTATCCGTTAGAAGAATCTCAAGCGGCTTTAAAGTTAGGGATAATTTCACATACCTCCCCTGAGATTTGCTATAAGTATACTCACCTCTCCTCAAGTTTTAAAAATTACACTTTCACCCCCAATATTTATGTTTTTCATAACAAAATGAGTCCATTTTGATAATGTAATCCAAGAACACCAACTAAATACCTTAAAATATCTTGAATTGCTTTTAAATTGGTTATCTCTTTCTTATTAATATATTTGTTTGTAAAATTTTAATACATGAAGTACATTTTATTCAGATTAGTCAGATAACTGAATTCTAAAGAAGTAATAGGTGAAGATTGAAAATTTGATGTAAGATATAAATACTTTTGACATTTTTATAGCTAATTAATTAATTTTTAAGATTTTTTTTATCTTTTTAAAAGAAATTAATCATATTTTAAAGTGTTTGGTTGGTGTTTTTGAGTTACATTATGAAGATGGACTTTGTTATGAAAAATATAAATACAGAGGGTGTAAATATAATTTTTAAAACTTGAAAGGCGGTGAGTGTAATTATGACAAATCTCAGGGGAGGTATGTGAAATTGTCCCTTAAAATTGAACTAACAATGATTTTGCAGTCGCACGACAAAAAGTTGGATCTCCACAAAGTTTCCTTTGACAAATTAATTAATTAATTTTGTAGCGTTTAAGCTCCATGTATGGTCAACGTTTGTTTTTGTGTGTGTGTTGTGTGTGTGTGTGTGAGAGAGAGAGAGAGAGAACACTGTACATAGGCCATAGAGTCAAAAGGGGAGAACAACAGAAGAAGTTGTTGTCAGCAAATTGATTAATTGGTTTCCCGTTTGGGCAGCCTTGAGAATTATATAATCATTTTTGAAACTTTTTGCATGAATATGGAACAAAACCTATTTTTTTGTAATACAATACCAATGCATGTTCACGTCCCCGATTTTTTTTTTTTTTTTTTTTTTTGGGTGAAGGAAGCCTTGACAGTTTCTATTTCGGATTTGTTCCAAAGCAGAACTATTCGCCACAGACAATTTTAGTTCAAATAAAATATAGCGTGTGTTCTCATGCATTCAAGTCCAATCACAGAAAAGCAAATATTTAAGAGAAAAAGAAATCAATTAATTAATTCCAACCTAATTGTAATATAATATAGCAATTGGTCCTGCCCCAGTCTAGCTGGTTTTCTGAATTGTAGCGTCCTCTCCCCGAAAGCGCTACACGAGATGTTAGCATGATTTAGTTTTTACTTGAACTCAAGCAATCAAGAAGAGAATATCCATTTTATTCTATCTCAAATGGAAGGGTTTATAGCAGTTCTTATATATGACGTAGAAAAACATTAGCTTGAAGGAATAAAAGGTAACAACACTTAAAATTATCATAACAACAACACTTCTTTATTGATTATAAGGAGAAACAGTAATGAAAGTTGAGAACGTAAAAGTAAGTACAACAATAATCAAATGCAAATCCAACACCCCCCCCCCCCCAAAAAAAACCCAAAAAGAAAAAAAAAAAACCTCAATACTCATCATTATAACCAATGGTTTAATGAACGATACATGAACACATGAGTAATGAGACAAAAATCCCTTAAACATATTTAGTTACCAGCACCATCTGGATTGATCTTGTGCTTGTTCTTGATAGTCTTAACGCCAGATGAAACAACTTCACCAATCTTCTCTCCAACCATTTGGGAGACACGCTTCCTATCTTTCGGAATCACGCTTCCGTGCTTCTTTGTCGATGTCTTCCCCCTTGCCTCGGCTCCTTTTCCCTTAATATTCATTCCCTCGTCCGCCACTGCAGTCTTAGTGTGCCCTTGTGTGTGTCTCTAAGAGAGTGTGTATGTGTGTGTGTTTATGGAGTGTTTGTTTGTTTGAATGAATGAACTAAAGCTTTGTTCTATGTCTCAATAGAATGGTATGATGAGTTGAATTTATAAAATAATGTTACATTACTATTGGTCCTTCATTATAGTGTGTGTGTGGGTGTGGGTGTTTTATTTTTGTTGTTTTTCGGGGTTTGGGGTCTTTTTGTTTTTTTTTTTCCCGGGGGGGGGGGGGGGGGGTGTTTGACGAGCCTTAAAGAGTTCAGGTCACCTTGCATATGTAAATGGCCGTGTGTGTGACTCGGTAGCGTATTGCAATGCGAGAACGTAGACTTCAATTGAATCTTTTTTTGTCATTGTGGTTTTGTGTGTTTGGGTGTGTGTCATGTTGTGGGCAATGTTTTCAGAACCGGACCGGCCAATGAACCGGAGAAGGTCCAGTTTAAGGTCGGACCGGTCGGACCTGTGGTTCAACCGTTTTTTTCACAATTGTACAAAAAAAATCTTAAAACTCATACTTGAAACTTAGTGAAATATCATCACACGTTTTTTTCATAAATTCATTACAAATATAAATAATATTAATAAGTATAATTCAAATACTAATTAAAGTACATGCTTATTTTTCTTTCACATATTAAAGAGGTTCATAAAAAAATATCACAGAATCTAACAACTAATTATATTATATTTATCGTAAATTTATAACTGATATCGAAGGTAAATAATTTCAATTACAAAATTCCTTCATTGTCACCACAAAGCATCAATACCCATGTGAATATCACTACCTTGACAACTTTTTCAATTTAACCTTAAAAAGTCAATACAAAGATATAAGTCCGATCATCAAATTAAAAAAAATCAATTAACAAAATAAATAAACACGAAAAAAAACTTTAAAAAAGAAAAGAATGCAACAAAACACATAAAAATTTAATTACTACTAATTATCACTTATAGTTAAAATATTAGAATTACCAATCATTATTTTCACCACTATCCAAAAGATAGCTACATTGAAATACTTCCAAATCAATACGTTCCCCAACGTAGAGATTTTTTATTCGATGGTAATTCACTACTAAAAAATAAAAATAAAAGGGGTAAAAATATTGAAGATATCGAATAGGTTTTGCACTAGTTAACGTTGGCAAAAGTGATAAAAAAAATACAGTCAAAAGCCTAGAATATTAGTAGTAAAAGATAGATGTTTCATCACGTAAAAAATTAAAATGTTCATAATATTTAAAAAAAAAGTTGTAATTTTGGTTCCACTATTTAGTTGTGCATGAAATTGGTCGCTTAATGCCTTTATTAAAACAAATATGTGTCTTAAAATCTTTGACACTAGGCAAAGTAAGACAACCGACAAAATTTTAACAATTACAGATATAATGTATTCATGTGTAGTTAATACAAAAAATACAACTTAGTCACGTGCATGGTACGTAGCAGTCATATTGAAATTTTGAGTTTGAATTTGCATTTTAACTTCTTGGAGCCAAATGCTAAACTTCTAATTCGGAAAATATTTTAGTCATAAATTAATAATTAAACAATTTTGATAAAAGGACTAGTCTTAGTATGAGAGATTTTAATAAAAGTAAATGCAAGATTTCTTTAATGTAATGAATTTAGATGCCAAACTAAAAATATAAGAATCAATTAATATTATTAAACATGACTAATAAATGAAACAAAGAAACAAAAACAATAAGCATCAATTAAATTTATTAAACAAAACAAAGAAACTAGAAAAGTAAGAAACAATCAAATTCATTAAACATGATTAATAGAAATAAAGAAACTAAAAATGTATGAACCAATTAATTTTGTTACAAATGATTAATAAAGGAATTAAAGGAAAGAATAAATAAAATGATTCATAAGTACAAAACAACAAAAGCGATGATGGCCTGGTGGTTGGGAGCTTGCAATGAAAGTGAGAGGTCCCTGGTTCGAAGCTCCACGGGACCTCTCACTTCATTCTTCCCAAATAAGAATTTTGAAATTCAAAATTCAAAATTCAAAAACCGGCGGGTCAAACGGTTCAGGCGGTTCGCATGGTTCAACCGGTTCTAAGCGGTTTTTTGAACTCTTTCGGCTTTCATGGTGGACCGGACCGGAGGCCTGGCCGGTTCGCGGTTAAACCGGTCGAACTGGCCGGTCCGGTCCGGGTTTGAAAACACTGGTTGTGGGATGGTGAAGAGGGAAGACTTGACCGATTAAGACTTTGCTACTTGTGATACACCCAAGCTCAAGATTTGTCCTAATGAGTTTTTATCATTTTCTTTGCTATTCCTTAATTTTTTTCAATTTTAGTTTTGGTTTTAAAAACAAGAAGAAGAAAGAGAAACTGAAAAAAGAAAAGAGACTAGCATTTGCATTGGCTAAGGAAATAAAAAAGGAAAAAAAATCCTTAACTGCGTAGAAATTTAATAAAATATAAATAAAGTATCGTTCTTTGACATAATCTAATGAACTTTATGGGAAAATATCAATAAAACTTGTTCATTCATTTCCTTCTGCTTTTTTGTTTCTTCTGCAGTTTCATTTAGATTTATTTGTCATGAGTCTTTGACTCAAGTAGGGCTTGTCTCATAATTCTTTGGTGCATCACAAACAATTTTAGAAGTATTTTTCCTTATTATATATCGTCCTAAATCTCCAGTCTTCTTCATTCGAATATTGTGTTTAGGCAAATGCAAACCTAAAAATAAAATAACTAACGTGCCTATAACAATATAATTTGAAAATTCTTTCTGATCCTTATATTTTAGCTTGAATATTCGTCCTGATTAAAGCGAACTTTCAAAGCATTAACAAATGGTCGTTAGTTCATGACTGCATAACCATAACCTTCGTCAGTTGCTAGGCTTGAATTTGTTCCTAAAATTCTGATTGCATCAATAGTTTGCATCGTAAAACAACGTGTTACAAGATGCAGTTAAGAATTTTAAATAGAGCAAGAACGTTTGTTACAAAATATTCCACTCTTACTCATTCGTACAATATTTTTCTTTTACATGTTTTAACGCGTCTGCGAGTTTTCACGAATAGATCGATAGCATAAAGCTGAGGAACGCGGACGACCAACAAAACGCGTCCATATATATTTTGATCTAAACCGTAATTTTTATTCCAAACTTAATTAGTCAACAAAGATTCCAGTTTTGAATGAACGGTTGTACTTGGCTAATGAACCTAAATCCTGTCGTGCAATTAACGTTAAAGAACGAGAAGTTTGGACACTATTGTTTAACTTTTCATTCGTCCTTTAGAATTAAAGATTTTAAAGATCAATGTCAAAAATAAGATAAATTCTTCTAATTCAACTTTACACTTTTAAAATGGAACTGTGCTTGTGGTATGTAGTACCTCAGCACCTTATTCGCAACAAATTGGCCTTTTTGAAAGTAATATGATTTATAAAATTGATAACCTATAGAGCTGTAAAAAAAAAAAAAAAAAAAAAAGATATACAAAAAGATAACCTATTGCTTTGTGTTCGTAACTACGCGCGGGGTTGTGGGGATAGATCTGCATGACTCGGTAGTATACTGCTTTGTGATTGTATAGACTGGAATTAGAGATTTTAATGAACATAGGTTGATTCGGCTCGTGAAAGTTCGAATTTGGCTTGTTCGAAGAGTCAAATGAGCCGAACTCGAATAAGGATTTGAGCTCGTTTATTAAATGAACGAACTCAAATACTGTTCTCGAACACTTGTTTGCGTTCGTGAACATGGGTAATAGTATTTTTTCACATTATTTCCAAAATAAAAACATTCGAGCTCAATCGAACTTTGTTTGATTGTGTAAAAATCGAGTTCAATCGAGCTCTATTTGATTGTGTTAAACGAGCTGAACTCGTTCGAACTTATTCGAACTCTGTTTGTTTATGTTAAACGAGCCGAATTGAATTCAATCTCGAGTATATGTTTTATTTGACGAGCCGAGCTCGAACGCAAATATTAACTCGTTTAATAATCGAGCCGAGCCAAGCTGAGCCGGTTCGTTTATTAAACGAGTAGAATCTGAACAAGGAGTATTCGACTCGATTCGGCTCGTTAAAAGCTCTAACTGCAATTGAATGATAAACTGACTAAAGTATGGATCTTTGACGAATTTGAAGGAATTTAGGAGGAAATGCTGAAAATATTTGTTCATTCCTTTTCTTCCATGCTTTTGTTTCTTCTACCTTTCCCGTCAGTTTTCATTTGTAATGCGCCTCACAATTTCAATTTCTAACAAGTTCACGGCTCAAATTAAAAGGGTCAACAATGAACGGTTGAGATTGGGTCAGCATAATCAAATTTACAGCCAAAAAACGACATCATTCTACAGTGCAAAGTAGTTATAAATTTTAATTAACCAGTTACATATTTTCACTGAATAATTACATAGCTTCCAACTTATCCGAATTGGCACGGGACCTCATGGCTCCTATGATGCATTGGTCACAAAGGAAAGCATCAACTTGCATTTGATATTCTTCAAGATATCACAAATGCTTCATTTAATATTTATGAAACTTTTCTTGATAACATTTGTCCTAACTCTTCAACCTATTTCTTTTGAAAATTCCTATTAGCTAAGTGGAAAATAATAATAAAAAAAAGAGTTTAAAAGCAAAACAAGAAGAATTTAATTTTTTCCTCCTCATTCTTTTGTATTAGCTTGAATCTAGATCCTGATTGCAGAAACTTTTTTAGCGCATTTCGAGTTAGTCCATGAATGGAAAATCACATCCTTCGTGAATTGCAAACTTTATGAAAACATAAAATTTTCCCTCAATGTACATCTCTGTAGTATATACTGATTCCTCTCCTACCTCAGAATTATTTTGTCCACCACACAAGGTCCATGACGTTTTCACAGTGATTCGGTCCAATCTGGTGTTCGTCATGTTATGGGCTTTGTTTGTTTGTTATTATTTTTTAGAAATATATTTTTTAGAAACTTCATACACGTTTTTCAATCATCTTTTTATCTCACATACACATTTATCAAGGAAAATCTTTAAAAAAACTACAGTAATATTTTCTTAAAAACACTTCAAAAAACACTCATCCAGATATAGCCATTGGATCTATTGTCGTGGGTTCTTTCAAATACATCACAGCTTCTAGGAAGAATCTTTCCAAGGACAGAAAGGAATAGAGAGTTAGCTATGGAACGCAGTTTATTCCCTAGTTGCCTCATATAAGTTTTTTTCCCTTCTTCTTGGAAAAATGTCCAGGGATATCTTGTGTTCTGTCACATTTTAGTAGTTTACTTTCTGTTTGCAAAGATTCAATAATGGATATCTTCATATATGTACTAAAAGCTAATGGATTTTGATCTCACTTTCCCAATTACCTGAATAAAGGTTGGTTGTGGCAATGTCTTGGCTAATGCCGGGCTTTAACATTTTCAAGTTCAAGTGTTATGATTAACTTGTCTGCAAGGGACTTTTATCATTATATTTCATGTTTAGTTGTTTGTATCATTATATTTCATGTTTAGTTGTTTCTTTCTCTTTTAGTGACTATTAATCGTGTGTTAATCATGAATTATCGCGAATTCATCTTTCTTCAATTCTCCACAACGAACCATCGGCCCCCCCCCCCCCCCCCCCCCGACAAAAAAAAAAAAAAAAAAAAAAAAGAGAATTCCTTCATTCAATTTGTTAGGCTGGATTCACACATGTTACCAACACTTTGGACTATCCAAACTGAGCCCAAACTGGATAGATTGGGGCTATCCAAACTCATGTACGTTGTTCTTCTCTTACTTGAAGGAAAGTTTGCACACGTGTACTCAAATTGTACGTAGTTTGATTTTTTAAATGCTCCTCTTTCCTATGTTTTTTATCAAATTACTTTGCCTGATGTGAAAAAAGTTTAAATTAACTTTTGAAGTTTTTATTTATTTGATAGTAATTGATAATAGTCCAAAATTTACTTTCAGTTTCAACTAGAATTTGAATATTCTAATGCTTTAATTAAGAAAACAAACTCGCAACATGCAGAATTTGAAATATTTGCCTACATCTTGTTTTTTTTCCCCCGTACTACTATAACACTTATTTTCTATCCATAAAATATAAATTCTAAGAAAAAATCTATTTTACTTCAAGTCAGTCGAATTAGGATTTATATCAATTTTGATTTTGAAATCTATTTTTCCGTAATGAACTATGAAGAACAAATTGCAAGTTTCCACTTGTCAATGATCTATCTTCCTTTTCGAACGAAAGATTCTGAAGAAAACGAAAGGTCTAGTTGGGTGAAAAAAACAAAATAAAGAGGTAACTGCCACCAGATCTTTTTCTTAATTTAGAACATTAATATAATATGACCATGGTTTCGATACTTAAAAGCCATACTTTTTAGTAGATAACGTAAGAAAAGGGAATTTAGAAGAATCTCAAGCGGCTTTAAACTAACAATGATTTTGTACTCGTACGACAAAAAGTTCGATCTCTGCAAAGTTTCCTTTGACAAATTAATTAATTAATTTGGAAGCGTTTAAGCTCCTTTTATGGTCAACGTTTGTTTTGTGTGTGTGTGTGTGTGTGTGTGTGTGTGTGTGTGTGTGAGAGAGAGAGAGAGAGAGAGAGAGAGAGAGAGAGAGAGAGAGAGAGAGAGAGAGAGAACTGTGCATAGGCCATAGAGTCAAAAGGGATGAACAACAGAAGAAGTTGTTGTCAGCAAATTGATTATTTTTATTATTTTTTTGAGTAAGCAAATTGATTAATTGGTTTCCCGGTTGGGCAGCCATGAGAATTATATAATCATTTTTTAAACTTTTTGCACGAATTAGCCAAAATATGGAACAAAACCTATTTTTTTTCATACAATACCAATTCATGTTTTTAAGCTTTCTGAACAAGTCCCCGATATATATATATTTTTGGGTGCAGGAAGCCTTGACAGTTTCTATTTCGGATTTGTTCCAAAGCAGAACTATTCGCCAAAAACAATTTTTGCTCAAATAAAATATAACGTGTGTTCTCAAGCATCCAATCACAGAAAAGCAAATATTTAAGAGAAAAAGAAATCAATTAATTAATTTCAACCTAATTGTAATATAATATAGCAATTGGTCCTGCCCAGTCTAGCTGGTTTTCTGAATTGTAGCGTCCTCTCCCCGAAAGCGCTACACGAGATGTTAGCATGATTTAGTTCTTACTTGAACTCAAGCAATCAAGAAGAGAATCCATTTTATTCTATCTCAAATGAAATGGTTTATAACAGTTCTTCTATATGACGTAGAAAAACATTAGGTTGAAGGAAAAAAGCTAACGATACTCAAAATTATCATAACAACAACATTTCTTTATTAATTATAAGGACAAACAGTAGTGAAAGTTGAGAACGTTACAGTAGTACAACAATAATCACTCGAAATCAAATGCAAACACCCCCCCCAACCCCACAAAAGCAAAACAAAACCCCCTCCCCCACCCCCCCCACCCCCCAAAAAAAAAAAAAAAAAAAAAGTACCTCGATACTCGTATTATAACCAATGGTTTAAATGAACGATACATGAAGACATGAGTAATGAGAAAAAAAATCCCTTAACATATTTAGTTACCAGCACCATCTGGCTTGATCTTGTGCTTGTTCTTGATATTCTTAACGCCAGATGAAATAACTTCACCAATCTTCTCTCCAACCATTTGGGAGACACGCTTCCTATCTTTCGGAATCACGCTTCCATGCTTCTTTGTCGATGTCTCGCCTCTTGCCTCGGCTCCTTTTCCCTTAATATTCATTCCCTTGTCCGCCATTTCAGTCTTAGTGTTCCCTTGTGTGTGTCTATAAGAGTGTTTGTGTGTGTGTGTGTGTGTGTGTTTATGCAGTATTTGTTTGTTTGAATGAATGAAATAAAAGTTTGTTCTATGTCTCAATAGAATGGTACGATGAGTTGTATTTATAGTGCATGGGAGTCTTGGCTTTCATTATAAAATAATGTTACATTACTATTGGTTTTTCATTATACTTTCACTTGTGTGTGTGGGCGTGGGCGTGGGTGTGGGTGTGGGTGGGTGTTTTGTTTTTGTTGCTTGTGGTGTTTTTTTTTTTTTTTTTGGTTGTTTTTGGGGAGGGATCAGTTGACGAGCCTTAAAGAGTTCAGGTCACCTTGCATATGTAAATGGCCGTGTGTGCAACTCGGTAGCGTGTTGCAATACGAGAACGTAGACTTCAATTGACTCTTTTTTTTTTTTTTTTTTTCCATTGTGGTTTTGTGTGCTTGGGTGTGTGTCATGTTGTGGGATGGGGAAGAGGGAAGACTTGACCGATTAAGACTTTGCTACTTCTGATACACCCAAGGTCAAGATTTGTCCTAATGAATTTTTATCATTTTCTTTGCTATTCATTAATTTTTCAATTTTGGTTTTGGTTTTAAAAACAAGAAGAAGAAAGAGAAACCGGAAAAACAAAAGAGACTAGCATTTGCATTGGCTAAGAAAATAAAAAAGGAAAAAAAATCCTTAACTGCGTAGGACGGGGAAAGAAAAGCTTTGGGCACAACATGGTCCAGCATCCTCGAGATTTTGGAGAAATTTAATAAAATTTGAATAAAGTATCCGTCTTTGACATAATCTAATGAACTTTGGGGGAAAGTATCAATAAAACTTGTTCATTCATTTCCTTCTACGCTTTTGTTTGCATCACAAACAATTTCAGAAGTATTTTTCCTTATTATATATCGTCCTAAATCTCCAATCTTCTTCATTGGAATATTGTAATTAGGCAAATGCAAACGTAAAAATAAAAAAACTAATGTGCCTACGACAATATAATTTGAAAATTCTTTCTGATCCTCATATTTTGGCTTGAATATTGGTCCTGATTAAAGCAAGCTTTCAAAGCATTAACAAGTGGTCGTTAGTTTATGACTGCATAACCACAACCTTCGTAAGTTGCTAGGCTTGAATTTGTTCCTAAAATTCTGATTGCATCTACGTAAAACAACGTGTTACAAGATGCAGTTAAGAATTTTAAAAAGAGCAGGAACGGTTGTTTCAAAATATCTTTAACTCATTCGTACAAATATTCCATTTTTTAACGCGTCTGCGAGTTCTCACAAATAGATCGATGGCGTAAAAACGCGGACGACCAACAAACGCGTCCATATGTATATTTTGATCTAAACCGTAATTTTTAATCCGAACTTAATTAGTCAACAAAGATTCCAGTTTGGTAATGAATGGTTTACTTGGCTAATGAACCCAATCCTGTTATGCAAATAACGTTAAAAAACGAAAAGTTTGGACACTATTGTTTAACTTTTCACTCGTCCTTAAGAATTAAAGATTTTAAAGATCAATGTAAAAAATAAGATAAATTCTTCTAATTCAACATTTACACTTTCAAAATGGAACTGTGCTTGTGGTATGTAGTACCTCAGCACCTTATTCGCAACAAATTGGCCTTTTTGAAGTAATAGATTTATAAAATTGATAACCTATAGAGCTGTAAAAAAAAAAGAAAAAGAAAAAGATATAGAAAAAGATAACTAATTGCTTTGTGGTCGTAACTACGCGTGGGGTTGTGGGGATAGATCTACATGGCTCGGTAGTATACTGCTTTGTGATTGTATAGACTGCAATTGAACGATAAACTGACTAAAGTATGGATCTTTGACGAATTTGATGAGGGAATTTTTGAGGAAAGGTTCAGAATATTTGTTCATCCCTTTTATTCCATGCTTCTGTTTCTTCTACCATTCCCGTCAGTTTTCATTTATCATGCGTCATGGCTCGGCCATGGCCTCACATTTTAAATTTCTAACAAGTTCATAGCCCAAATTGGTCAATAATGGACGGTTGAGATTGGGCCAGCATAATCAAATTTGCAACAAAAAACGAAATCGTTTTAGAGTGTAAAGTAATTATAAATTTTAATTGGCCAGTAATTATAAATTTTATCAATTACATGGCTTCCAACTTGTTCAAACTGACACAGGACCTCATGGCTCACGTAATGCATTTGTCACAAAGGAAAGCATCAACTTGCATTTGATATTCTTCAGTGTATCACAAATGCTTCATTTAATATTTATGAAAATTTTCTTGATAACGTCGTCCTAACTCTTCAACCTATTTCTTTTGAAAATTCCTGTTAGCTAAGTAGAAAATGAAAAAAAAAAAAAAAAAAGAGTTTCAAAGCAAAACAAGAAGAATTTAATTTTTTTCCCTCATCCTTTTGTATTAGTTTGAATCTAGATCCTGATTGCAGAAACTTTTTTAGCGCATTTCGAATTGGTCCATGAATGGAAAATCACATCCTTCGTGAATTGCAAACGTTATGAAAACATAAAATTTTCCCTCAAAATACATCTCTGTAGTATATACTGATTCCTCACCTACCTCAAAATTATTTTGTCCACCACACAAGGTCCATGACATTTTCACAGTGATTCGGTCCAATTTAGCGTTCGTCATGTTGTAGGCAATGTGCTAATGAGGAACTATTGGATCTATTGTCGTGGGTTCTTTCAAATACATCACAGCTTCTAGGAAGAATCTTTCCAAGAACAGAAAGGAATTGAGAGTTAGCTATGGAATGCATTTTATTCCCTAGTTGCCTTATATAAGTTTTTTTTTCCTTCTTCTTGGAAAAATGTCAAGGGATATCTTGTGTTCTGTCACATTTTAGTAGTTTACTTTCTGTTTGCAAAGATTCAATAATGGATATCTTCAGATATGTACTAAAAGCTAATGGATTTTGATCTCACTTTCCCAATTACCTGAATAAAGGTTGGTTATGGCAATGTCTTCGCTAATGCCGGGCTTTAACATTTTCAAGGTCAAGTGTTTTGATTAACTTGTCTACAATATCATTATATTTCATGTTTAGTTGTTTCTTTCTTTTTTAGTGACTACTAATCGTATGTTAATCATGAATTATCACGAATTCATCTTTTTTTCAATTCTCCAACCCCCCACCCCCCCCCCCCCCCCCCCCGGCCCCCAGCCCCAAAAAAACAAAAAAAAAAGGGCGAATTCCTTCATTCAATTTGTTAGGCTGGATTCACACATGTTACCAACAGTTTGGACTATCCAAACCGAGCCCAAACTGGATAGATTGGGCTATCCAAACTTATGTATGTTGTTCTTATCTTACTCCAAGGAAAATTTGCACACGTGTACTCCAATTGTAGTTTTGTTTGATTTTTAAATCCCCCCCTTCCGTATGTTTTTGATCAAATTAATTTGCCTGATGTGAAAACGGCTTAAATCAACTTTTGAAGTTTTTATTTATTTTGATAGTAATTGATAATACTCCAAAATTTACTTTCAGTTTCAAATATAAAATATAATTTGAATATTCTAATGCTTTAATTAAGAAAACAAACTCACAACATGCAGAATTTTGAAATATTTGCCTACATCTTGTTTTTTTCCCCGTACTATTATAACACTTTTTTTCATATCCATAAAATAGAATTTCTAAGAAAAAATCTATTTTATTTCAAGTCAATCGAATTAGGATTTATATCAATTTTTATTCTGAAATCTATTTTTCCGTAATGAACTATGAAAAACAAATTGCAAGTTTCCACTTTTCAATGATCTATCTTCCTTTTCGAACGAAAGATTCTGAAGAAAATGAAAGGTCTAGTTGGGTGAAAAAAACAAAATAAAGAGTTAACGGCCATCAGATCTTTTTCTTAATATAGAACATTAATATAATATGACCATGGTTTCGATACTTAAAAGCCATACATTTTTGTAGATAACGTAAGAAAAGTTCGATCTCCACAAAGTTTCCTTTGACAAATTAATTAATTAATTTTGCAGCGTTTAAGCTCCATGTATGGTCAACGTTTGTTTTGTGTGTGTGTGTGTGTGTGTGTGAGAGAGAGAGAGAGAGAGAGAGAGAGAGAGAGAGAACTGTGCATAGGCCATAGAGTCAAAAGGGGTGAACAACAGAAGAAGTTGTTGTTAACAAATTGATTAATTGGTTTCCCGTTTGGGCAGCCTTGAGAATTATATAATCATTTTTGAAACTTTTTGCACGAATTAGCCAAAATATGGAACAAAACCTATTCTTTTGTAATACAATACTAATGCATGTTTTTAAGCCAAAATTGGTCCCCCATTTTTTTTTTTTTTTTTTTTTTTGGGAAAGGAAGCCTTGACAGTTTCTATTTCGGATTTGTTCCAAAGCAGAACTTTTCGCCATAGACAATTTTAGTTCAAATAAAATATAACGTGTGTTCTCAAGCGTTCAAGTCCAATCATAGAAAAGCAAATATTTAAGAGAAAAAGAAATCAATTAATTAATTCCAACCTAATTGTAATATAATATAGCAATTGGTCCCGTCCAGTCTAGCTGGCTTTCTGAATTGTAGCGTCCTCTCCCCGAAAGCGCTACACGAGATGTTAGCAGGATTTAGTTCTTACTTGAACTCAAGCAATCAAGAAGGGAATCCATTTTATTCTGTCTCAAATGGAAGGGTTTATAACAGTTCTTATATCTGATGTAGAAAAACATTAGCTTGAAGAAATGAAAGCTAACAACACTTAAAATTATCATAACAACAACATTTCTTTATTAATTATAAGGACAAACAGTAATGAAAGTTGAGAACGTTAAAGTGAGTACAACAATAATCACTCGAAACAAATGCAAACACCCCCACCAAAAAAAAAACCACAAAAACAAAACAAAAAACCCAAAAAAAGAAAAAGTACCTCAATACTCATTATTATAACCAATGGTTTAAATGAACTACATGAACAAATGAGCAATGAGACAAAAATCCCTTAACATATTTAGTTACCAGCACCATCTGGATTGATTTTGTGCTTGTTCTTGATATTCTTGACACCAGATGAAATAGCTTCACAAATCGTCTCTCCCACCATTTGGGAGACACGCTTCCTATCTTTCGGAATCACGCTTCCGTGCTTCTTTGTCGAGGTCTCGCCGCTTGCCTCGGCTCCATTTCCCTTAATATTCATTCCCTTGTCCGCCATTTCAGTCTCAGTGTGCCTTTGTGTGTGTCTGTAAGAGTGTGTGTGTTTAAGGATTATTTGTTTGTTTGAATGAACTAAAAGTTTGTTCTATGTCTCAATATAATGGTACGATGGGCTGTATTTATAGTGCATGGGAGGCTTGGCTGTTATTGTAATATAATGTTACATTAGTATTGGTCCTTCATTATACTGTCAGTGGTGTGGGTGTGGGTGTGTGGTTGTTTTGTTTTTGTTGTTTATTCTGTTTTGGTGTTTTTTTTTTTTTGGTGGGGGGGGGGGGGGGGGGCATAGATTAGTTGACGAGCCTTAAAGAGTTCAGGTCACCTTGCATATGTAAATGGACGTGTGTGCGACTCGGTAGCGTATTGCAGTGAATTGCAATACGAGAACGTATACTTCAATTGAACCTTTTTTTTTTCCATTGTGGTTTTGTGTGTTTGGGTGTGTGTGATGCTGTGGGATGGGGAAGAGGGAAGACTTGACTGATTAAGACTTTGCTACTTCTGGTACCCCTAAGCTCAAGATTTGTCTAAACGAGTTTTTACATTTTCTTTGCTATTACTTAATTTTGGTTTTGGTTTTAAAAACAAGAAGAAGAAAGAGAAACTGAAAAAAGAAAAGAGACTAGCATTTGCATTGGCTAAGGAAATAAAAAAGGAAAAAAAGATCCTTAACTGCGTAGGAACGGGAAAGAAAAACTTCGGGCACAACATAGTCTAGCATCCTCGAGATTTTGGAGAAATTTAATAAAATTTAAATAAAGTATCGGTCTTTGACATAATCAAATGAACTTTGGGGGAAAATATCAATAAAACTTGTTCAATCATTTCCTTCTTCGCTTTTGTTTCTTCTGCAGTTTCATTTAGATTTATTTGTCATGAGTCTAGACTCATGTAGTGCTTGTCTCATAATTCTTTAGTGCATCACAAACAATTTAGAAGTATTTTTCCTTATTGTATATCGTCCTAAATCTCCAATCTTCTTCATTTTAATATTGTGGTTAGGCAAATGCAAACGTAAAAACAAAATAACTAATGTGCTTCCCTTTGTTTGGAAGTGTTTTTTAAAAACATGTTTTTTAAAAATACTATACACGTTTTTCAATTAATTTTTTTTCTCACAAATGCATTTATCGAGAAAAAACTTTAAAGTTACTTAAATAATATTTCATAAAAAAAGCTCCAAAAGACAAACATCTAAACAGAGCCATTTGATAGTTCTTTCTGATCCTTATATTTTAGCTTGAATATTCGTCCTGATTAAATCAAACTTTCAAAGCATTAACAAATGGTCGTTAGTTTATGACTGCATGACCACAACCTTCGTAAGTTGCTAGGCTTCAATTTGTTCCTAAAATTCTGATTGCATCAATAGTTTGCTTCGTAAAACAACGTGTTACAAGGTGCAGTTAAGAATTTTAAAAAGAGCAGGAACGTTTGTTTCAAAATATTCCCACTTTAACTCATTAGTACAAATTTTCGATTTGACATGTTTTAACGCGTCTGCGAGTTCTCACAAATTGATCGATAGCATAAAGCTGAGGAACGCGGACGATCAACAAAACGCGTCCATGTACATAAATTTTAATCTAAACCATAATTTTTAATCCGAACTTAATTAGTCAACAAAGATTCTAGTTTTGTAATGAATGGTTGTACTTGGCTAATGACCCTGAATCCTGTCATGCATATAACGTTAAAAAACGAAGAGTTTGGACATTATTGTTTAACTTTTCACTCGTCCTTTAGAATTAAAGATTTTACAGATCAATGTCAAAAATAAGATGAATTCTTCCAATTCAAATTTACACTTTTAAAATGGAACTGTGCTTGTGGTATGTGGTACCTCGACACCTAATTCGTAACAAATTGGCCTTTGAAAGTAAGAAGATTTATTAAATTTGTTAGCTATAGAGCTGTGTGTGTATGTATATGTATATATATACATATATACATATATATATATATAGAGAGAGAGAGAGTGAGAGAGAATCGTTTAAATTTGCGCGAAATTGTTTCTAGGCGTTTAACTGGACTGCTTCTATCTATCTCCTTTGTCCTTTTAAGGTTGTACAAATGATGAAAAAATGCTGTATTTTCTTCTATCTCAAAATAGGGTAAGTTGCATTGCAATATTATAACCGAAATTCTATCAATTAATTAAAGTGGAAGGCAATATTATAACAAATATACCATGATTCGTGAAATGTCACAAGTGCAACTCTTTAACAAATATCAAGTCTCAAATCTTGACTAGCCACGAAATATTTGAATTTGTACTTGCACAAATTTATTTTAATGTTTAAATGTTTGATCAATGTATATGGTGTTATATTACTGTCGAAAACATCAAATTTGTACTCGGAATTATTGACTTGCATAAAAGACTTTTAAACTCCGATCACTGCCTCTGACAATAACCAGTAGCATTATGTTAAGATTCCTATATTAGTACTAACTTGGATTCTGTGCGTACCAAGATAATCTTAAAACCGCGTTCAGCTTACTAGTACTTGAGTAATTTAATAAACAATAATTGAGCAAGTCAAACATTAAAAAAACTAATTAAGAGAAAATAACAAATGTTTTAAGCCTAAAAAGTCCAATGTTTCACACAGTTTGCACAGTATATATATTGCCACACAACATGTGAGAGACAGAGAAAAATATAGGGAGAGTTGGAGTGTTTCGAAGTCCAGAGTCAACTTACTTTGAAGAAAAGGTATTATATACGTCTTAAATATGGGGTTTCTTGTAAATATTCTATAATAAACAGATAACAACAATTAGCATTTAATTGGGAGGCGGACTCATGAATACTGCACAATAGCTAATATTCTGCATATAGAAAAAAAATTGAATCTATACTTTTGGCATTAGAAAAAATTGTAGCTTCACGGTTTTGTTTTCCTTTTCTTATTTCTTTTTTTTTTTTTTTGGATTTTGTTTGAATAGTTGTTCTGCACTTAGTTTATAACATTGGTTAAATGGACAAATAAAGAAATATGTATGTTTCCTACCAATACAATAAGCAATAAATTGTTTATCAAATATAGATGGAAATGTTTTTGCCGTACAGCAAATTAACGCGGGATCTAGTTCTTGTACTTGGGACAATCAAGAAATCAGGCCTCTTAAAGACTTACATATTGACATTATAAAAATTAAAGGCTTGCAATTGAATATTAACTATAGCAACAAAAACATTTATATGTTTAGTTTAATTCCAGTACACAGTAGACATAGATAAATGTTAATTCATTGGAAGAGAATCGATCTGGAGAAAGGCTTACTAATTTAGCAATTCAGTTAAAAAGAAAAAAAGAAAACAACTAATCCAGGATTGGTCTCTTGCTTTTTTGCTTGTTCTTGACATATTTAACAGTAGAAAAAACAACTTCACCAATTTTATCATATAGAGGACATGTTTTTCGCTTTTAATATAGTGCTACATTCATACTACACCATCTAAATAGTATCGAGAATTTGTGAGGATAACATGTCTAACCTTGTTGGCTGTTATTTTTACTTGAAATGTGTATAATATTTTGTAATATAAGCTTTAAAGTCATTGCGTATGTTAATGTACGTGTCTAAATATGAGACTCGGTTTCGTGTATGCCTTTAGAGGTATATCATTTCTTCAACTATAATTTTTCTTTGTAGTTTACTGCATACGGTTCTGTGGGCTGTTTTTGTTGGTGGGGCGTGTGGTAGAGGGCCGTGAAGGGTCGTGTCTGCGAATGTTGGCATTTTGAACATAAATACTAATCAATTGAAAACCAAAGTTTTTTTTTTTTTTGTAAGCGAAAACCAAAGCTTTAAATCGTATAATGTTGACGTGATTAAAAAGTCATTCAAGTATTATTTAAGGTGCATTTTCCTCCATAACGAAAAACAATAAGGTAATTTTTTTCTCCATAATTCGAAACCAAATTAACCATGGTGTATGTCCTTCGGAAATGTTATTTTAGTTTGACATACGAATAGTTTACTTTTTACAAGAGATGGGAAGAATTCTTGTACGGAGGAGAATAACTAAGTTGTGGGAATTTTAAAGTTACGACATGACAAAGGGTGTTGATATTAGAACTCTAATTTTCATTACTAGCATTTTAGTTTTTGTTATTTGCACCTCACTCTTACACTCATAAAATTAAAGTAAATAAAAGTGCCAATAACAAAAACTGAAGTGTTTTGATACTTTTTTCTTCCCATATCACTTAGGCATATTTACCCTTGTTCTTTTGGACACTTAGAGGTTCATATAAAATCTCATGTGTGAAAAACTAGCAATCTGAATTTATTTATGTGTTTGAAACTTCCATTTGTAATTTGCCAAGGTGCTTGTACAAAATATTACAAAGACATATATTCTAGGACTTGATTTGTACCCCTAAAAAAAAAAGAAAAAAGGAACAAAATATGGTAGCAAAAAGAAATTTCCCGTATTGTAGATTTACCAAAAAAAAAAAAAAGTAAGTAAAATAAAAAATCAAAGTCTTCGTGTAAAGGAGATTTGAGCATGCATGCAAAAGAGTAAATCAATTTTATTTTTATTTATTTTAACACAAACAAATTTGTTGGAATCAATTCCATTTATTGAAGCCTTAAAAAAATGTAACTTGCAGATTAAGCTGTAAAAAATTAAATTGACACTTGCCATAAATTAAGTTAAATTTTGTCATATTATAAAAAGAATAAATTTTTTTGTTGTAGCTTAGCGGGTATGACTATGTTACATAATGTACTTTACAAACACAGATCTTTGCTTCCGACCGGATCCAACTTTATGTCAAATTCCTGCGTTAGTATATCTTATTACTGGGGTACGGTGCAGTTCCTAATAATTTATAAGCCGCGTTACTAGAACTCGACTACTTAGACAATTTATAATTGGGCAAGTCATACGTTAATAATTACTATATTGAATAAGAAATGTTACAAGACCAAAAAGTTTGAGGTTTCACAGAGAGAGAGAGAGAGAGAGAGAGAGAGAGAGAGAGAGAGAGAGAGAGAGAGAGAGAGAGAGAGAGAGAGAGAGAGAGAGAGAGAGAGAGAGAGAGAGAGAGAGAGAGAGAGCAGTGACCAATGTCCTGTTTGGAGTCCATAGTCAACTGCACGAGGAAAGAATTGTTTACCTCTCTTGCTTTGTCAACATTAGACTGGCATAGGGAACACTAGTTTGTAGATTGACAGTTATGGTTGTTCTTTGATTGTGACAAAATTAATATATTTTGCACTAGCTATTTTGCAAGTATGTTGGTTGGCTAATTAAATTGCTTACAAGGAGGTAGTTGTGTTACCAAACAACATATACTAACTAATAGCATTACGTTGTTTATCAAATTTCGAAAGAAAGATTTTTTCTTTTTTAGTAAGTCAATTCAAAGATATTTTCTTTTTTAATAAGTCAATTCAGATTAACGCGGGATCCGGTTCATGTACTTGGCAATCAAGAATCGGAGCCTCTAAACTAATAAGGATAATTATGAATATATCATAAAAGGTACGGAGTTGCATTTGAATACTAATTATATCAGCACAAAATTTCTGTGTTCAGCATGAACTCCAGAACACAAATGGACATAGACAAAATGACATTTCATTGGAATAGAATAATTATTTTATGCTTTCAGACTCGAACCGAATATCACTCGACTGAGCTTAGAAGTCAGGGGTTAATAGAATCGACCAAGGATCGATTGGGGTCAAAATGGATGATATCATATAGGTATAAAACCCATATATATATCCATTAATTTTTTTCTTTTTTTTTTCAATTTTAGTTGTTAATCAAAAGTGAACAAAGGGCAATGAGTTCAAAAAAAAAAAATCATAACTAGCTAAAAATATAAAAAAAATTATTTTTTTTAGGTCAACTATGGTTTTTTATTGGGTTTGACTGGTTTTTTGACTTTTGATTTTTTAACCAGATTCTGATCGGATGCCTAGTTGGTTCTCTAACTGGTTTGACCGGCCGGTCCGGTCCGACCTTGAGAACACAGTAAATACGCACCATAAATTATTTTTACATTATTACTGTGGAGACAGAAAACATGGATGTGTTTAGCTATTTGGACATCATATATAATTCGACAATTCAAGCAGATGGCTGTTCATCATCATCACTGATCTTTAGCTTGTTCTTGATATTCTTTAAAACATGAGAAAATGCTTCACCAATTTTCTCTCCCATCATGTGGGAGACATGCTTCCTCTGCTTCGGAATTATGCTTCCAAGGTTCTTCTTCGATCCTCCTGCCCATATGTTCGTCTCACTGCTACGCCCCCTACCTTTTCCCTTTTCAATCCCCTTGTCTGCCATTACTATTAGCCAGTGTGTGTCTATGTGTGCTTGTGTTCGTTTGTTCGAATGAACTCAGTTTGTTTTGTGTCTATAAACGAAACATTCGTGGGGGCTATTTATAGTACCTACTGCCAAAGGTTGATGCGTTGTGTACCTCCTCCTACTATGTCTTTTTTCATGGTAATTGTCCATGTGTATGACGGCTGCGTGAATGAAGTGTTGGTGTGGTTGTGCGTGTATGATGCAGTGCTCAAATGAATGAACTAATTGCTTTTTCTCCGATTGGACGTGTGTTTGGGGTGGCGTGTGGGCCAGATGCATAGAAATTGGGGTGGCGTGTGGGCCGGATGTAGATAAAGAGTAAATTTTAGTACTAGTTCCAATTTGTACCATTAATGTTTTGGATGATTCTTAATTTGCACCTATAACTATTATTTTAGACACTTTGCATGTTAAATTTATCAAAATATCCAAATCATATATAGTGCTCATATTGTTAATTATAGTAGATAAAATTATGCATATGCATTTATTTTTTGGAGATTCTTAAATATTGTTGTTAATTTTTAGCATAAAGAATGAAGAACGGTAAGAATAAAATAGAATATATTCATATATTGTGTAAATATAATTCAAGATTATGGTGATTTTGCAAAGACAAATTGGTAAGTTTAAGCCGAAGTACAATATGGCAACAATTGAAAACTTTTGGGTGCATAGTGTCTAGCATAAAAATTAAGAGTGCAAAAATGAGGATGTGCAAAATATTAAGGCTACAATGTCGAGTTACAAAATTTGAAATGTAATATAGAAACAATTGGCAATTTTTATGATACAAAATGTTCAAAATAAAAAATAGAAACGAGAAATGAGAAATTGTGGCCAAATCGGGTCAATTTGCGGTATGGGACTCCATCATAGATAGAGGGTTAATGTTTATGGTTGAGTGATCTGTTTTTTTGCAAGTAAGTGTATATGTTTTCATATGTCATCAACTAGATAAACACTAGCAAGTGTGTGTGTGTGTGTGTGTGTGTGTGTGTGTGTGTATATATATATATATATATATATAGAGAGAGAGAGAGAGAGAGAGAGAGAGAGAGAGAGAGAGAGAGAGAGAGAGAGAGAGAGAGAGACATTTATGCATTTACCATGAACATGATATGTTGGTAATTATTTGAGATAAGTGAGATTTGGACATGATCGTAAAGGAATACAGGGTAATACCAATTACTTCTACCAAAAGGGAAATCCAGAAATTTTTTCCTTTTGGGTAAGTAAATAAATAAAAAAAAACAGATATAATAATTACATACTCATGTTATCACAAAGCGTTAAATAGAATTCAATGTATGTGTGATTAATGGACTGTTGGTCATTTGGTCTTTTATTTTTACTTCTTGTGTTTGTAAATTTTTTTTAAGCATGTTTTTGATATAATTTCTTATTGACTACCAAACAAAGCCATTCTTTGGATCAGCCGTACAACACTTCAAATTCTTATTTAATTTTTTTTTAACAATTGTGCTTACAAAACAATATTAATGAACAACATCGATATTTTACTGGTAACACGACGTAATTTCTTAATAGATACAATATGAAACAAAAAAAAAAAATTAGACAAAGCATTCAAAACCTGTATAGACTTCAAGGTGGAATTATTACAATGTCAGCTCTCTAGTCACTTGTGTTGCACATGTAAATGGTCAAGGACTGTGACTCGGTTTCGCGTTTGCTCTTAATAAGAGAGCATAGGCTGCAACAATGATTTTTCGATTTGGTTAATTTACTCGGTTTTGTGGAAGGTAAAGGGTCATGTCTGCAAATATTGGCATTTTGAACTTAAATACCAACCAATTTGAAAGCGAAAGCTCATAATTGTATGATATTGACAAGAATTAGAAAATAATTGAAAAGTCATTCAAATAATAAGACAGGATTACAATTTTTTTTCCTTAAATAAAATCAATATAAATTTGTTTTTCTACAAAACTAGAAACGGAATGTACCATGATTCTGTATATGTCCTTCTATTTGATTAAAGCAGTTTGGCATAGAAGGGTAATGTTAGTACTTCTTACAATCAAATGAGAATGGATAATCTGAATTAAATGTAGCAGCAATTCCAGATTTTGGCTTTAGTTGACTTTTTTTTTTTTTTTTGCTTTAACAAGTAAGGAAAATTATTACCAGAATATAGCAGAAGAAATAAGCAATAGTAGATTTACCTAATCCCCAAAAAAAAAAAAAAAAAAAAGGGGAGACGGAAAAAATCAAAGTTTGTACATGTAAATGAAAAGCAAAAATGTGTGAAGATTCCCCACCCCAAGTCACGATTGTTAAACTCCTATGTAGAAAGTACTTAATCGGACGCACATTAGAGGCCACTTAGGGCTATTTTTAGATAGTTGCCTTTCTTCCATTTTGTCGTATATCATTTAAGAAAAATAAAAAGTTTTTTTCTCCATTTTTTGTGTATTTTTTTGACAAAATTTTTGTGAGTTTTATTCATCTAATTGACTACTAGAGTGGTACTAGAGTTTCTACGATTATAATCATGGCACTCACAAATATTACTTATTTATCTCAAAACTAAACAATAAGACAATTATAGAGAAAACTCGTAGTAAGCCATGTCCAGGCACACGCATTAGATCAATCAAGAATAAATTGGTGAGGATGTTGATTCACAGTCAGAAGAAAGATAGCATGGCGTTATTTAAAACTCTTCAAGAAATTGATATATTAATTTTTGAAAAAAAAAAATCTGCAGATACGAGGTTTGAAAAACATATATAAAGGCATAAATCAGATTAACAAAATACTTTGATGATGTTAAAGAGAAAGTTTAAACTTATAATAATGAAAAAAATCTGTATCAATTAAACTTATTTTCCCGTTTGATAGAGATGAGAAATGGGTGGAGTGCAGAGACCACAAATGAAATGGAGCTTAACGAGCATAAAATTACTGAAAAATTTCTTAACACTTCACCAATAAAGTTTGATCTTGTAATAACACTATTCAGGAGACTAAAAATCTGTTTGACTTGAGAAATTTGTCAGATTTGATAAATTTGTCAAATTTGAAAATTGAAGATTTGTGGTATTTATTAATTCTACATGAACAAAAGAATTAATGGAAAAATATACTATACACCCAAAAAAGATACAGAGAGACAATTGAATTTGAAGGGCAAAGATAACCCAGTGATCCAGAATTCTACGTGAACAAATAACTAGTGGAATGATGAAGGGATACACTAGAAAAAGATACAGAGGCACAATTGAATTTGAAGGATAAAGATTAACCCAAGAATCAAGGAGACTCGAATCAGGGTAATAAGGACTGCAACAAACAGAGGTCATCGTTACGACAACAAGACATAATTGAATTTAAATTTTAGAGATGAACTAGGGGTCAAGAGAAAAATATTAAATGCATCACGTGTATTGTCACGTGGTGTATTAGAATAATAATTTATAGTCATGTGGCAATAATATGTCACATCTTATATTGTTTGGTAATGTGTGATTAATTTTAATGTACTATGTGATATGTCCCGTAACTCACGTGGTGCGTGGAATACGTACTCGGAAACAACCCATTCTACTTAGAGAAATCCAAATTACAATCATAGAGGTCGTGTTACCACAACAATAGATGTAAAAAGGCAGATAGAATCCTAGACGAGGTAATGATTTTGATAGAAAAAATAATTTTAACCAGTTTAATCAAAATAATGATGGCAAAGAATCTAGTACTATAATTGTAAGAAATTTGGCAGCGAAAATTCAATTTTAGATCTGACAGTAATTTTCTAACTAATGTTGCTAAAAATCAGCCTTTGCCTCAAAATAATAGAAAAAATCCAGAGGCTTTATTGTTGGCTTGTAATGCCGGGCCCGGGACATTGTTGACAACATTAAAAGGTTCTTTATACTTGATTGTTGCCACTATTTCCCTTAATTGTGTGATTAATAGTTCAGATTCATCTCAGGAGCTAACAACAGCCCACAAGTGAACAATTATTTGGGACCTAGAAACACTCCCAACCCCAATTGGATTTGGGCCGCCTCTGTCCCCTCAAGAACCCTTCTAGGCTACAAAAACACGTATCACTAGAGAGCCCAAGCCCATCTTGACTCACCTGAGACAACCATCTTCCTCTACCCCTCAGAAAGATTCGAACTCCGTCTAAATGGAGACCCCAGTTTGGATGGATCTGGGCCCATCAACTCTCAATTAGTATTTTCAGTTTCATGATTCCAGTGTTAAACTCGTTGTCACTGACAAAAAGCTGTCACGTTTCTGCTTATCAAAGCACAAACATATCGCTAACTTTTAAGTAAGCCAAATGATTATTTTTCCTTAAAAAAGGACTGTAACACGACAGTTTTTTTATTGTTAACATTGAATTTGTATTGTAATTATTACACTAAGGAATCTAACTAAATCAACTCTCCCTCTCCTTATCTGATTGAAAGTTACTGAAATCTTAGAATTACGCCATCTATCACTATCTCGAAGCAGTTTGCCCCTTTCTTGCCTGCCATTGCCCCTTTCCATACGAAATTGGCCCCAGTTCTCTCTCACCCAAATTGTACCAATGTTAAGTCGAAGTCATGCCTCGGAGAAGATCTTTTTGATGTAATTATTGCCATTATCTGTCTTGTGAGAATCTCTATCCACATGACCCAACCTACCACAATAGTTACAAAAGTTTGGAGTTGGAAGCCTCTCATATTGGATGAAAAAACAGTAACATCATCCTTCCCAAATCAAATTCTCACAATCCTCCACAGATGTTTAATAACTTGAATTAATACTTTTCTCTAGAGATAAGCTCCAAAAATACCCAATGAAATAAAAAGATTTATTTTCGTGATCACCCTTACGTTTTTTAGCACATTTGTAGAACTATATAGAGAAAGATGCATTAGAAGCCGTTGGGTTCAAATTATTATGAATATTATTAACCCTACTATAAGTATGTGTTTTGATAATTTCCTCAACATGTTTGATTTAGTAATGGAATGTGTATCATCCTAAAAGAGTTAATGAGTTTGATAGAATTTTATTTTGAGGAGAATCATAAAAATTTAAATTAATCACTTTCATTCTAATTGAAAGATAGTAATAATTATTTTTCAAACATAAAAAATGAGTATTATTATTACTGACACCTATTCCCTTTCCTAATTATCCTAAACTAAACACCCCTTTAGTCTTTGTATTCTTGTTATTGATAAGACAACCAACTCTGTTAACGTTTTAAAATTTAGAAACTAATTCTAGTAGCTGGGAAGACTGAAGACTAGGGTCGTTCGACATTGTATTTTCGTTGATACGGATCATTAGATCTTCCTTCCATGGATACACTGAATCTTGTGAAATCTTTGTGTATCCAAAAAAATCTGTCTTTGCTCTGGAATCATTAACAACGAATTTCACATTTCCAACTGGCAATTGACTATCAGGTCTCCTCAGCCAAAAATCTCCCACACTTTCAACGGCCACAACGTTAATCTGGTCTTTGATCAATGTCATCGTTCTCTTACGTAAGCATGGATTTGGACATGTTCTCCGTCGGTTTCCTCGTTCTGATTGTTAAATTCACGAAATAAAGGTTACAGTTTCCTTTTAATTTTCCTGCATTTCCTAATACTTCTTCATTTCATACTCGTCACCTATATTTGTATTCATATTCCTTCCTAAATTCCAGTTGTCATCAATATATATTATATATCAAAATTTTCCTTCCTCATTATTACATTTTTAAATCTAACTTCTACCTAATTTTCCAATTGTTTACATGATGCGTCAATTTAATTTTCTTTCCAATTCTTAAATAACTAAACAGTATAGATCGTGAGATGCATCTTGAATCAATAAATAAATAAATAAATAAATAAATAAATTTGAGAAGACACGAGACAAGATGATTGAGCTTATTATATTGCATATTTCATTCATTCTTTTTTCTTCATATAATCTTAAAAATATTTAATAGCTAAATTTTATCTTATACATGGCAGTTTTGATTGATTTATTTTAATTCAATATTTATTAGGTGACGTTTCATACACTCTACTTAGATGAATATAGCTAGTTGTGACAATTCAAGTCTTCATAGAAAGATAATAATTATCAGTATTAAGGACCTTCTGGTCTCAAAACAATAAAGGGATGTATAAATTAAAAAGTAAAATGTTTATATATTTATATATGTGTTTGTAGTGTGTGTCGTGTCTCTATGTATGTGTGTATGTGTAGCCAACTTGGACAACTTCCCTTTTTATTACCATTTTCATAATTTTTATATAAAATTATTATCATTTTGATAATTTGAATATTTTGCTCAAATTTTTTGATTATCATTTTTATTTATTTAAAATACCTTATTACCTTTCATATTTATCTTATCACCTTTGCAATATTCATATATTTGTTAAAATAATTCCTTCCTAATTTTCATTTCTTCTAAGTTTTTATGAATTTTTCTTTCTTATCATTGTTATTATTATTGTAAATTTTTTTACCACATATATCTTTCTCTCTCCCTCCCATTCCCCCTCCCTTTCTAATTACATATTGATACATCAAATATTTTTTAAAAGAAGCTAAAGCCAATTATATACAAGGTTATGGGATGTGTTAAAAAAATAAAAAATGAGTTGGGGAGGGTTGGAGTTTGATTAATTTTAAAGATTTAAATTTGTAAACAACGCTATTCTCAATATTAAATGCCTTAGGAAAAAAAGCAATGCACGTGGCTAATTTATATTAATAATAAATGTATTATCTTGGTATTTTTTTCAATCATATAAGCAAGTTATATTTTTATTCATTGTTAATTATTGGAAAGAATTTTCGGTATGAACAGAAGAAAAAGCCAAATAAATGGGCCTAGAGCTGGATAATGAGTGAATATTAAATTGATGGAGCAAGAGATAGGAATGCTCCTTTATTTTCTAAAAGGGAAAAACGTTGAATAAATACATTTATGATTTCCAAATTTTTTACTTTTTCTAATCAAGGGATAAAGGTAGTTCATTTGATGAAGTCAAATCCAAAATCTAAAAGCAAACAGCATTGTATTCGATCTCTATTCCTATGTTGTTTTATTCTCTCGATTATGATTTTGCATATTTTAAGTAATGTTATTCAGCAAATTGACCATATTTTTGTCTATAATAATAGGAAATAAAAAACAAAATTTTTGTTTGCTCAAAATGTTTATGCAAAAGCGTTAACAACGTAATTTAGAAATTAGAGGTTCTGTGCTCAATTCTCATTATTTCTTAGTATTTATCACTCTATTTATAAGTTGGTTTGTCATATAATCTTTATCTTGTAAAAAAAAAAAAAAATCCATATCCCACATGTATAACTTTTTATGTTTTTCTCTGTCTGGTGATTCGGGTGTGTGGTCCTCCCAGAGTACCCACTCACGCATCTGGAAGTCGTCCTCCAAATCCTTGTAAAATATAGCGAAGAAATACTCGGTTTGACTATTGCCTTTACAGATTATATGCACTAGAGATACTTGCGATGCGAATCTCTATGATAGATTTCCAGTCAATTATATAGCTTCAGTGTTGTTGGAGTAATAAATTCAAAGTCGAGAAAATTAAGTTTTTAATAGTGTTAAGTACAATTTGCCTCTCTGAACTCAAATAGTAACACTTTGCCTCCTTGTGAAAAGATACAGTTTCCCTTTGCTATAAACACTATTGCTGCTATTTATTAGAAAGGAACCACGTTATCTTTTTTTTTAAGACCAAAACACACCAAAAAATATAATCCCATTTTTTGCCTTTTGTTTTTTTTTTTTATAGTTTATACCTTCATTTTTAGCATATATAACCTATTTATGAAGTTGGAATTTTATTTACATAATATTCTAAAATTAAACCTACATCCTTCTATTTTTTAAAATTTACATGTAGTTCTTTGAAAAAAAATACGGGTTTGCAAGAATTTATTTTTTCTAATTTTATTTGATAAATTATACTTTCCAAGATTGACATAGCTCTTCAATTATTAATTTCCATACTATGTTAGAGTTTACCTTATAAAGACCAACTTAACATAGATTTTTTTTTTGAATTTGAAATATTAAATAATTACCAACTAGATAGAAAATGAAAAATACTGAATTATTTTGTCAAGATCTAAATTTTGAAAAAAAATAAATATTACAAATTAAATAAAAAGATTGAAATATTTTTTGTTTTTAATTATTTAACTAGGATTAAAATGCTTGCCTTCACAAAATTTGGCATGTTTATCTTCACAAGATATATAATTATTTTTTAATCTTTTAACTTTTATTTCATGGTTAATTGTATTTAAAGTGTATATATTTTCTATATCCAGGTACGACTATTTTTAAAACATGAGAGATTTAGAGTAAATAGGTTTTGTTACAAAACAAATATGTACCTAAATAATTATTTCGCTTAAAGAGCAATAATATCATTATTCCCATTTTTCTGACGGAGTTAGCTTTACTAATGGTTGACTAGTTTTTGTAGGGGGATAATATGCATATTTTTGCAAAGTTGAGGGGGTAAAAGTTCATTGGCATACCATAATTAGCCCTTTTTAATACTAAACGACATTTTTCAATTGGACACCTATGTCTACTTTTTGTACATAGTTCAAAACCCGAAGGAAGACACTTCTCCCCAACTTTATAAGGGCGATCAGTTCCCTTAAATCTTTTAACCAATATAAATATTCTTTTTGTCCTGTTTTGTTATATATGAAATTTATTTCATGTTATTTACTCCATCTCTTTCAAATCAAATATTTTGAACTTGAAACAATTCAAATAGTTAGTGTAATTATATAAAGCGTACCGCATTAATTATTATTAAAATATAATAGATAGCGGAAAATATGTGTCTCGTTCAAAATTTGGACCCACATATGTGAAGAAATACCCGGTTTAACCGTCATGGACAATTGAGGAAATGTGTAACAATATATTAGATTTTTTTTTATATTAAAAAGAAAGCATAATTAAAGTCAACAATATTAATTATTTAAGACGTCATCAATCCACAAATATCCCGAGAATGATCTGACATTGAACCAAGTCATTCTCATATGTTTTCAAGTTGAAAGGGACGTTAAACTTGAAATAAAGAAAATGACTTTTAATGTACTTTCTTCTGTAGTTTGGCATTCAATAGTCTTATTTTATTTTAGTAGAACGAAATTAGATTCTCACTATCCGATCTTCCCTTTCCATTCTTGTTAATCCTTGTTAGAAAGCAATTGCAAATGCATCTCTCAGGAGAATGTTAAAGAACAAAACCTTCCACTTTAAAGTATTGGTCGCATGCCTTTAAAAAATTTTAAAGGGCATTTCTATTACGTAATTACCTTTGTGTGATGGAAATAACATTGGCTTTCCATGCTTAAGATCCTTTGTGTCATTTTTTCCCGTGTCAATTGACTGACAATTATAAATAACTGTCAAATTGTGTTAAAATTTATTCTAAAAGTTAAGATATGTTTGAAGTATAAATGCAATTATACAACTATTTGTGATTAACATTCAATTGATACTAAAAAAAAGTGACACTGAATATTCTAATGGTACTTTCCGTTATGCCTCGTTATGGTAAGGTGAATTTTTTTTTGACTCTTCCAAGGTTTCTGAAGGCGGTTGTTCACTATTTTCTACATTTTCCTACTCTCTCTCTCTCTCTTGTTTTGTTACAATTTACAAGATGCCCAATTTTTTCCATTCATGGGAGTTTTTTCCTTTTTTTGGAAACAAAAAAGGAGTTTTAATGTTTTATTGTATATAAACAGTTTTAACTGTTCTACAATAAATAAATAATTTATCATATTATTGCTCTTTAACTCCACTGAAAATATCAATATGAATGTTTATATCTTAAGGAATCTAATTGCTTTATAAAAAATTCATGTTTTCTGTGACAGTTATCGTTATTTAAGTTTCCCTATACCTTGTTTATGTGACAATGCGACTGCAAACACAATCGCCATTTAAATTCTACTTGGACTAGTTATTCTTCATCCTTTTTATGCTTGTTATCTTCATCATCATGTAGCTCCTCTCTGTGTGTGTGTGTGTAGCAACACACTTTATTATCAATTAAAATTCCACTTTTGAACCAGGAATATAAGCAACCTTTTAAGATGGTACTAGGATGCAACATCAAAACAGCCCTTTATTCATGATGGAAATAGGGTACACTTCAGCATATACACACAACTAAACTTGATCAAAACTCACTGTAACGCCTTATCATCACCTTCGCCAGGATTGATCTTGCTTTTACTATCATCTGATTTCACAAGACCAGTAACGGATTTTCCAACTTGCTTAAGCACTTTGGTCGACACATGCTCTCGGGGCTTGGGAATCACACTTCCATCCTTCTTTGGGAAACCTGACCGTTCTCCACCAGTATTGCCTTCTCCTTCCCCGTTCTCTCCTTTTCTCTTTTCATTCATTCCTTTGCCCGAATTCGCAGCCTTCTCAGCCATCTTTGTAAGTTTATGTGTGTGTTTATGCGCGAGAATTTGTGTATCTGTGTGTTTGTGTAGTTTCTGAAGGAATTGTGTATAAGAATGGGAGATATGGTCGAGTATTTATAGAGAATACAAGCACAAGGCTACGTAGCTGTAGTTTGCGTGTTCGCGCGCACGACTGCACGTGGAAAAATTTCATTTGCTTGCACGCATGCATGATTAAGTTTGAGAAACTGTGTAGAAAGAATCAAAGAAAGTAGAAGAAATGAAGGAGATTTTCACCAAGATTTTATGTTTTACTTTTTGAGTATCTGCGTGTACTTTCAACAAGAATCTGTGTGTTTTTGTGTGTGTGTGAGAATTTGTTCTTACTACATATACTTCAGAGAGATATGTTGTCTGTTATCTAGTCCTCTGTATGGATTTTGTGTTTCTATGTGGGGCGCAAATTGTCGTTCTTGATGGTGGGAGGACTAAATGATTTTGGAAAAACGTATTCGTCTTCTTCATTTTTTTTTCTGGTCAATTAATTGCCTATTCGTAAATCTTTTTTTTTTTTTTTTGCCTATTCGTAAATCATAATTTGTGGGATAAAATTGTACCTTTTTTAGCCTTTTTCTTTTTTTTTTGTTGGGAAGGATGGGGCCACCCTACGTAGAATTGTTTTCATGTTTATAAGTGAGTGTTATTTTAGCTTCTACACCTACATACCTACGTACGTATGTACATACTTATGTATACACACACGTGCATACTCTCTATCTCATACACGTAGATACATTGACTTTCCTTCTATCATACATATATTCTCTCTCATATGCATACTTTCTCATACACATGCACACATATTTTTAAAAAATTGATACACACATTCACTATTCAAACATTCACTCTCTCTCTCTCTCTCTCTCACACACACAGACATTCTCTTTCTTCCACATACATACTCTTTCATAGAGCACACATACACTCTCAAACGTACATACATACGTTCACATTCTATTATTTCAGATCTATACATATGTCCTCTCTCACATGCATATGTACACATACATAAATTTTATCTTTCACACACACTTGTACACTACTTTATCGTTCACACACACGCGCGTACTTTGTCTCTTACACATTCTCATACACAAATACACTTTTGCTCTCATGCATAAAACTTTATGAGGTAAGATATTCCAATTCAATGCTTAAATTTAGTTAGTTATTAAATAGATATAACTTTATCAATTCAATAATTGTAAACAAACATACACATATACGTACGTACATACGCACACATATTATATATTCACTGACAAAGTGCAATCATTTTCAATATCTTCAACAATTATCAGAACTATTGTCTGGTACTATATGCGACTGGAATTGAAAGTTGAAAATATAGGTGCATAGAGATTGAAAGTTGTTTGAAATTTAAAAATATATTGTGCATCCCACGATGAGCAATATCTATTTTCAGCTTACTTATTGTTATGGAGTTATTGTCTATACTTTTGAGTTTTTGTATACGAGCACTGTTAATTGTTTTAAATAGTCACCGCTGGTAATTTTTGAAGTACCGCATCCGTGAGAACCAAACTTCTGTTGTCTTTAAATAGCATATGTGTAATTTTGTCAAGTGATTGAAAAATGGATTTCATTCATATAATTTGTCGCTGTATAGCTATCGTTAAACCAGAGCATTTATACTTACGATAAGTTTAGGAAGACCTTATAAAACTTCCCTTATTATTATCACGTTATCAAATTGAGACCATTTGTACTAACAAAATATTCACCCATCTTTAGAATATAAATCCGAATTAAATTTTATACTAACTAGCAAGACAGGAAAAAATGCATTAGAGTTTACAAAGTCATGGAAATTTAAAATTTTAGATAAATAATTGCATTGTTATTAGTTGATGTGAGACATCGTGTCCATTGTTTTGGACCTTAACAAACCTTCAATAAAGTAGCCCATGTAAGAGGTTTTTAGGGTTATTACCTAGACTCAAATTAGGGTAGCAATCATCTATAATTTTTGTTTTAGTAGTCTTCTTATTTGTTAAGTTATTTCCTTTTTTGTTTATAGTAGTATTTTCTTTATAAAACTATTGTAATAAAGTAGGCTTAATCAACTTATCAATTACTTGAACAACGTTGAGATTTCTCAAATTCTTGTCTTGATTATGCTCAAGTTTTTTGCCCCTAATTTCTTTTTTTTTTTTGAGGTGTTTCCCCTAATTTCTTTGAAACCATTTTGAAGGAAATCGAGTGTTTTCTTTTTTCACGTTATCTTAGTTGCATCATTTGGTACTAGAGCAAGTTTTTCCTGGTTTGATGGCAACCCTAAACGAAGATAACTCAAACCCAATGACGGAGTCAGGTGTTTTGTTATCAAAGCCGAATTTCAAGTCAAATTTCAAAAGCTCAACAATCACATTGATCGTGTATGAGGGAATTCTCGTTGAGATCCAGTGGAGGTTTGACTTGAAAAATAATTGTAGACATATGGCGTTGAGAGACTTGTGTACGACGCTCTTTTTATTCGTGGTGTCCCTTATCATCCAAACAGAGATCATAACTATGATCTTGATTCAACAATTGATGTAATAGAAAAAGTAATATGGGAATATGAAGAACAAAATGAAAAGCTGATATGTGATTCTGATGAAGCTGATACGTGATCCTGATGGAGGGGATGATTATGATTTTCGCACAGATATGTGAAACTTATCATCAGTGCCTAGAAAGCAAGATTTATCATTCGCAGATCCTTTAATTAATTTGGACCAAATAAACTTATCATCAGTGCCTAGAAGTTCAATCAAATGAACTTTCTTATGTTTAAATTTTTACAAAGCACAATATGATAGTGCTTAGAATTGTCTATCCTGAATGAAAAACACCTCTATCTTGTTGCTTACCACTGCATTAATTCATGGTATTTTTGAAAAATTCACAACATTTAGAGTTTATTTTAGTAAATACATATATGAAAAGCTGGACAAATGGGACAGAGGTGTTTCTCGAGACAGTCAATTCGAAGTGGATCTAAAAGATTGTGACCCGAGATTCATATCTTACAAGATGGCATAGCAAAAATTATTTTGTCAATATTGGTTTAAAATGTTATCAGTTTTAAGATTTTACAAGAGTCATGTATGATGCATGACATTTTTAAGAAGATATGAATCCATGACATTAACCTGTTCTCGGAAAAAAGCGCGCCCTATAATATTTGTGGAAGAATTGTAGCAATGTGTTGGGAGATTGCATTGCATGATTATCAGCCCAGTTGCGGGGTTTGCTAGAAGACGGAGAGCCAAAGATATGTTTAGGAGGATTTATAAATAGGACTTATTACTACAATTTACTAAATTAATCAAGAACGATTTCTTGCTTTTCAACTTCTAAAAAATTCACAAACAACAAAAGAAAAACTTCTCAAAAATATTTTAAAAGGCTTATTTCTATTAAGGCTGTTAGTATGTTGTTAGTAATGTTACTATTTTGTTAATTCTGTTAGTACTCATTCTTATCATAATAAAATTGTAACAGTAGCGTCTATTATTATATCTTATAGTTATAGCTTTATTATATTTGAATTACATTCAGTTATAACATTTATATATATAGCTTTGTACATTCTTGATCAATAATATAAAATCAATAACTTTCATCTCCCTTGATATGGTATCAGAGCAAAATGACTACAAACATTGATACCCAACTCGTTATTCCTTCCTGTCCTTCTTCTTCTTCTTCTTCTTCTTCCTCTACTCAGCTCAACTTCTCTATTAAACTAACATTCCACAACTATCTTGCATGGTAAACAAAAATTTTCCTTACTTAATTCTCAAGATCTTATTGGTTTCATAGACGGAAGTAAACCTGCACCTCCTAAAATTAAAAAAGATCAGATGCTCTTGTCTAGGATTCTCTTATCTCTCATTGAAGAAATATTCCTTTATGTTACTAGTGTTAACTCTTCCTATGAAGCTTGGACAATTCTTGCTGCAACTTTCGGTGCAATATCTTAGAACAAATTGCTCCTAATGAATATTGAATTACAAGAACTGAAGAAAAATGATCTTACCGTTAGTATCTTCTTAAGACAAAGTCCTGTTGATCAACTTGTGGCAGTAGGTAGGCCTATGACCCTAGCTGAATTTAATGCTATAATTTATTGGAACATTGGAGGTGATTTTCAAGGTGTGACGGTTTAAATTTGTGAGTTGAACCTGTCAGTTTTGGTGAGATAGCCAACTTGTTTAGCATGAAATTCTTCTTAAGGTTAATACTGAATCTTATAATCTTGCTTACAAGCCACCTTCATTGCCTACTCCTTTTGCATTCCAAAATTTTCCTCAAACCTTTTTTCAAACACCACAATACCGTGGCTTCTCTAGTAATCGACCTCTATTCAAAAACAAATCACAAAAAGGCATTGCTTGTCAAATATGTGGTCTCATTATCCACATTGCAAATATTTTGTTTTGTTCATTGATGACTTTACTCATTTCATATTGCTTTTCTTCCTTAAAAATAAAAGTGAGGTGTATGATGTATTTCTTAACTTAAAAGCTCTCATTGAAAACTTACTTAATACAACTATCGAAGCTTTGCATTCTAACAGGGGAGGAGTATCAACAGTTAAATAAATATTTTAAGGCTTGTGGCATTATTCACAAAATAGCTTTTTCTTATATTCATGAGCAAAACAGAGTAGCTAAACGAAAAATGAGACATATTGTAGATATTGGATTAACATTACTTGCTCACGATTCTATCAATTTTTGTTACTAGCTTTATGCATTTGATACTGCCACTTCTTTGATTAATGGAATGTCCACTCCCACTCTAAAAAATACATCACCCTTTTTCAAACTCTATGAAAAGAATTCCTAATTATCATGATTTTAAAATCTTTGGTTGTTGTGTTTATCCTTTGTTAGGACCATATAACTCACACAAATTTCAATTTAGAACAAAGCTGTGTGTTTATCTTGGTTCATCTTTATCTCACTGTGGTTATCATTGTTTAGATTTAGACAATGGTCGTATTTACATTGCAAAGCATGCTAAGTTTGGTGAATCTCAATTCCCTTATAAAACTAATGTGTGCTTACAGAATCATAAAAATTCCAAGTTTGGTCATGAAAATTCCTCCTCATCCGGAAACTTTTCTTACTCTCCCAATTCCACTCATACTCTTAATTCTCTATCCCAACTGGCCTCTTCCTTATCTCCAACCAACTCTTCTTCCAATCTATTTCATTCAAATTTTCTTTCAACCTCAACAACAGGATCTCCTAAATCTCATTCACTGTCTCACTCTCCATCAACTTCTATAGGATCAAATCTTGTTGTTGATCTCACATCTTATCTTTCTAATAGCTCAACACACATTCACACTTCTATTTCTCATGCTTTACCGACACCAATCACACCTATTCGTACACATTCTATGAAACTTTATCCCTCTACCACGGCCAGATGGATTGCTCATTTATCAGAAACTTCACTTGATAAATCAAACCTCAAACCTCACTTGCCACTTTCAAACAAGTTAAAAAATTCAAAGTTTGGAGAGATGCAATGCTTAATGAATGCAATGCACCTCATTCATAATCAAACATGGTGCCTTGTACCAAGACCATCGAATCATAATATTGCAGGCAACAAATGGGTGTTCAGAATCAAAAGGAATCTAGACAACTCTGTTTCACGCTATAAAGTGCGTCTTGTTGTAAAGGGATTTGGACTATTATTGCTATTGCTGCCATGCGTGGCTTTGATAGTGCTTGGGAAACCCTCCCAACTACCTTTTCTTGGAAGCTATAAAGATCTCACCTGAGAGGTTTGTCTCAAACACAAAAAAGATATGTTATGTTGTTAAAATGGATTGGCCAAAAGATATGGAATTCCCCTGCAGGAAAGAAGTTTTTAGATGTATCCCTCCTTACATACGACCTTATTTCAGATTTTGCATAGAGGTTGGAGCTTTCTTCTTATGTCAAAGGAGTCCTAAATGCATGAAAAGTAGACAAGGTGTGAAATATGGAAAGCACTAAGAGAACTAGAAAGATTATAGAGAAAGGGTCCTCAGGAGATCCACTACTTACCAGATTAGCTAGAGCATCGATACCCTCCTTTGGGGTTGAGGTTAAAGGAGTTTCTACTTGACGTTATTTTCCTAGGCTTTTACATAAGGTGGCTTGCTTACTTAGCGCTTGCGCTAAGAATATAACAAATTGATATTTCCAATGCTTTCTTACATGCTTGAAATTGTTTTCATGGAACAACTACCAGGATTCATTGACTCTAACAAACCTGATCATGTATGTCAGTTTCAGAGGTCACTTTATGGTTTAAAACAAGCACCTTAGGCCTGGTTTCAAAGGCTCAATTCCTTTATTCATCACCTAGGCTTTCAGGTTTTAAAGGCTGACTCATCACTTTTTATTTTCCATCAGGATGTTCACACTATTTTAATGTTGGTAAACATTGATGTATCCTCATTATGGGGTCCTCTACAACACTAATTGACCAGTTTCTTCGTTAGCTAAAATCAGAATTTCCAGTAAAAGATACTGGTCAGCTGACATTCTTTCTCGGGTTTGAAGTTTCACATGATTCAAAGGGTGTTTATCTTTATCAATGCAAGTACCTTCAAGACTTGCTAGTTAAAATGGGTTTGCAAGATGCCAAAGGCTATCTCACTCCAATGTGCACTTCACCTCCTCTAATCCAAGACAATGGCCCTCTTTTTGATAAACTTGCTTTATAGGCAGGTTGTTGGTGCTTTACAGTATGCAACTTTCACAAGGCCTGATATTGCCTTTCTTGCAAATCGTCTCTATCAATATAGGCCTTGACAAACTGAAGTACATTGGGAAGCTAATAAAGCGACTGCTTCGCTACTTGAAGCACACAATTGGTTATGCTCTTTTCTTAGCTAAAGATTCTTCAAATTATTTACTATGTTTCTCCAATAGTGATTGGGGGTAGCCCTAATGACAAACGTTTACTAGTGGTTATGCAATTTATTTAGGCTAATCTATCAATTCTTGGAGTGCTAAAAAACAGCCTACAATTGCTTGTTCATCTTTTGGAAATGAGTACAAAACTATTGCTAACACTACAGCTGAATTACTATGGATACAATCTCTTCTTAAGGAAATTGGTCAATCACCATCATCAAAGGCAATCTTATGGTGTGATAATATTGGAGCAATTTAAATGTCCTCAAATCCTGCTTTTCCTGCTCGTACCAAGCACATTGGATTTGATTATCAACTTGTCTGAGAACAAGTAGCTCTTGGAAACATTCAAATTGGTCTCCTTTCAACAAAAGATCAACTTGGTGATATCTTTACCAAGCCACAGGGCTTCGGCTATATATATATATATATATATATATAGTTGTGTACATTCTTGATCAAGAATATAAAATCAATGACTTTCATCTCCCTATGAGCCCGAAAATTTCTAATGTATATCTAGTTTTTCAATATTATAAAATCGATAACTTTCATCTCCCTATAAGCCTGATAATTTCTAATATATATCTAATTTTTGTTTAACAAATCGGGTCATTTTTTTTCTGCTTGAAATTAAATTAGAAAGGAAAAAAATCTTTCTCACAGCTAGTTGGATCATTCCGTCATTTGCAAACACCAGGAAATTTAAAAAAAAAAAAAATTCCACCTAGAGGAGATCCCGCACGAAACCAGAAAAAGAAATCCTCATCCTAACTTACACTTGAGAAAGAAAATGAGTCTTTTGCGAAGAAAGAGTAAGCGCAGCTCTAACACTTGCCTAATACTTCACATATATTGCAATATACTTAAATGAGATAATAGAAAATAAAACAAGATTAAATCTACTTCTGATAAATAAAAATTCACAGTTTATATCTGTTTCTGAAAAGGCTAATACTTGACCAATAACATATGTATGTTTGTGTATGTGTCTGTGTATGTATGAGAAATAGGAAGATGCCGGAAAAGAAAGAAAAAGAGGAAGTAAAGAAATAGAAGTAAAAATATTAATATTATTTGTTAGAACTCGACCTTAAAATATGAAGCTATTATTTATCAAGGAAACAAGATAAGCAACAGCATTTGCTTCTTTTTATTTATTTTTAATTGTAATAAAGTATCATCAGCGTATGCATGTTGCTGATAGGTAATCCATTAGGTACTCTTGCTATCGCTACCTTCACCAGGATTGATCTTGCTCTTACTGTAGTCCGGTTTGACATAACCTGCACAAGATTTTGCAACAGTTTTAAACACTTTGGTCGATACATGCTCCCTGATCTCCTTGGGGATTGAACTTCCAGTCTTCCGTTGGAAGCCATCTCCAGTGCTTCCTCCTTCCTCTTTCCCTCCTTTATACTTTGCATTCTTTCCCTTGCTTGAATTCCCTGCCTTTTCTGCCATCTGTGTGTTTGTTATTGTGTGTATGCGAGTGTCTGTGTGCCTTTGTGGTTGTGCTATGAAATGAAAGAAATATGCTGGTATTTATAGAGGGAACCTATCTTACTTTTTTCATCCTTTAAGGATGAATCACATTTGCATGCATATCATGCACAAGATTGATGGGTAGTGTGCAAAGGAATAGGTAGAAACCTCAGTAGATAATGAGTGAGCTTTAGTACATGACGTCTCTGTTCCTACGTAAGACTTCACTACGAGTTCTGCGAACATTCCTGCTGTTCTCTTTGGAGGTGCAAATCAGGTTGTGCAAAGTGTGCTTCGAATTTGTTCTCTAGTGTCTAGTTGATTATTTGATCATCTGTGTGTTTATATATAAGTGCGTAATTTTGGGCTCTAATATGGTTAAATATATGATAAGACTCGAATATAAAATATTTTACTCTTGCTTCACTAGTTAAAATTTATCAAGAAATACATTTCTAACTTTGGCATGAAATTTAAAAAAAAAAGTTAGGAAATCTTAAGTGTAAACAATACCAAAGCGCATATAAATGCAAACGGAAAATCCAATCTAGCATTAAGCTGTTAGTAAATTTTCCTTAATATCCCATTATGTCTGTCTCTACTGGATGTTTGAATCAATTATTTTTTTGGCTTTAAACTGATTGTTGGATAGGTTAATTGGTGATAAGTATGCATTTACTCCAGGAATGTTCACTCATCCAAATGCGTAAAAGAAAAGTATATATACTTGATGCTTTGGTCTGTGGCATCAAACTTTCTATGTTTATCTTGACTGCATCAGCTCATTGTTGAAGAACCTCCCTCCGGTCAACCGAACATGTGTGAAGCATACACAAGATGGACACAGAATATTCTGCAGTATTTTATGGCAATTCGCCACTCATGCCAAATTATTTAGCACTTAAAGGATTGGTTAGAAATATACTGTAATTGGAAAGTTATCCAGTTTATACTATATTTTATAGAATACATAGAATTTTATTCTGATTGTTTTAGAATTCTTTATATACACAACGTCTTCATGGTGAAAGTACACATTGGCCGTGGGACTTCAGATGGATAAGAAATGAAAAAGCAAGTCTATTTGATTTGGAACCTTATGCTTGATTTGCTCTTCTGCTTTTTATATGCTGCAATTATACAACCATCAGTAATAATGCGTTCCACCGAAGGAACATAGTCCTAACATTATAAGCTTGACCATAAGAAAAGCTTACATAAAGAGATGTAGCTTTATCAAAAAAAGCTGTCTATATAACACGAAATCTAATTTGACCAAAAGTTTTAGTTTTTGCTAAAGGTACTTAGGGAGTTGCCAAATTACTAGGTGGTGGTTCAACTCCCAACTTTCGAAAGTTTGTTATGTTATCTGTTCAACTCCCAAATTACTTAGGGAGTTGAACAGATAACATAACAAACTTCCATCAAAATGAGTCGATTCAGAGGTGGTGGTTCGCTTTTTTACATCTGATCGGTTCAAAATACCTTCTATACATTGACCGGGATGTAGGACTGATGTGCATTTTGTAAACATATAGAATCATGTCTCATCAATGAATTACACTTTTGCTAGTCTTTTGTACAAAATTATCATAGTAACTCACTGCGAGTCTTTTGTACAAAAATCATGTCATCATCAATGAATTACACTTTTGCCAAAAAAAAAAAAAAAATTTTCTTCTAAACACCACATCTTTATGTTGAAAGTATACATTGACCGGGAGATTTCTGATGCGTAGTGGAAAGCAAATTCGATCCTATAGTCGCTTTCTTTGTTCAAAAAATGCGTAGTGGAAAGAGTTATGGACCCAAATCCGTTAATGTAGAACACCTGCTTTTGCGCGTGAATACTACACTTACTCTATGAAAATACAAGGGAATCCTTAAAAAAAGAGAAAATGCGGGCTTTCGCCTTCGAAAATGATTCAATCAAAGTGGATTTCGAAAATGGGGTGCGTCGTTTCAGCTCTAACTTTGCGCTATATATATCAAAGAAATTGAATGAAAGTGCCTTTCGAAAGTTAGATTGCACAATGTTTTTAAAAACCGGCCTGTGAATCGAATAAAAAGGGATGGTTCGTGGTCCGACTGATTCGACTGGTTCATTTTTTTTTTTTAATTCTTCAAATATTTTTAAACAATGTTTGAAACAAATTTAACAATCGTTTTCGAGGCCCAATTTTACAATTCCAAATAGTTTCCGGTGCGTGATGGTCCCCAATATCGCACTCCGGTTTCAAAATTTAGGCATTAACAAGGAAACAAATTAAAAAAATCAAAAGATCAGCTCAAACCCACTGACAAGTACAATCAATTGTGTAAAACTGGAAATTGAAGAAGCGGTGGTGGGCCAATTTGAAGAATCAAAAATTAAACTGGAGGTTGGGAAGTAGGCATTAATTGATTGCTGATGGGGAGTGCCGGTCTTCTTCTAGTGTTGGATTTCTTGAATCGGCTACATTTCTCTACGATTTTTTTCCTTATTTTTTCTACTCGTATCTTGGAATTGGCAAGCAGCTTTTTTATCATCTTCTTCATAGCTTGATTGTTGCTTAATTTTCTGCTAATTCTTGCTTAATTTATTATTTAAAGACTATTTGTTTATCAGTTTTCTGTGATACGGCCTTGTTGGACAATTAGCCCTGATAAGAAATCTTTCTCCATTGATAGAAAAGTCCTCTTGATCAATCGGTTGTATAATACCAATGACCTTCAGGGGCAATTATGTAATTTGACATGATTTGGGTGAAAATGTAAATTGGAAGCTCATAAGGGACTCAAGTGCAATTTCTACATTTTGTTTCTTTTGCCCAAAAGACTTAGGGCATTTCTCTTTTCTTTCATTTTTCTCCTCTTCCATTTCTTCTCTACTCTTCTTCCCAAGATTTCCCAACTCATAGCTCTCCATTTTCTTTTGAAGAAGTAAGGGAACTTTCTACTCAAGGAGAAGCAAGTAGAGAAAACCTTGACGCTTCAACTCCATCTCCCAACCAAGGTAATTTGTTTCTCTAAACTTTCCTCACATTTCATGAGTTTGGTTGTGGTGAGATTAGTGTGATTAGTGGATGATTAATGAAAGTTTTAGAATCTCTTGTGCTTTAATGATCATGTGCTAAGTGTTTGTAGTGTATATATGTCAATTGGGTGGTTGATTTAGGAAGAATATGGTGAAGAACACTTAGGGCCAATGTATGATTTATAACTTGCAATTATGATTTATGAAGTGTAATGAGTGTAATGAGTAATTATACTGCCTTATTATGTCATTTTGGGGTTGGATTGTTGATTGGATTATGTTGGGTTTGGATGGATTGAAGTTTGTGGGTGTGGCAGAGGAAATCTGCAGTTTCGCAGGTGAGACGTGGGCAGAAGATGGTGAGACGCGGCCAGGGCTCACCTCGCTCGCGCCCGCAGCAAGTCTCTGATGGACAAGCCGCGGGTGAGGCCGAGTGAGCCGCGACCGCGGCTCAAGAGTTGGAGCCCACGGCTCGGTCGGCCGCGGGAAAGCTGAAGCCAGCCACGGTCGCGGCTGGCCAGGCAGAGGCCGCGGCTCAGCCTCTGTAGGGATCTGCGGCTGGTTCATTTGAATCCGCGGGTGCGGATCAGAAGGGTCCACCCGCGGATCACCTCAGTTTTTAACCGTTTTGTTTCGTTCTACGTTTTAAGTCCAAGTTTGAGTTTCAATTATGATTTCTTGGTAAAGTTAGTGTATAATTGGATGTTTAATTGTATGTTTTAGGCGAGGATCGTGATCGACGTTTTGTGGAATATTAAGTTAGCTTGGATCGAGGTAAGTGGGACTTGTATCCCTTAGATTTTGGAAATGAATCATTGCCAAGTACAATTGCTGTGATACCCTATTTGCTATATCAAATGGCTTAATTGCGATTATGTTCTCATATTCTATGGCTTAATAATGTATGTGATACAAATGAATGATCGAATAATGAATTGTTTGTACAATGAAGTAATGTATGAATGATGTTGTATGTTTGACCGAATTGACCGGGTAATAGTTAGTAGGACTGGACTGGCCGGGTAAAAGTCAGTATGACCGAGCTGACCGGGTTAAAGTCAGTCTGACCGAACTGATCGGGTAAAAGTCAGTATGACCGGGCAACCAGGTTATAGTAAATGATTGGATATCCAGGGCTTTGTTTGAATGAATTGACCCTTTGTCTGAATGCAATGAGACTCTGTTTAAGTGCATTGCTCGCTTTTGATAATTGATTTGGATTTGTGACTTATTGTGCATTTTCAAGTTCTTTCGTACTTATATAAACGATTAATTAAGGGTTTTGAACGTAGTTATATGTATGACACCTTCAAGCCACAAGGTGATAGCTTTTGCCACTTACTGAGTGATTTTGTCACTCACCCCTTTCATTTTGTTGTGCAGTGACAGGTGAATTGTAGAGGAGGGTTGTACTAGCATTCGGGGTACTCAAGGTGATTAGATAATAGTATGCTAGTGAGATTTTGGTAGTTATGATATTTATGTTATTTAGACTATGCTGGTACTATATTAAGTAAGGTTAAGACTCTAGAGATTGTTTTCGGCATCTAAAACTGTGTATCTGATGTATTAACTACTATGGTATTGGATGAAAATGTACTTGTACCTAATGCTATCATTTGACTTGGGATATTGTTAATGGCTTGGTATATGAAATATTTGAGATGCGTAAGTTAGATGCTTTGATTAATTGAGCCTTGTGACTCAGCTTAGCTTGGTCACGGCGGTATTATGTCCCGGGCTCGGGGCGTGACAGGTTGGCTTTCTTAGTTTTTCTTTTGCCAATTTAGGCAAAGCTTGCTGCTACAAACGAACGATTTGGTCGAAAATCCGTGTGTTTGACAAAAATTGTCGGCTCATGATTTTTTGGATTTTTAACGGTTTATACTGTCCACCCAATTCACGATAGTTTTTTAAATTTTCTAGCTTTTATATAGAACCGAACCGATAACATAGTTGATTGTTTGTTCTATCAATTGAACCGGCCGGTTCAGTATACTTCTACAAACAGTGGTTTCAATTGGACACCTATGTTTGCATTTTGAACATAGTTCAAACCTGGACGAAGACACTTCTCACCAACTTCAATTATAAGTGTCATCAGTTCCCTTAAAATTATTGTATGCGAGTGTCTGTGCTCCTTTCTCCCTTGTGACACAAAAACTCCAACATTTTTCCACTCACGGGGGCTTTTTCCTTTCCTTTTTAATAAAGATAGGAGTTTTAATGCTGCATTATATCAAAAAGTTTTGACTATTTTGCAACTAATAAATAATTTATCATATTATTGCTTTTTAACTCCACTTAATATATCAATATGAATGTTTATGTCTTAAAGAATCTAAATTATTTTATAAAAAAACACGCATTCGGTAGCCGTCATTGTTGTTTAAAATTCATTACACCCCGTTTACAACCCCAATTTAGATCCTACTTGGACTAGTTATTCATCTTGTTTTTGAGGTTTGTTTATCTTAATCATCATGTAGGTCCTGCAGTAGCTAGTTGAAACAAAGATAAAATATATATGGCAAACAGACTTAATTATCACTTAAAATTTCAATTTGGAACAGGAAGGTAAGCATCCTTTTAAGATGGTACCGGGATGCAACATTAATACAGCCCTTAAATCATGACGGAAATAGGGTACGACATATGCACACAAGTAAAGCTGATCAAAAGTCACTGTAACGTCTTATTTATCAGCTCCTCCGGGGCTGGTCATGCTATTACTATCATCTGATTTCACAAGATCAGCAACGGATGTTTTTAATTTTCTTAAGCACTTTGGTACACGCACGCTTTCGTGGCTTGGGAAACACACCTCCATTCTTCTTTGGGAAACCTAGCCATTGTTCACCACTATTACCTTCTCCTTCCCTGTTCTCTCCTTCTCTCCTTTCATTCATTTCTTTGCCCGAATTTGCAGCCTTCTCAGCCATCTTTGTACGTCTACGTGGGTGTCTGTCTGTGAGAATTTGTGTATGTGTGTTTTTGCATTGTCTGAAGGAGTTGTGTACTAGAATGGGAGATATATTTGAGTATTTATAGAGAAAACAAGCACAATACTTCGTCGATGTAGTTTGTTCGTTGGCGCACACGACTGGAGTTTTTGTGAATGGAGTTTTCGTGAGTAGTTCAAAAGTAGTAGCAAGTGTATTCTGTGCCTAAGTTTTTCTTCATCCTAAGCAAACAAATTTTTAGTTAAACAATCACTTGAAGACTTTATATTAGTGCATTTCTGGTTAAATGTCGTTATCTGGATATTCTTTAATTTGAAAAGGTTAGTTATTTGATGTCAAAATCGTTAAGTGATCTGAATTGTAAGAATATCAGGTCGTTCTCCTTGTACAGCTTTTTCTTTGGTGCGGGAATTTGTCACTTGAGCTGGATTGATGTTTTGTTATTGGTAAGGTGTACTTATATCTTCTCAAAAAAGTATCTAGAACATCACTCAATTTGTACAGTTTGTTTGGATGCTTAACTATTTTGGATCATGTATTTAAAGTAGTTTGATTTATCTCCTATAAACTATTGATGACTTTTACATGGCATACTATTAGCTTCATGTAAGCGTATTTCAAGCATTACTTTCTTTTAATCTCAATCTATCATATTGAATATTGCATCTTCTTGACAACAAGAACTGTTGAACAGACTATAAAAAACTGAAAGCTGTTGATCCATCTCACAAGCTGGCCTACATGTTTAAATGAATAGCCAATTTGTAGTGTTATTCCTTAACTTGTTACAATTTCATTTGGTCCGTATTTTAGTTATTGCAGCTTGCATAACAAATATAGGAACATGGCCAAGGAACAGGTATTTTGTAATTTTACTCATGGCAAATTGTTTTACTCATCCTTTAGCATTTCTATGCATGTTCAATATGTTGAAGGTTACTTCAAACAATGAGAGTAACAACATTGACTGGAATACTTAAGATGAGCTTGACGTGAACGACATATCCTCATCTATTTCACACCAAGAACAAATAGTAGACTTCGCACTGGTGATGATATACTCAGTCTAATGCTATTTTTCCAGAAATCCTGAACTTGGACATGCTTTCTTAGTCTTCCTTTTTCCTAATGATTGCTTGCTTGCTTGCTTACATGATAATCCTTTACTGTTTCTAATAGGTTATGAGAATCTAGAGTAGTAATATGCATTTAAAATTGTAGTAAATGTTGTGTAATTGCTGATATAGGTAGTAGTATAAACTAAAAAATTGGTCTTTTACGACAATCTAGGCACAATGTTAATTTGCACTTGAATGAGAGGTTTTATATAAGAATGTACTTTCGCACCTATAGTGTGGCCTATTATGATATCTAAGAATGAAAAAAGAGATTAGCTGGACTCTTTAAATTCTCCTACTTGAAGATGTCTGCAAGAATTATTCTTATTTCTCGTGATGTGTTGTAATTTATCTCTGATGTGTTTACTTTTTCCTTTTTTTTTTCCTACTGCGTATTCCAGATTGGAAAACGAAGTGATAGTGGTTAATTTGTTCTCAAACAGTCTCAATTCGTATTAATGTATCCATTTTTTTAATTTCCAGTCAAGTTCTTCGTGTACTTGTCCAAGCTCAACTCCGTTAGTCGGTTTTTGCTTGTGGGATTTTCTAAGGAAGTCATTGTCAAAGCAGTAAAGGAGAATGCTGATGCTTCCTTTTGTGGTTTGAATTAATAGATCTTCTATGCATCTTAGAAGTTTGATTTTGTTTTGTTCTAATGTTGCTAGGAGAAAATGAAGAAGCAGTGATGGATGCTCTTTTGACATGCGAGGTAAGCACCCTTTGCTTTATCTAAACTTACTTGATGCACTTCTAACAGTCTTCCATATACATTAGCATCGAGGCATTTTATTTGTTTTAAGCATCCAGTTATGTAGTCTAATACATATCTCTACTAAAGACCTAAAATCTTTCCATGGTTTTCCCATAAGCTTTCTATTAGTTTTTCTACTAAAAATCCATAATCTTTTGATGGTTTTCCTATAACCTTTCTATTATTTCTCTTTCTTATGATTCTGTATTAAAAGTTATGTTTTAAACATAATTTTCATTTTCTAGGAAAACTTACTCCATGCTGACTCTGTTTAAAACAGAATTTGATTTTCTTGAGAGGTTTTAGTAAGTCTCACAGAAATAGTGGAATAATCAATATTTTGATGTAGGTTAAATTTGAAAGATAAAGTATATCTATTAAAGACAAGCATGGTGCATCGCACTTATAGTTATTTAGTAGAGTGGAAATAGGGACTATTAAATGCAATGCATCTGATAGAATAAAAGCATTTGGTTTCTGTTCCATGATCCTTTTCTGGGATGAGGTTGGGGGAGGGGAGTTGTTGATGGGAGTATTGAGATCCGAGCCTCTAGATTGCTTAATTGTTTCTCAAACTTATATTTGTTCTTTTATATGACAACTATTTAGTAGAACTCATTTGGATTCTATATTACTGGGTATTAAATTGAAAATTCAGTACTGAAACTTTGAATAGCTATTATGCTATTAACTTTATGAATACATCTTTGTGCATTGAGTGCAGTTGCAAATTTGCTGGTTTATGAGTTCAAAGCCATGTGGATTACTTTCATTAATTGGTAGATGAATTTGAATCAGAGGATAGAAAAGGTGGTTCTCACAATCTCTTTGGCCTATTTAGTAATAAAGTGCAAACAGCTTACTGTTACATCAGTAGCTTTATTGTAGGATTTGATTCCTTTATAGGGCAATGTCTATCACATAAATTAATACTGTGGGATATAAATTTCTAATTCATGAACTGTGATTAGTAGATGATTAAAATATGTTGCCCTTTTTATTCTTGACCACAAGAAGAGATTGATATGGCTGAATTTGAACTGATGAAATTCTTGCTCTAATATTAGGATTGCCTTTTTTCTCCCATATGCTTTTCATCCAACATTGCATTTATGACAGCAGTAGGAAGTATTGGTTTGCTCTTGACCGAAGGGAGGAAACCTGCAAAAGATGAAAGAGTTGACATATTTTCTGATGCCCTGAACCATGCATCTATAATTGATGGTATCCACCTTGCTGAGAAACAAGGGAATGTAGTTACTTTTGTCTATCGACATTGTGACATGTTGCACCTTGATGCTTTACTGTAAGTTCATGTTTTGTTTTGTTATTTCTCATTTTATTTTCCTATATATTTCCATCTCACAAAAATGAATTTGTATTTAACAGATCAAGTTGTAGAATGAAGAAGAAAGTTGTTGTTACTGATAGGTTAGCCAATCAGTCCTTTCACGATGCGATTACTTATACTGTTTGGGATTCATCTCATATCTCAGAAGTTGCAGAAATATTTGAAGAATTTGTTTTGCTTTAAAAGTGCAACTTCATAATGTCAATTGGTTTTGGCATCTGTAACCAGAGGGAAGATGAAATGTTTGAGAGTTAGTGAAATGAAATACTGATTCATGTTTCTAATCACTCAAATTCGTGGTCAAAGGATTATCCTTCTGAAAGGCACTAATGTGCTTCCAGTTGTTTCTTATGTAGAAGTCCTAAACACCTGCACATTGTAGGATAATGGAAATTAAAATTCTATTTTTCAGGTGTTGCACAGGTTGATTTTTTCTTTTTCACTGTTTTTAGACCAAAAAATGTAATTGTGGATCAAATTGAGATATATATTTGTGCTCTGAATGGTTAATTAATTTTTTGTACATTTGGAGTTTTCATAAATTTTGAACTAGTTATATGAAGTGAATTTCCAATTTCCTGCTTAGAAAAACCTGTTTCTTATGGCATTTCAGACCTCCAGTAAGGGCGCTTGCAAATGCCCCCCGATTATTTTTGCCAAAAATAATCTAGTAGGGGAGGAAAAAAACCTCTTATTAGCTACATTTTTTTTTTGCCAAAATAATCACAGTAGGGGCGGTTATAACTGCCCCTAAGGTGGAAAAAAACCGCCTCTAAAATTTAGTCATTAAATCTAGGGGCGGTTAAGGTGAAAAAAATTGCCTCTATTAGCTACATTATTTTTTGCCAAAACAATCCAGTAGGGGCGGTTATAACCGCCCCTAAGGTGGGAAAAAAAACCGCCCCTACAATTTAGCATTCCCCGGCGCTTGATAAACCCGCATCTATTTCGTAGAGCCGGTCGCAACGGAGGCGGTTTAGAGGCGGTTTTAAAAACCGCCCCAAAGCTCTGTAGAGGCGGTTATAACCGCCTCTAGAGGGGCTAAAAAACGCCTCCATAGCTTCCTTTTTTTGTAGTGTGTGTTTTTGCATTGTCTGAAGGAGTTGTGTACTAGAATGGGAGATATATTTGAGTATTTATAGAGAAAAGAAGCACAATACTTCGTCGATGTAGTTTGTTCGTTGGCGCACACGACTGCACGTGGAATGAATCTCATTTGCTTGGACACATTCATGCATAAGTTTGACAAGCAGGATAGAAAGAATCAAAGCAAGGAGAAGAAATGAAGGAGATTTTCACCAAGATTTTGTGTTTCTCTTTCTGACTGTCTGCGTGTAATTCCAGCAAGAAGCTTGTGTTTTTTTCTGTATGTGTGAGAATTTGTTCTTACTACATATACTTCAACAAGATATTTTCTGTTATCTAGTCCTCTGTGTAGATAATGAGTGAGCTTTAGTACATGACGTGTGGGTTCCTACGTAAGACTTCACTACGGTTTCTGTAAACATATCTACTTTACCTTCGAATCTGTTTTCTGCTGTCTCGTTAACTGTTTGATCATTTGTGCGTTTATCTTTAATTGTGTTATTTTTGCTCCGAAATAATATAAGGTTTGTTCTCAATAGTTTTTTATTTTTATAAAATTTAATTTTAGAAACGTTGAAAATCAGTTGATTCTGATTTTAGCTTAAAATTTTCAAAAATATAGTAAAAATAGCAATTGAGAACATCATAAAATATATTTTCAAAGAATCAGAAGCTAAAATCAAGTATAAAAAGCTATTGAGAACAAACTTATAAAAGTTAAACTACAGTTAGACATTCGCTTTGATGAGACTTGAATATAAAGTATTTTAATCTTGGACCTCTATCTTATTCATTTGTTAAAATTTTATATATAAAAAAAACACGTTTCTAACATTGGCATGAATAAAGAAATGATCAGAAAATCTTAAATGTAAACAATACCAAAGTGCATGTAAATGCAAATGGAAAATCCAAATAAGCATTAAGCCATTAATAAGTTTTCCTTAATATCCCGTTATGTCTGCCTGCACTCCCCGATTGAACCAATTAATTTTTTTGGTTCAAAACTATTTATAATTAGAATATATAGAATTTTATTCTGATTGATCTTCTATACATAAAATTTGTATGTTTAACGTACACATTGGCCGTGGGACTTCAGATGGATAAAATTTTAGGCTTGACCATACGGAAAGCCTAAACATTACATAAAGATCTGTAGCTTGAGCAAAGCTGTTTATATACCACGAATTCTAATTTGACCATTTTTTGTTGCAAGTTATCAAAGTGTTTTTATTATTTGCCTAAAGAGGAGTTGCCAAGTTACCCGGACAGAACTGATAAAGCAGTAAACTTCCATCAAAATGAGTCAATTCATTGGTGCTTGATTCGTTTTTTAACGATAGATTTGGCTTTTGTTTTTTATTCAATTCGTGGTATATAGAAGGGTTTATATCGGTCAAAGTTTTAGTAACGATTGGCTCAACTTAAAAGAAAAATAAATTATTACTCTACTTTTAAGCTATGTTTTGTTCCATGAAAGGTTATATGTTTCATATTTATATCTATATACTCTACTTTTAAGCTAATAAATTATTAAATTATAATACTTCAATTTTTAAACGAAGATAGTAGGCCCTAAGAGTTTTTGGTGTAAGAAAATAAAAGGTAGACTGTATGATCTCTTGCATGCTTTATGAGCTTTAATAAATTGTTAATTTTTATGCCAAATTCTTCACCATTTTACGGTGACTTTTTTCTGAAAATAATAACAAGCAGCATATTGTATCAAATTGACAGCAGTATTTTTTGTTATACAATTGGAGGTTAGAACGTCTAATGCCCATATCAATTTGATTAGATATCCCTAACAATTGGAGGTTAGAACGTCTAATGCCCATACCAAATGGGTTACAATTGGATTTTTTGTTAATCGACGCTCAAATAGCCCTAACAATTAAAAGGCGCCCTTAATCTTATTTGCAAGATTTTGGGACCTGGCCAACTTTGAATCTGAACTACTTGGTGCTATTTTTTTGGCTGACATCACAGACAGACACGTAACACAATTTCCTTGAATTCTTCCGATGCATTGAGCGCCTTGACAACTTTATAGTTTTCTCTTTCTCGATCTTCTTTTCTTTTTCTTTTTAAGATACAATTTGGGATAAAAAGGTTTCAATCTTGGTTTGATTGGTTTGGATGATAAAAGTGATTAGAAAACATACAAGATCAGATTAGGAGTGAACTAATAATACTTGCGTGATAGAAGTGACTATAAAATATGACATAACGTAGAAATATGACTGGTTTGATTGGTTTAAATCATGAGTTTTGGGCTGCAGGGTGATGACAGACAGTGAAATGTTCAGACTAATATCCAAGCATAAGGCCCAAGTAGCTAAATGTCCAATAATCTAACATGGAGAAAGCTACGAAGTGCAGTGAATATCATCGAATTGCATGTTCCCCCAAGAAATGTAGATTAGGATAGAATTAGTTAGCATATAGAACATCGTTAAATTCTTACTCTTGTCAATTTTTTATTCTTTGAGAGTTTGTATATAGACCATAGTTTGTACTCCCTCCGTCATATTTTGATAGACTTACAATTTTTTTCACACAGTTTAAGAAAAATTAGTTAACTTTATTGAAAGAATAAATTAATTTATGATATTCCTAAAATACCCTTGTATTCTATCATTAAACATTTATATTAAATACAAAATTGAAAATTGCACCATAAGTCAAATTAGTTTCATTTGATGTGTGAATGCACGGTTTGCTATGCACCTTTAACTTATAACAAAGTAATTAAATAGGGGCATTTTAGAGAAGTCAAAAATTAATTACATTCTTCAATTGAAAATTGGACTAAAATGACGGATGAAAAAGGAGAACAAGCCTATCACAATAGGACGGAAGGAGTATCATTCTCTGGTAGAATTAAATGAAAATATAATTTCTCCTTCATTATTGTTAAGTTTTGTTCTCGATATCAGAGCCGTCTAGTTCTGGCCACTAATGGTTATATAAAATCCTTATATACTCCTTAAGAGCATGTCAAATCAGAGCACTAATTATAGTATAGAAGAGTTGGATAATCACTACAATGAAGATTCTTTGTATCTTCAAAGTTGGGATCATCGGGAATGATTCTGGTGACCTCACTATTAATTTGAACTAACTATCTCAGCTGGAGTAGATCAATTAAAATTGCCTTGAGAGCTAAGCTCAAATTAGGATTCATTACTGGAACCCATGTGCGGCTAGATGCATTGCCAAAAGCTTAACAACGAGAAAGAGTAGATTGCATGTGAGATCTTGGATCTTGAATTCGATTTCAAAAGAGATTGGAAAAGCCTTTATTTACACAACCACAGCTAAAGGTTTATGGAATGAATTGCAAGAAAGGTATGGAGAATGCAATAGACTACTACTTCATATGTCACGTCTTTTGACCTGTTTGTTAAGGACATCACATTTGCTGTACTCTCAAGCTAACAATTTAAGTAGTACAAAGCATCATACATTGTATCATTAATCTTAAGATACAGTTAAAATAAATGCAAATTCTTAAACCTTACAATCTTTAAAAATTTAACATTGTCAAAGTAATAGACATTAAAAAAAAAGAAAAATAACAAGCCAAAATACTAAAGTCATTGAATTGTGCAAGCCCAAAATTTTGTAGAAATTCATAACTAATTGCCTTCAAGTCAGAAACTAAGTCTAATATCGACTATGTTGACCGATTCATCAATTCTATTCATCATTTACCACCTCATAGACGTACTCATGTTTGTCGTTCTCTAGAAAAAAAAAAAAAGTCAATGTGGTGTGAGCGAACTATGCTTAACAAGCAATCTAGCTTCTCTCGAGCTAGACCACATAAAGCACACAAACATATATATATATATATATATATGTATGTATGTATATGTATGTATATGTATGTATGTATGTATGTATGTACACACACACACACACACACATATATCTATATATATGTATATATATCTACATATATATACATATACACACACAGACATATATATTTATATATATGTATATGTATATATATGTATTTATGTGTGTATGTCTGTATGCATGTATACACACATATATACACATACATACATACATATATACATATACATATATATATATAAATATATGTGTGTGTATGTATATATATATATATATATATATATAGAGATATATATATACATATATACAGATATATATAAGCGTGTGTGTGCGTGCGTGTGTGTGTAATTTTCAAAAGTCGTTTTCTTGGATTTAAACAAGCACTTTATTTCTTTTATCTCAAAGAAAATAACAATTATATGTTAAACAACATAAATTTTGGACAAATCTTGTAGATCATGGCAAAATCTAAATCATCATATATCATGCATCTTTTTTATCATTTAAGCTCATAAATTGATTCATACTTTCACTGGCATTGAGTACTCAACCTAGTACATTACCTCACTAGGTAGGCTATTAAGGAGTCTAGCCTAGACTGTGTTGTTGTTTCATATTCATGTTCTTGTCCGTGTTCATGATCGTGAGACTATAATTCTCCGATTTATGCATGATCAATTAGAGCATTTATTTTATGCATATTATACAAATAAATTCATACAAATCAAGAATCTTTTAAAATAATAATAATAATTCTTTAACAAATCATCAAATAAGTAAAACAATTAAATTCACATGGTCCGAATTTTATATCTTTATCAAAACTAACTTAGGACGATTATTTGCACAAAAAAAACACAAAATGTAAATAATAAAATAACATAAAAATTACTAGAAAGAAGTATAGACAACTAAAAGCTCTCGATACCCAACTGTAGATTATAAGCCTATATATGAAACAATGTTGATTTTTCCATTATACCCATCTATGTCAGTTAACCTCCTATTGAATCCAAGAGGTCTGTTTCCCTAATCAATGTTCGTTTAATGACTACAGTTCATATATGTTTGATTGATAATCCTTAGTTTAATAATTTATAGTATCCAATATCTTTCTTTTAGAAGACAGTAAATGATGAATATTGAATATTATTTTGATAATCGTCACTACTCAATCTAAATTCTTATAAGTCTAAAACTAATAACCATCAAACTGAATTGGAACGAGTCAGTAATTGGTTACGGCAAATTGCTTATTATGGGAAACATACCTCACACGAAGTCTTGCCTCGTAGAAGATCCTTTTGATGTAATTATTGCCAATATCTCTCTTATGAGAATCTCTATCCACATGACCCAACCTACACAATAGTTACAAAAGTTTGGAAGCCTCTCAAATTGGAAGAAAACAGTAATCCTTCCAAAATCAAATTCTCACAATCCTCCACAGACGTTTAATAACTTGAATTATTACTTTTCTCTAGATAAGCTCCAAAAATACCCACTGAAATAAAAAGCTTTATTTTCGTAACCACCCGTACGTTTTTTAGCACATTTGTAACATCATAAGTATTAGTCTATTCTACTGGGAGTAAACTATATAGAGAAAGATGAATTAGAAGACGTTGGGTTCAAATTCCTTAATCACAATTATCATAAATACTATTAATCCTATTATAAGTATGAGTTTTGATAATTCTTTCAACATGATTGGTGTGGTAATAAAATGGATATTGTTTCTACAAAAGAGTTAATGAGTTTGATAGAGTAGTATTTGGAGGGAAGCACAGAAACCGAAATTATTTACTTTTATTTCGATTAAAAGTTAATGATAATTATTTTTCAAACATCAAGAATGAGTGCTATCACTATTAATACCCGTTCACCTCTCTGATTCTCCTAAACCAAATATCCCTTTAATCTTTCTATTCTTGTTATTGATAAGACGACCAATTCTACCAATGTTTTAAAATTTAGAAACCAATTCTAGAAGCTGGGAAGACTGAAGACTAGGGTCATTAGACATTGTATTTTTCGTTGATACGGATCATTAGATTTTCCTTCCATGGATACACTGAATCTTGTGAAATCTTTGTGTATCCAAAAAAAAATCTGTCTTTGCTCTGGAATCATTAACAACGAATTTCACATTTCCAACTGGCAGTTGACTATCAGATCTCCTCAGCCAAAAATCTCCCGCACTTTCTACAGTCACAACGTTAATCTGGTCTTTGATCAATGTCATCGTTCTCTTACGTAAGCATGGATTTGGACGTGTTCTCCATCGGTTTCCTCGTTCTGATTGTTAAATTCATGAAATAAAGGTTACAGTTTCCTTTTAATTTTCCAGCATTTCCTAATAATTCTTCATGTCATACTCCATCCCCTTTATTTGTATTCATAATCCTTCCTAACTTCCAGTAGTTATCAATTGATATTATTTCAAATATTTCCTTCCTCATTATTACATTTTTAAATCTATCATTCTACCTAATTTTCCAATTGTTTACATGATGCGTCAATTTAATTTTCTTTCAATTCTTAAATAACTAAACAGTATAGATTGTGAGATGCACATTGAATCAAAAAATAAAAAATAAATAAATTTGAGAAGACACGAGACAAGATTATCGAGCTTATTATATTGCATATTTCATTCTTTCTTTTTTCTTCATATAATCTTAAAAATATTTAATGGCTAAATTTGATCTTATACATGGCAGTTTTGAATGATTTATTTTAATTCAATATTTATTGGGTGACGTTTCATACACTCTACTTAGACGAATATGGCTAGTTGTGACAATGCAAGTCTTCATAGAAAGATAATCATTATCAGTATTAAGGACCCTTTGGTCTCAAAACAATAAAGGGATGTATAAATTAAAAAGTAAAATGTTTGTATATTTATATATGTGTTTGTGTGTGTGTCGTGTGTCTATGTATGTGTGTATGTGTAGCCAACTTTGACAACTTCCCTTTTTATTACCATTTTCATAATTTTATATTAATTATTATCATTTGATAATTTGAATATTTGCTCAAATTTTTTTATTATCATTTTATTTATTTAAAATACCTTATTACGTTTCATATTTATCTTATCACTTTTGGAATCTTCATATATTTGTTAAAATAATTCCTTCCTAATTTTCATTTCTTAGAAGTTTTTATGAATTTTTCTTTCTTATCATTGTTATTATTATTGTAAATTTTTTTACCACATAAATCTTTCTCTCTCCCTCCCATTCCCTCTGCCTTTCTAATTAAATATTAATACATCAAATATTTTTTAAAAGAAACTAAAACCAATTATATACAAGGTTATGGGATGTGTTAAAAAAATAAAAAATGAGTTGGGGAGGGTTGGAGTTTGATTAATTTTAAAGATTTAAATTTGTAATCAAAGTTATTCTCAATATTAAATGTCTTAGGAAAGAAAGAAATGCACGTGGCTAATTTATATTAATACTAAGTGTATTATCTTGGAATTTTTTTTTCAATCATCTAAACAAGTTATATTTTGAGTCATTGTTAATTATTGGAAAGAATTTTCGGTATGAACCGAAGAAAAAGCCAAATAAATGGGCCTGGAGCTGGACAATGAGTGAATATTAAATTGATGGAGCAAGAGATAGGAATGCTCCTTTATTTTCTAAAAGGGAAAAATGTTGAATAAATACATTTATGATTTCCTAATTTTTTACTTTTTCTAATCAAGGGATAAAGGTAGTTCATTTGATGAAGTCAAATCCAAAATCTAAAAGCAAACGGCATTGTATTCGATCTCTATTCCTATGTTGTTTTATTCTCTGGATTATGATTTTCCATATTTTAAGTAATGTTATTCAGCAAATTGACCATATTTTTGTCTATAATAATAGGAAATAAAAAACAAAATTTTTGTTTGCTCAAAATGTTTATGTAAAAGCGTTAACAACGTAATTTAGAAATTAGAGGTTCTGTGCTCAATTCTCATTATTTCTTAGTATTTATCACTCTATTTATAAGTTGGTTTGTCATATAATCTTTATCTTGTAAAAAAAAAAAAAAAATCCATATCCCACATGTATAACTTTTTATGTTTTTCTCTGTCTGGTGATTCGGGCGTGTGGTCCTCCCAGAGTACCCACCCACGCATCTGGAAGTGGTCCTCCAAATCCTTGTAAAATATTGCGAAGAAATACTCGGTTTGACTATTGCCTTTACAGATTATATGCACTAGAGATACTTGCGATGCGAATCTCTATGATAGATTTCCAGTCAATTATATAGCTTCAGTGTTGTTGGAGTAATAAATTCAAAGTCAAGAAAATTAAGTTTTTAATAGTGTTAAGTACAAATTGCCTCTCTGAACTCAAATAGTAACACTTTGCCTCCTTGTGAAAATATAAAGTTGTCCCTTTGCTATAAACACTGTTGCTGCCATTTATTAGAAAGTTACCACGTTATCTTTTTTTTTTTATGACCAAAACACCCCAAAAAATATTGTCCCATTTTTTGCCTTTTTTTTTTTATAGTTTATACTTTCATTTTTAGCATATATAACCTATTTATGAAGTTGGAATTTTATTTACATAATATTCTAAAATTAAACATACATTCTTCTGTTTTTTAAAATTTACATGTAGTTCTTTGAAAAGAAAAAATACGGTTTTACAAGAATTTAATTTTTTTTAAATTTTATTTGATAGTTTATACTTTCCAAGATTGACATTGCTCTTCAATTATCAATTTCCATACTATGTTAGAATTTACCTTAGAAAGACCAACTTAACATAGATTTTTTTAATTTGAAATATTAAATAATTACCAACTAGATAGAAAATGAAAAATGCTGAATTATTTTGTCAAGATCTAAATTTTGAAAAAATATATATGACAAATTAAATAAAAGATTGAAATATTTTTTGTTTTTATTTATTTAACTAGGATTAAAATGCTTGCCTTCACAAAATTTGGCATGTTAATCTTCACAAGATATATTTTAATCTTTTAACTTTTATGTCATACTAATTGTATTTAAAGTGTATATATTTTCTATATCCAGGTGACACTATTTTTAAAACATGAGAGATTTAGAGTAATTAGGTTTTTTTACAAAACAAATATGTACCTAAATAATTATTACGCTTAAAGAGCAATAATATCATTATACCAATTTTTCTGACGCAGTTAGCTTTACTAACGGTTGACTAGTTTTTGTTCGGGGATAATATGCACATTTTTGCAAAGTTGAGGGGGTAAAAGTTCATTGCCATACCATAATTAACCCTTTTTAATACTAAACTACATTTTTCAATTGGACACCTATGTCTACTTTTTGTACATGGTTCAAAACCCGAAGGAAGACACTTCTCCCCAACTTTATATGGGCGATCAATTCCCTTAAATCTTTTAACCAATGTAAATGTTCTTTTTGTCCTGTTTTATTATATCTGAAATTTATTTCATGTTATTTAAAAAATGGGCATTTCTATTACGTAATTACCTTTGTGTGACGGAAATTTCATTGGCTTTCCGTGATTAAGATTTTTTGTGTCATTTTTTCTCGTGTCAATTGACTGACAATTATAAATAGCTGTCAAGTTGTGTTAAGATTTATTCTAAAAGTTAAGATATGTTTGAAATGTGAACGCAACTATACAGCTATTTGTGATTGGCACTTAATTGGTACTAAAAAAAGTGAAACTGAATATTCTAACTGGACTTTCCGTTATATCTCGTTATGGTAAGGTGAATTTTTCTTTGAGTCTTCTAAGGTTTCTGAAGGCGGTTGTTCACTATTTTCTACATTTTCCTACTCTCTCTCTCTCTCTCTCTCTCTCTCTCTCTCTCTCTCTCTCTCTCTCTCTCTCTCTCTCTCTCTCTCTCTCTCTCTCTTGTTTTGTTACAATTTACAAGATGCCCAATTTTTTCCATTCATGGGAGTTTCTTCCTTTTTTTGGAAACAAAAAAGGAGTTTTAATGTTTTATTGTATATAAACAGTTTTAACTGTTCTACAATTAATAAATGATTTATCATATTATTGCTCTTTAACTCCACTGAAAATATCTATATGATTGTTTATATCTTAAGGAATCTAATTGCTTTATAAAAAATTCATGTTTTCTGTGACAGTTATCGTTATTTAAGTTTCACTATACCCTGTTTATTTGACAACGCGACTGCAAACACAATCGCCATTTAAATTCTACTTGGACTAGTTATTCTTCTTCATTTTTATGCTTGTTATCTTCATCATCATGTAGCTCCTCTGTGTGTGTGTGTGTGTAGCAACACACTTTATTATCAATTAAAATTCCACTTTTGAACCAGGAATATGAGCAACCTTTTAAGATGGTACTAGGATGCAACATAAAAACAGCCCTTTATTCATGATGGAAATAGGGTACACTTCAGCATATACACACAACTAGACTTGATCAAAACTCACTGTAACGCCTTATCATCACCTTCGCCAGGATGGATCTTGCTTTTACTATCATCTCATTTCACAAGACCAGTAACGGATTTTCCAACTTTTTTAAGCACTTTGGTCGACACATGCTCCCGTGGCTTGGGAATCACACTTCCATTCTTCTTTGGGAAACCTGACCATTCTCCACCAGTATTGCCTTCTCCTTCCCCGTTCTCTCCTTTTCTCTTTTCATTCTTTCCTTTGCCCGAATTCGCAGCCTTCTCAGCCATCTTTGTAAGTATATGTGTGTGTTTATGCGGGAGAATTTGTGTATCTGTATGTTTGTGTAGTTTCTGAAGGAGTTGTGTATTAGAATGGGAGATATGGTCGAGTATTTATAGAGAAAACAAGCACAAGGCCACGACTGCACGTGGAAAATTTTCATTTGCTTGCACGCATGCATGATTAAGTTTGAGAAACTGTGTAGAGAGAATCAAAGACAGTAGAAGAAATGAAGGAGATTTTCCCCGAGATTTTATGTTTTACTTTTTGAGTATCTGCCTGTATTCTCAACAAGAATCTGTGTGTTTTTGTCTGTGTGTGAGAATTTGTTCTTACTACATATACTTCAGAGAGATATGCTGTCTGTTATCTAGTCCTCTGTTTAGATTTTGTGTTTCTATGTGGGGCGCAAATTGTCGTTCTGGAAGGTGGGAGGACTAAATGATTTTGGAAAAACGTATTCGTCTTCTTCATTTTTTTTTTCTGGTCAATTAATTGCCTATTCGTATATGTTTTTTTTTTTTCCTATTCGTAAATCATAATTTGTGGGATAAAAAATTGTACCTTTTTTTTTCCTTTTTCTTTTTTTCGTTGGGAAGGAGGGGGCCACCCTACGTAGAATTGTTTTCATGTTTATAAGTGAATGCTATTTTAGCTTTTACACCTACTTACCTACGTACGTATGTACATACTTATGTATACACACACGTGCATGCTCTCTATCTCATACACGTAGATACATTGACTTCCCTTCTATTATACATTTATTCTCTCTCATATGCATACTTTCTCATACACATGCACACATATTTTTAAAAAACAGATACACACATTCACTATTCAAACATTCACTCTCTCTCTCTCTCTCACACACACACACGCATTCTCTTTCTTCCACATACATACTCTTTCATAGAGCACACATACACTCTCAAACGTACATACATACGTTCACATTCTATTATTTCAGATCTATGCATGTCTTCTCTCACGTGCATATGTACACATACATAAATTTTATCTTTCACACACACTTGTACACTACTTTATCGTTCACACACGCACGCATACTTTGTCTCGCACACATTCTCATACACAAATACACTTGTGCTCTCATGCGTAAAACTTTATGAGGTAAGATATTCCAATTCAATGCTTAAATTTAGTTAGTTATTAAATAGATATAACTTTATCAATTCAATAATTGTAAACAAACATACACATATACGTACGTACATACACACACATATTATATATTCACTGACAGAGTGCGATCATTTTCAATATCTTCAACAATTATCAGAACTATTGTCTGGTACTATATGGTGTTAGTGTAGTTTGTAATGTAAAGGTTTGGGCATTTATCCCACATTGAAAGACAATAAGCAAACCAATGCCCTTATAGTTTCTTGTCTTTATCCCTTAATAAATTTAATTCCAACTTTAATTTGGAGGGAAATTTTGGTGAGAAGGCAAATTTTCAATTGGATTAATTCATAAAGAATACAATTGAAAAGAAATAATTTATAATCTTGACAAGTGCACACTTGGGGCACCTTGGGGCTTGAAATTAATTGGTTAATTTTTGTTTAATTAATTAATATTTATTTTTTTAATTTGACAGTTATTAAATAGATGTAGTATTTCATCTATCCGTTAATTAACTGTCGATGCCCCTTCATTAAGACACAACCTTTCAGAAAAAAGGTTGTCATTGTCTTTAAATACCCAAATTGAACAGAACTTTCTTACTTAGCAATTGTGTTTTAATCTGATTTTGTTGTATCCTAGAGGTAATTTACCTGTTAACGGTAAGGGGCAAATAACACCTTAAGGACAATGAAATTCACGCCTCAAAGTCGTTTGTATTTTCGTTCAATTTTCAGTACTTTCGTTAACAATCTTAAGGTGTTATTATGGCATCAACTACTGAATCTGGTATCAAGACCATAAGCCAAAACGTCACCAAACTGGACAGGCTTGATGGTACTAGGACGAATTTCAATATATGGAAAGATAAGATGATGTTCTTGCTGACTGCTCTAAAGGTTGCATACTTACTGGATCCAACTCTTTCACCAATTGCTACACCAAAGGAGGATGATTCTGACAAACCAATTGCTGCACCAAAGGAGGATGATTCTGACGAAGTAAAGAAACAATGTTAGAAACGTGAAGAAGATGAAGTCATTTGTAGAGGCCATATTATGGACAACCTCTCTGACCATTTGCACGATCTCTTCACTGCCGTTAAGTCTCCAAGGGAAATCTAGAATGCATTGGAGTACAAATACATTGCACAAAAACAAGGTGCGGATAAATTTTTTATTAAGAAATATTTTGATTTCCATATTATTGATAATTCTTATCTTATTGACCAAGTCCATAATCTACAAGTTATAGTGTCTAAACTTAAGGATATGAGTGTAGAAATTTCTAAATCATTGCAAGTGGGGGCAATTATAGCAAAATTACCCTCTAGTTGGAATGATTATCAGAAAAAACTACTACACACGATTGAAACATTCACAATAAATCAAATTCTGAAACACTTGCGTGTTGAAGAAGACACTAGGCTTCTGTAAAAGAAAGAAACAGAATCTGAGACTAAAGTGAATTTCGTAGATGAGAAGAAAAATCAGAAGACTGGTTCTAAGAAGAGAAAATCTTCTGAGAATACTAATTCTAAAGACAAGAAAAAGAATAGAACCTGTTACAATTGTGGCAAGAAAGGCCATTACAAACGTGAATGTAAGTCCAATAAGAAACAAAAGAAGGACGATAGCAACAATGCAAATCTGGTGGAACAAAAAGATGTTGCTGAAATTGTTGCAATGGTTTCAGACTTGCACTATTGGCATGATTACCAAATTTAACATGGCTGCAGCAAATAAATCTACCGAGTGGTGGTACGATTCTGGTGCAACAGTGCATGTGTGCAATGATAAGTCCCAATTCAAGATTTATGAAGATGTTCATAATGGACATGAAGTGCTGATGGGTAATCACAATACAGCAAAGGTTCTTGGCAAGGGCAGTGTTGAACTGCAATTTACTTCTGGAAAGAAACTTGTATTAACAAATGTACTCTATGTTCCTAGAAATTAGAAAGAATCTTGTATCAGCCGATGTATTGAACAAGAAAGGGCTGAAAGTTGTATTAGGATCTGATAAGATTATCTTGTCTAAGAATGATGTATTCGTAGGAAAGGGATACTCTTGTGATGGCATGTTTAAGTTAAGTATCAATAATAATAATATTTCTGCTTATATTGTTGATTATTCTTACTCTTTATGGCATGGTAGGTTAGCACATGTTAGTCATAGAACTTTGCATTTTATGTCAAAACATGGACTGATTTCATATAATGGAAATGAAGAAAAGAAATGTGAAACATGCATACAAGCAAAAATGAAAAGATTACCATTTCCCAAAAATGAAAGAAACACAAATTTATTAGATCTTGTGCATTCTGATGTTTGTGAGTTAAACGGTTTTCTAACAAGAGGTGGAAATAAATATTTCATCACGTTTATTGATGATTATTCTAGATTTGTATGTGTCTATTTGATGAAAACGAAAGATGAAGCATTTAATATGTTTAAATGTTATAAATCTCTTGTTGAAAATCAGTTAAATAAGAAAATTAAAATTCTTAGAAGTGATAGAGGTGGGGAATATTTTCCTACCGAATTTTCATTATTTTGTGAACAAAATGGCATATACACCAAACTAGTGCACCATACACTCCTCAACAAAATGGATTGGCAGAAAGAAAAAATAGGACTTTAGAAGATATGGTTAATTCCATGATTCTAAGTTCTGGACTGCCTAAGAACTTGTGGGGAGAGGCTTATTGGCTGCTTGTCATATACATAATAGAATTCCTTCTCTTAAGTCCTAAGGTATCTCCATATGAAAAATGGAAAGGTAGAAAACCGAATATAAGTTACTTTAGAGTTTGGGGTTGCATAGCATATTATAGGGTTCCTGACCACAAAAGAACAAAGTTAGGACCTAGAGCACTTAAAAGTGTGTTCGTTGGATATGCAGAAAACTCTAAAGCATATAGGCTACTAGATCTTGATTCTAACGTGATTGTAGAATCAAGAGACGTTGAATTTTTTGAGAATAAGTTTCTTAAAGATTCAATGGCGAATATGGATTCGAATCAAGTACCAAAGTCTAATCAAGATGTTGTTCCTTCCACTACGAATAAAAGGAAGGAAGATGACACTTCTTTTGAGATTAGGAGAAGTCAAAGACAAAGAAAACAAAAGCATTTGTCTTCTGAATTTCATTTATTCACAAGCTATTGTTTTCTTAGTTGAAGGCAATAGGCAATCTCTACTTGACAAGATTCCTATCTTGCTTACAGTAGAAGATGATCCTAAGAGTTTTTGTGAAGCTATGAATTCAAGAGATGCAGCATTTTGGAGAGAGGCAGTCAATGATGAAATGGACTCAATATTGGCTAACAATACTTGGGTCTTGGTTGATTTGCCACCTGGTTCCAAACCAATTGGTTGTAAGTGGGTGTTTAGAAGAAAATATCACCCTAATGGATCCATTCAAACTTTTAAGGCAAGATTAGTAGCTAAAGGATTTAGACATAATGAGGGAATAGACTATTTTGATACTTATGCACCAAGTAGCTAGAATTACATCTATTAGAGTGTTACTTAGCATTAGCTTCTATTTATGGTTTGTATGTGCACCAAATGGATGTGAAAACCAGCATTTCTAAATGGTAATTTAGAAGAGGAGGTGTATATGGAACAACCAGAAGGTTTTGTTTTACCAGGAAATGAGAAGAAAGTTTGTAGACATATAAAGTCATTATATGGCTTAAAACAAGCACCTAAACAATGGTATGACAAGTTCGAATCTGTATTGCTTTCTAATGGATTTAGATATAATCATGCTGATAAGTGTGTTTATTCTAAATTCACAAAAGAATATGGAGTAATAATCTGTCTTTATGTAGATGACATGCTTATTGTTGGTACAAATTACAAAGGTATGGAAGAAACTAAAGAAGTATCTATCTTCTAAGTTCAAAATGAAAGATCCTTGGTGAAGTAGATACTATTTTGGGGATTAAAGTTAATGAAACATAGTGGGGGTTACTCTTTAAGTCAATCACATTATGTTGAGAAAGTCTTGAACAAGTATCAACATTTAAAAGTAAAGGAGGTAAGCACCCCTTATGATCCTAACTTTAAATTATATGAACATTCTGGTAAACCTATTGCTCAAATCGAATATGCAAGTGCAATAGGTAGTTTAATGTACGCAATGCATTGTACAAGACCAGATATTTCATATGCAGTCTGCAGATTATCAAGATATACCAAAAATCCTGGAGTAGAACATTGGAAAGCTATAAGAAGAGTTCTTGGATATCTCAAAAGAACTAAAGATTTAGGACTTTTCTATAGTCAATTTCCTGCTGTATTAGAAGGATATTGTGATGCTAGTTGGGTAACAAGTGATAGTGAAGCTACAATGTCTAGAGCTTTAAACAAAGTTTATAATGGTAAGTCTAGACATATAAGCTTAAGACACGAGTATCTTAAGCAATTACTGAATGATGGCGTTGTTACTATTGTTTTTGTTCGAACATTTAATAATTTAGCGAATCCGTTTACCAAAGCTCTTTCAAGAGATGTGGTGAAAGCAACGTCATTGGGAATGGGTTTAAAACCTTTTGTCTAGAACCACTAGTAATGGTAACCCAACCTTTATTCTAGTCTTAACACTAGTTTTAAAGGTTTAAAGGGTAATAACAAGTTACTAATAAGTGGTTGTGAGCACTAGAAATAAATCTTATTGCGTTCCAAAGACTAGTGCACAATATGCAAATGAGGATGAATATAGAATCCTTAATGAGGTTAAGTAATGTTTCTTAGTGCTTTATTAAAAGCTTGAAAGATACCTCACTTATATAACCATTGGAGTGGTGCCGCTCCTAGCAAAAGTTAAGGTTTTCTTTTGTAAGTGGTTATGAACCTAGGATAGAGCACATGGCCGGTAATAGTGCTAAAATCATTATATGATTACTCCACAAGTTATGTGATTTTGTGTGTAGTAATTATGTTTTAATATTAAAGTTATGGTTTAAGCCATAAAGGCACCGTGACTTTGTTAAAACTAGTGAATTACTTACACTAAATGATAGGTTTAAATCTAACGATACCTTTCTTTAGGCAAAATCATATTAATGCTAAGTTAGATTACAATACAAACTAAGTGGGGGATTGTTAGTGTAGTTTGTAATGTAAAGGTTTGGGCATTTGTCCCACATTGAAAGACAATAAGCAAACCAATGCCCTTATAGTTCCTTGTCTTTATCCCTTAATAAATTTAATTCCAACTTTAGTTTGGAGGGAAATTTTGGTGGGAAGGCAAATTTTCAATTGGATTAATTCATAAAGAATACAATTGAAAAGAAATAATTTATAATCTTGACAAGGACACTTGGGCACTTGGGGCACCTTGGGGCTTGGAAATTAATTAGTTAATTTCCGATTAATTAATTATTATTTTTTTAATTAATTAAATAGTTGTTTGACAGTTAATTAAACTGTCAGTGCCCTTTTATTAAGACAACCTTTCAGACAAAAGGTTACCGTTGTCTTTAAATACCCAAACTAAACAGAATTCTTCGAACTAAGCGATTTGTGTGATTAATCTGACTTTGTTGAATCCTAGAGGTAATTTGCCTATTAACGATAAGGGGCAAATAACACCTTAAGGACAGTGATTTTCACGCCTCAAAGTCATCTAAATTTTTCGTTTAAATTTCTGTACTTTCGTTAACATATGGGACTGGAATTAAAAGTTGAAAATATAGATGCATAGAGATTGAAAGTTGTTTGAAATTTAAAAATATTGTGCATCCCACGATGAGCAATATCTATTTTCAGCTCACTTACTGTTATGGAGTTATTGTCTATACTTTTGAGTTTTTGTATACGAACACTGTTAATTGTTTTAAATAGTCACCGCCGGTAATTTTTGAAGTACCGCATCCGTGAGAGCCAAACTTCTGTTGTCTTTAAATAGCATATGTGTAATTTTTGTCAAGTGATTGAATTATGGATTTCATTCATATAATTTGTCGTTGTATAGCTATCGTTAAACCAGAGCATTTATACTTACGATAAGTTTAGGAAGACCTTATATAACTTCCCTTATTCTTATCACGTTATCAAATTGAGACCATTTGTACTAACAAAATATTCATCCAACTTGAGAATATAAATCCGAAGTAAATTCTATACAAACTAGCAAGACAGGAAAAAATGCATTAGAGTTTACAAAGTCATGGAAATTTAAAATTTTAGATAAATAATTGCATTGTTTTTAGTTGATGTGAGACATGTGTCCATTGTTTTGGACCTTAACAAACCTTCAATAAAGTAGCCCATGTAAGAGGTTTTTAGGGTTATTACCTAGACTAAAATTAGGGTAGCAATCATCTATAATTTTTGTTTTAGTAGTCTTCTTATTTGTTAAGTTATTTCCTTTTTTGTTTATAGTGGTATTTTCTTTATAAAACTATTGTAGTAAAGTAGGCTTAATCAACTTATCAATTATTTGAACAACGTTGAGATTTCTCAAATTCTTGTCTTGATTATGCTCAAGTTTTTTCCCCCTAATTTCGTTGAAACTATTTTGAAAGAAATCGAGTGTTTTCTTTTCTCACGTTATCTTAGTTGCATCGTTTGGTACTAGAGCAAGTTTTTCCTGGTTTGATGGCAACCCTAAACGAAGATAACTCAAACCCAATGACGGAGTCAGGTGTTTTGTTATCAAAGCCGAATTTCAGGTCAAATTTCAAAAGCTCAACAATCACATTGATCGTGTATGAGGGAACTCTCGTTGAGATCCAGTGGAGGTTTGACTTGAAAAAATAATTGTAGACATGTATGACATACATATGGCGTTGAGGGACTTGTGTATGACCATGGGCACCCCACTTAAATTTTAAAAATCTATATATATTATATAGATGAATTCTTATTTGACCCCTACAAAGAATAGATTTTGGGGTAAAAAATTCAATTCATAAATTTAGAAACTAAAAAATCAAAATAACATTTTCAAAGTAGGTGGCTTGTTCCATACAAAAATAAATGATTCAAAAGGTAGACGTATCTAAATATACTAAAAGCCTTTCCATGTCTTACATTTTTCTTTTTATCCGATTTTAGCTTGTATTTTCTTATTCGTTTTTGCTAAAATTTCATTTACAAACTTCCGTTGTAAACTTGTCATGATTTATAGTTAAAAACTTTTTGTATCATCTTTCTTCATTACTCCTATTGAAGTCAAGCATCGCCTAGTAAGTTAGTATTATTACACTAATCTTGGTAATAATTCTTATTCTTTTCTTTTTTTTTAGGGGTTTGTTTTAGTTCATCTCTTGTTTACTTTCTTCTATTTGATTGTGTTATTTTTGGCCTTTTTATGTGAGTTTTTTTCTATTTATTTTGTTAAGATATCATGAAATTGCATGATAAATAATTATGAATTTATTTCTCAATTTTATGGATGGCTAGGTTGAATTCTAATTAAGAGTCATTGAGTATAACTGAAATGAACATAAATTGGAGACAAATTAATTTGAACATGATTATGAACAATAAAATAATTAAGAATTAGTTTGGTTGCCATTATTATACTTTATATTCTCCCTCAAGTGGGATAGTGTCTTGAAGACTCATTTGAATTATGGATTTGAAATTTTGGACCATTATTATATGTAGTAAGAAGTGTACCTTGGACCTTAGAAATAAAGCTTAAACTAGCTTTGATCATAGTTTTCTTTCCTTCTTTTTTAAATGGGCCATATATTTGTGCTCAACTGTAATATTTCATTAAACGCTAAAATTCATGTTTATAACACTAAATTAGGTTATTTTATGATTTTTATTTATAACATGTTATGGAAAGATTTCTTAAAAGAAACCCATATAAGGTTAATTTGCAAGTGGTTTGCAAAATATTTTTAAAAAAATTAAAAACTCCAATTAATTTGGCTGATCTTCCCTCAAATCGAAAATTTTACACTCTTTTGTCCATTTTAGCTCATAGTTCTTATATTGTAAAAACTTTATTATATTAAAGTTTGACCCCACTTACCTTGGGGTCTTGGCTCCGCCAATATTATGACCCTCTTTTTATTCGTGGTGTCCCTCATCATCCACACAGAAATCATGACTATGAGCTTGATTCAACAATTCACACAATAGAAAAAGTAATATGGGAATATGAAGAACAAAATGAAAAACTGATATGTGATTCTGATGAAGCTGATATGTGATCCTGATGGAGGAGATGATTATGAGTTTCGCATAGATATGGGAAACTTATCATCAGTGCCGAGAAAGCAAGATTTATTATTCACGGATCCTTTAATTAATTTGGACCAAATAAATAAAGGTCTTTGTAAAGAAGTTCAATCAAATGAACTTTCTCATGTTTAAGTTTTTACAAAGCATAATATGATAGCGCTTAGAATCGTCTATCCTGAATGCAAAACACCTCTGTCCTATTGCTATCACGTGCATTAATTCATGGTATTTTTGAAAATTTCACAAACTTTAGAGTTTATTTTAGTAAATACATATATGAAAAGCTAGACAAATGGGATAGAGGTGTTTCTTGAGACAGTCTATTCGAAGTGGATCTAATAGATTGTGACCCAAGATTCACATCATACAAGATGGCATAGCAAAAATTATTTTGTCAATATTGGTTCAAAATGTTATCAGTTTTAAGATTTTACAAGAGTCATGTATGATGCATGACATTTTTAAGAAGATATGAATCCATGACATTAACATGTTCTCGTAAAAAAAGTGCGCCCTATAATATTTGTGGAAGAATTGTAGCAAATGTGTTGGAAGATTGCATTGCATGATTATCAACCTAGTTGCGGGGTTTGCTAGAAGACAATCAGCCAAAGATATGTTTAGGAGGATTTATAAATAGGACTTATTACTAAAATTTACTAAATTAATCAAGAATGATTTCTTGCTTTTCAACTTCTCGAAAATTCACAAAGAACAAAAGAAAAACTTCTCAAAAATATTTTAAAAGGCTTATTTCTATTAACGCTGTTAGTATGTTGTTAGTATTGTTACCATTCTGTTAATTCTGTTAGTACTCATTCTTATCGTAATAAACTTGTAATAGTAGTGTCTATTATATCTTATAGTTATAGCTGTATTATATTTGAATTACATTCGGTTATAACATTTATATATATAGCTTTGTACATTCTTGGTCAATAATATAAAATCAATAACTTTCTTCTCCCTATAAGCCTGATAGGGTATCAGAGCAAAATGACTACAAACACTGATACCCAACTCGTTATTCTTTCCTGTTCTTCTTCTTCTTCTTCCTCTATTCAGCTCAACTTCTCTATCAAACTAACATTCCATAACTATCTTGCATGGTAAACACAAATTTTCCTTAATTCTCAAGATCTTATTAGTGTCATAGACAAAAGTAAACCAGCACCTCCTAAAATTATTATGAACAGTGAAACTCCTCCCACAGCCATTCCAAATCTTGAATTTCAAACCAGGTTCAAAAAAGATCACATGCTCTTGTCTTGGATTCTCTTATCTCTCACTGAAGAAATATTTCCTTATGTTACTGGTGTTAACTCTTCTTATGAAGCTTGGACAATTCTTGCTGCAACTTTTGGTGCAATATCTTAGAACAAATAACTCCTAATGAATATTAAATAGAAGAACTAAAGAAAAATGATCTTACCTTTAGTATCTTCTTAAGACAAAGTCTTGCTGATCAACTTGTGGCTGCAGGTAGGCCAATGACCCTAGCTGAATTTAATGCTATAATTTATTGGAACATTGGAGGTGATTTTCAAGGTGTGATGGTTTAAATTCGCAAGCTGAACCCGTCAGTTTTGGTGAGATAGCCAACTTGTTGAGCATGAAATTCTTCTTAAGGCTAATACTGAATCTTATAATCTTGCTTACAAGCCACCTTCATTGCCTACTCTTTTTGGATTCCAAAATTCTCCTCAAACTTGTTTTCAAACACCACAATATTGTGGCTTCTCTAGTAATCGACCTCTATTCAAAAACAAATCACAAATGGGCATTGCTTGTCAAATATGTGGTCTCATTAACCACACTGCAAATATTCTGTTTATTCATTGATGACTCTACTCGTTTCACATGGCTTTTCTTCCTTAAAAATAAAAGTGAGGTGGATGATATATTTCTTAATTTCAAAGCTCTCATTGAAAACTTACTTAATACAACTATCGCAGCTTTCCATTCTAATTGGGGAGAGGAGTATTAGCGGTTAAATAAATATTTTAAGACTCATGGCGTTATTCACATAATAGTTTGTTCTTATACTCATGAGCAAAATGGAGTAGCTGAACGAAAAATGAGGCATATTGTAGATACATGATTAACATTACTTGCTCACGGTTCTATCAATTTTTGTTACTGGCTCTATGCATTTGATACCACCACTTCTTTGATTAATGGAATGCCCACTCCCACTCTAAAAAATACATCACCCTTTTTCAAACTCTATGAGAAGAATTCCTAATTATCATCATCTTAAAATCTTTGGTTGTTGTGTTTATCCTTTGTTAGGACCATATAACTCACACAAATTTCAATTTAGAACAAAGTTGTATGTTTATCTTGGTCCTTCTTTATCTCACTATGGTTATCGTTGCTTAGATTTAGACAATGGTTGTATTTACATTGCAAAGCATGCTAAGTTTGATGAATCTCAATTTCCTTATAAAACTAATTTGTGCTTATAGAATCATGAAAATTCCAAGGCTGGTCATCAAAATTCCTCCTCATCAGGTAACTTTTCTCACTCTCCCAATTCCACTCATACTCTTAATTCTCTATCCCAACTGGCTCTTTCTTATCTCCAACTGACTCTACTTCCAATCTATTTCATTCAAATTTTCTTTCAACCTCAACAACAGGATCTCCTAAATCTCATTCACGGTCTCACGCTCTATCAACTTCTATAGGATTAAATCTTGTCGTTGATCTCACATCTTATCTTTCTAACACCTCACCACATATTCACACTTTTGTTTCTCATGCTTTACCTACACCAAACACACCTGTTCGTACACATTCTATGAAACTTTATCCCTCTACCATGGCCAGATGAGTTGCTCATTTATCAGAAACTTCACTTGATAAATCAAACCTCAAGCTGAACTTGCCACTTTCAAACAAGTTAAAAAATTCAAAGTTTGGAGAGATGCAATGCTTGATGAATACAATGCACCTCATTCATAATAAAAAATGGTGCCTTGTACCAAGACCATCGAATCATAATGTTGTGGGTAACAAATGGGTATTCAGAATAAAAAAAATCTAGACAACTCTGTTTCACACTATAAAGTGCGTCTTGTTGTAAAGGGATTCGGACTATCATTGCTCTTGTTGCCATGCGTGGCTTTGATAGTGCTTGGGAAACCCTCCCAACTACCTTTTCTTGGAAGCTATAAAGATCTCACCGAGAGGTTTGTCTCAAACACAAAAAGATATGTTATGTTGTTAAAATGGATTGGCCAAAAGATATGGAATTCCCCACTGGGAAAGAAGTTTTTAGATGTATCCCTCCTTACATGTGACCTTATTTCAGATTTTTCATAGAGGTTGGAGCTTTCTTCTTATTTAGGAAGAGTCCTAAATGCATGAAAAGTAGACAAGGTGTGAATTATGGAAAGCACTAAGAGAACTAGAAAGATTATAGAGAAAGGGTCCCCGGGAGATCCACTACTTACTAGATTAGCTAGAGCATCGATACCCTCCTGTGGGGTTGAGGTTAAAGGAGTTTCTACTTGACGTTATTTTCCTCGGTTTTTACATAAGGTAGCTTGCTTACTTAGCACTTGTGCTAAGGATCTAACAAATTGATATTTTCAATGCTTTCTTACATGATTGAAATTTTTTTCATGGAACAACTACCAAGATTTATTGACTCCAACAAACCTGATCATGTATGTCAGTTTCACAGGTCATTTTATGGTTTAAAACAAGCACCTCGGGCTTGGTTTCAAAGGCTCAATTCCTCTATCCATCTCCTAGGCTTTTAGGTTTTAAAGGCTGACTCATCACCTTTTATTTTCCGTCAGGATGTTCACACTATTTTAATGTTGGTATACATTGATGTATCCTCATTATGGGGTCCTCTACAACACTAATTGACTAGTTTCTTTATTAGCTAAAATCAGAATTTCCAGTAAAAGATATTAGTCAGTTGACATTCTTTCTCGAGTTTGAAGTTTCACAAGATTCGAAGGGTGTTTATCTTCATCAACACAAGTACCTTCAAGATTTGCTGGTTAAAATGGGTTTGCAAGATGCCAGAGGCCATCTCACTCAAATGTGCACTTTACCTCCTCTAATTTGAGACAATGGCCCTCTTTTTGATAAACTTGCTTTAGGCAGGTTGTTGGTACTTTACAGTATGCAACTTTCACAGGGCCTGATATTGCCTTTCTTGCTAATCGTCTCTATCAGTATATGCATCAACAAATTGAAGTACATTGGGGAGCTAATAAAGTGGCTTCTTCACTACTTGAAGCACAATTGGTTATGCTCTTTTCTTAGCTAAAGACTCTTCAAATGAATTACAATGTTTCTTCGATAGTGATTGGGGATAGCCCTAATGACAAATGGTTTACTAGTGGTTATGCAATTTATTTAGGCTAATCCATCAATTCTTGGAGTGCTACAAAATAGCCTACATTTGCTCGTTCATCTTTTGAAAATGAGTACAAAACTATTGCTAACACTACAGCTGAATTACTATGGATACAATCTCTTCTTAAGGAAATTGGTCAATAACCGTCATCAAAGGCAATCTTATAGTGTGATAATATTGAAGCAATTTAAATGTCCTCAAATCTAGCTTTTCATGCTCGTACCAAGCACACTGGACTTGATTATCAACTTGTCCGAGAAGAAGTAGCTCTTGGAAACATTCAAATTGGTTTCCTTTCAACAAAAGATCAACTTGGTGATATCTTTACCAAGCCATGGGGGTTTGGCTGTTTCAACTTCATTGTTCGAAACTTCGATTACATCCTCACCCACTATTGACTTGAAGGGGGGTATTAAAGGTGTTAGTATTGTTATTATGTGTTAGTACTCAATCTATATATATATATATATACACTAGGAATGGGGCACGTGCTCTGCACGTTTATAAGTTCTGTTAACAAAGAATGTTGTTTATTTTTGTGAAAACTCAAAATGCAGATACATAACTTTAAAGAAAAAGTGGTTAATAAATTGAATAATTCTATTAATGCAGGATATTTCATTTCCTTTATTTTATTTCCAACTTTAAAATTCTACGTAAATTTTCTTGTATGAAATAACCTTTTTTGGACAGCATATTTATATTTAGTAACATATTTATAGACAGAACAATACACGTATATTTAAGCCAAATTCTCATTAATTGAAATCTTTGATGTGTATGTCGTAAGTAATATTTGATCAAGAACACCAGGTTTTTCTTAGCTTCACATATTGTTTTCTTTTCAAAAAGAATTTGAATAGAACAGATGAATGTCTCCAATAGCAAAAAAAAAGTTTTTGGCATAATGATGGTTTTTTAAAAATATTCTTGCAAAAGAAATTATGAAATCTTTTGAAAATTTTAAATTGTTATCATATAAAAGGTAACTTGTTATTATTTTGTACTTGAAATCCCAAGCTTTTGATAAATTGACTAATAATTTTACATATTTATATTATATCTATAAAGTATCAAATGAGACTTTAATATAGTTGCATCAAAATTAATATTTCTTAATGAGACTTTAATCTTGCTCTTTATATTTTCGTAAATGTCCATTCTTAATGTGATTAGACTTAAAAGATAAGGATATTTAAAGAAATACATTAAGTGCTAAAATATCAAACATAAAATTAAATTTAAAAAATATAAAATAAATTTTATTTCAAAATATTTAAAAAATGATTTCTCTTTCAATGTTTTGCCTATTATTTATTTATTTATTTTTTGCTAAAATACTTTTTTGTTTAGATTATGAAATTTAAATTTATATATACAAATTAATTAAAAATATTTTATAAAAGATGAAAATAAAAAGTTTTATTCTAAAAAATATTTTTTTTTGAAAAATCTAATTTAAATTTGTACTTGCTAAAGATTTGTAAGACTTTTAAAAAAAATTGAGTTTGATTAGGATTTAATCAATCTAATTTTCGTAGTCCCATTAGTATCATTTTTTTAATGTGACTATAATTTAAAAAATAAAGGTATTTTAGGAAATACATTAATTGTTAAATCACTTTAGGTCCTACATGAACTTTTTTGATACTTTTACTCATTCTAAATTGGTTTATTATGATTTCTTTTTTAACAAATCTAACATGTATATAAGAATTATGACAACTTTATCATATGAGCATATCAAATAAGGACAATTTACATGTTAAATTGGTAATATAAAAACTTTGTAAAGACACAAAGAAGTCTAGTGATTCTAACTCTTGGATAATGAATTATTTTAAAAATAGCACTCACTTATTGCATACAAACATATTGCTAGTATTGTGTAAAATAGCACTCACTTATTATTATTATTATTATTATTATTATTATTATTATTATTATTATTATTATTATTATTATTATTTTGCATATCATTTGCAATCTTGTGATGACTTATCTTATTTAATTAGGTTATTTTTTTGTTACTATTTTATTTTATCTTTATCATAAATTTTATCTTATTTCCACGTAATTGGAAATATTTATCTCTTTCTTCTATGCTTTAAGCATAAAAAAATTGTGCACCTAAATATTTTAAAAATATAGGTTATGTTTTATTTTCTTTTTCCAAAATAAAGATAATTATATAAAAGAAACTACATCTCTATATATACCATGTTCTTAAAAATTAATATTAGTTTGTGTTGTATTTTTCACACACACACACACACGTATTAAGAAACTAATAATCTAATTCTTTCTTTCAAATATTTAAATGATACACTTTCAATGTATTTATAATGAAGGACTCTTTAATATACGATTTTCTTAAATTTGACTAATTTTAATGATCTTAAGCAATTGATAGATACATTTTATGGAATTCTTATTTTATGAATTAATATTAGTGATTATTTGGCTTTTTCAGAGACATTGACATAATTAATTACTCAATAGAATCATTAAATGTTATTCGCCAAACTCACAAACTTGTGTAATAAGTATATATAAATTTTCAATTTCAGCTAAAATATTATATATTATGAGAATGATGAGTTTTGAAATTTGTTCATAACTATATCCTTGTGAGACATGCAAAATCTTGTATTTTATATTTATTGTAAAAATTAATGCATTTACATGTGTTGAACTTCTCAACTCCACTTTCTATTAGTTTGGTTTTCCTTTTTCTCTCCAAGTCCAAGAAAAAAAAAGATATATGCCTCGATTTTCTGTTATATGCCTCAATTTTGTGTTATATGAAAATTTAAAACTACAAAATTTTTCATTTAGAATGCATAAACTCATATTTATGACACTTTTATATTTAGATACTTTCTTATATTTAGATACTTTTTTTTAATTAACTTCATTTTTTGAATAAGTAATGCTTGAGAGTATACTTAACCAGTATCCTAATACATTCGTTAGCTAAATTACATATTTTTCTTTGATCAAACCCTTTTATAATTAGTTAGTTACTTTGTATGTTATCAAAACATAAGCATTTAAATATTAAATAGAGTTTAAACACTAATTAACTTTCACACTAAAAAATAATAAATATTTGTCCAACTACCTTGATTGAGTTGTTAAAAAAAATTGATTCGAATTCAAAATGCCACATTCAAAATCTCATGCTATATTAAATAAAAAAATCACATATTTCTAAAATAAAGAATTTTTAATGATTAAACATGTCATGAAACCTTATTATACATAACAAACCTTTTGCAAGAATGAGGTTTTACATTTTTAAAATTTCAATTTTTGATGACTCTTTATAGTGGTAGTATATTCTTAAATTTAATTCTAAGTTTCTTGAAACATTGACTTATTTATTTTTCATAATATTTTTTGTTTTTAAAGTAATTGGCTAGGACACTTTGTGTTTAGGTTTCTAATATTATTTTTTATGTTAATGTACTAATGTGATTACAAAATCAAAAAATATGAAAATTTGTCAAATAATAAATATCGTAATCAAGTAATTCATCTAAACTCTAAATCCATCCATTTTGGACCATTTTCTGTATTTAGTTTAGCTACTATTCAAATTTTTTCAGTCAAGGTTAATTAAAAAAAATTTCTAGCCTCTCGGTCAATGGGATGTTACTTCAATATTTTTGTAAGGTAATGTAATAATAGTTAGTTTTTGTATTGGATTTAATATACTAAAGTTGTTATTTTCAATTTTTATAAATGAAATCATAATAAAGAATGGGATTGGCAACAAAGTTAAATAAAGTTAAGGTATAATAGTGTATAAATTTTTAAATTGATTTTTAGTGCAAATTAGAATTTAAAAAATGGGATTGGCATTTTATATTTCTCTGAAAAGTTTTTTTTATATAAATTCTCGTTGATCAATGCATGATAGAATGATTTTTGTTTTTATCTTTATGATGTTAAATTTAATCTACACACTAACTACTACATCTTTTAAATTTTAATTTTAATGAGATTCAAAATTTTAGAATTTTGATTAACTAATTTTGCATTATGATTTTCTAGTTAGCGTTGGTGAATTAAACGTAATATTTTTAATTTTTCCTGGCACGATGTTATGTACTTTTACGGCATTTTAAAAGTAAGGTAACATAGGGTCCATTCTTAATAATATTTGACCGATTGTTTCTAGCTAATAATTTAATTGATTTATTATGTAATAAATGAGAATAATTTTTGAATAAAAAATTTAAAATTAAGATATTATTTTTATTTAAATACGAAAGACAAATTAAAGAAATGCTCCGACCTAATCAAGAAAGTATCCATTAAATCAAAAATAAAAAATTAGATAGGAAAATTTTAAATATTCCATTATTTTGTTTTCTATTAATTTTGATTTAACAAGGGTGTGGTTATTTCTATCTAACTTTATACTCCTAGGATGTAATTTGCTTTCTTTTTTATTTGTGAAGTAAAAGACAAGTTTTTTTTTTTTGTGAATTTAAAGTGAAAAAAGGTGTCAAGTTTAATCATCTATATGAAAATTATGATTGAAATAAACATAAAACTAATTTAACTAAAGAACAAAAAAAAATTTCATGTTTTAACCCACTACATATCGGGCTAGCTCCTACTCCTATAACTTTTAAAAATTCTGGATCAGCCATGGTATAATTATTACTATATGTAAATATAATATTTCTTTAAACAATATAAAGTTTTATTATTATAGTAATGATATTTAAACTAATGCATAGGAGGCACTTTTCCAGTTTTGGATTAGATTCCTTTCCAATTTTATTCGTGAGAAGCACTTTTATTCCTTTTACTAGTATATTTTGTGAATTTTTTGTATTTTTATTAATTTAAGTCTAAATTGAATTTATTGTAAAAGACTTGAAAAACAGTTGAGTGATTGTTGAGATTCATTAGAACCTTATTAATCTAACTCTTTATGTTTTCGTAAATGTCCATTCTTAATGTGATTAGACTTAAAAAAATAAGGATATTTAAAGAGATACATTGAGTGCTAAAATATAAACCATAAAGTTAAATTTAAAAATATAAAAATTAATTTTATTTCAAAAATATTTAAAAAATGATTTCTGTTTCAGTTTTTGCCTATTTATTTTTTTGCTAAAATACTTTTTCTTTAATTTTTTTATAGATCATAAAATTTAAATTTATATACAGATTAATTAAAAATATTTTATAAAAGAGGAAAAGATAAATTTTTATACTAAACAATAAATATATATTTTGAAAAATCTAATTTAAATTTATATTTGTAAAAGGTTTCTAAGACTTTTGAGAGAAGATTGAGTTAGATTAGGATTTAATCAACCTACTTTTGTAGTTCCATTAGTATTCTTTTTTTAATGTGACTATAACTTAAAAAATAAGGGTATTTTAAGAAATACATTAAATGTTAAATGTTAAATCACCTAAGGTCATTCATGCTTTTATATAATATATATATATATATATATATATAGATATATATAGATATATGGATATAGCTGTGTACATTCTTGATTAGTTTCATCTCCCTACAAGCCCGAAAATTTCTAATGTATATCTAGTTTTTCAATATTATAAAATCAATAACTTTCATCTCCCTATAAGCCTGATAATTTCTAATATATATCTAATTTTTGTTTACGAAATCGGGCCATTTGTGTCTGCTTGAAATTAAATTAGAAAGGAAAAAAAAATCTTTCTCGCAGCCAGTTGGATCATTCCGTCGTTAGCAAACACTAGGAAATTAAAAAAAAAATTCCACCTAGAGGAGATCCCGCACGAAAGCAGAAAAAGAAATCCTCATCCTAACTTACACTTGAGAAAGAAAATTAATCTCTTGCGAAGAAATAGTAAGCACAGCTCTAACACTTGCCTAATACTTGACATATATTACAATACCTAGATGAGATAATAGAAAATAAAACAAGATTAAAGCTACTTCTGATAAATAAAAATCCACTGTTTATATCTGTTTTTGAAAAGGCGAATACTTGACCAAAAACATATGTATGTGTCTGTGTATGTATGAGAAATAGGAAGATGTCGGAAAAGAAAGAAAAAGAGGAAGTAAAGTAATAGAAGTAAAAATATTAATATTATTTGTTAGAACTCGACATTAAAATATGAAGCTATTATTTATCAAGGAACCAAGATAAGCAACAGAATTTGCTTCTTTTTATTTATTTTTAATTGTAACTAGAAATGGGGCACGTGCTTCGCACGTTTAATAGTTGTTTAATAAATGATATAATAAAAGGCCAAAAAAATGATAGTAATTTTGGTTTTTTTATTTTCTAAAGCTCTGTCTGAAAACTATGTGAGATTCAAGTTAGTTATGTCCTTAAAAACCAAATAAAGAATAACCACTATTATTAAAAACCTACATTTCAAGTATCACCATACTTCTAACTTTAGTTTATTAGTTTCCCATTTATTTTTTCTTAACTTCATGTATTATTTTCTTATTTAAAAGAATTGGAATAGAACAGATGAATATCTCTAATAACATTTGGCATAATGTTAGTTTCTTTAAAATATCCTTGTGAAAGAAATTATGAAATTTTAAAAAAAAAATAAATTGTTATCATATAAAAGGTAACCTATTATTGTATGACAATATGTAATTATGCTTGAAATCTCTAAATTTTTTATTAGTTGACTAATAAATTTGCATATCTCTATTATACCTATAAAATATCAAATGAGACTTTAATATAATTGTACAACAATTAATATTTCTAAATGACTTATTTTCAAAAAATTTTGACACTTTTACTAATTTTAAATTTGTCTATTATGATGTCTATTTTAAACGAATCTAAGATGTATATAAGAATGATGATAACTTTGTCATATGAGTATATCAAATAAGTACAATTTACAAAGACACTTACAAGTCTAGTGATTCTAAGCTTCAAATACTTGTTGCATACAAATATAATGCTACTATTGTGCAAAATTAAGTTATATCATTTGTTTTGATTGATTATGCAATAAAAGTGTACAATTATTTTTTGAACATGTCATTTGCAATCTTGTGATGACTTATCTTATTTAGTTAGGTAATTTTTTTACTATTTTAATTCTATTTTTTTCATAATTTTTATCCTTTATGCATAATTGGTAATCTTCTTCTTCTTTCTCTATACTTTACCCATAAAAAATTGTAAACCTAAACATTCTAAAATATATATCATGTTTTATTTTCTTTACCCAAAATAAACATAATTATATAATAAAACTCTCTAATGTATACCATGCACATGAAAATTAATATGATTTTTTTTGTACTTTTTACATATATATTAAAAAACTAATAGTCCAATTCTTTCTTTCATATATTTCTTTTAATGATAGAGCTTATACTTGTATTGCCATGAATAATAAAATTTAAGTGGTATGATATCTCTATATGATACACTTCCAATATATTTATAATAAAGTCCATTTAAGTATATGAATTCCTTAAATTTGTCTCATTTTAATGATCTTAAGCAATTGATAGATAGATTTTATGAAATTCTAATTTAATCAATTAATATTATTGAATATTTGGCCTTTTCACGGACATTGACCTAACTGATCACTTAGTCGAATCAATTAATATTAGGCATCAAACTCAAAAATTATGTAATAAATATAAATGTTCAGTGTCAATTAAAATATCATATATTATGAGAATGATGAGTTTTGAAATTTGTTATTAACTATAGCCTCAAAAGACTTGCAAAATCTTATATTTTATATCTACTGTAAAAATTAATTGCATTTGGAGGTATTGAACTTCTCGCCTCCATTTTCCGCCAGTTTGGTTTTTCTTTGTTTCTCTCCCTACTATAAGAGTCCAAGAAATAAGATATGACTTGATTTTATGTTATATGAAATTTTAAAACTATAAAAATATTTTTTGTTTCTAATGCATAAACTCATATTTATGGCACTCTTATATTTAGAAACTTCTTTTAATTAACTTCACTTTTTGAATAAGTAATGCTTGAGAGCTTACTTAACCCCAGCTCCCTAATACATTCATTAGCTAAACTTATATATTTTTCTTTGGTCAAATTATTTTGTAATCAGTTAATTACTTTGTATATTATCAAAATATAAGTATTTTAATATTAATAAGAGTTTGAACACTAATTAAATTTCACATTAAAAAGTGATAAATATTTGTCCACACATTCAAAATCTCAAACTGTATTAAGGAAAAAAATCATATATTTTTATATGAAGAAGTTTTAATGATTAAAGATGTCATGCAACCTTATTATGCACGGTGACCTTTTTGCAAGAATGAGGTTTACATTTTTAAAATTTCAATTCTTGTTAACTATTTATCATGGAAGTAGATTCTTAGAATTTAGTTGTAAGCCTTTGAAACCTTGGCTTAGTTAATTTTTCATAATACTTTTAGGTTTTAAAGTAATTTTCTAGGGCACTTTATGTTTAGGTTTCTAAGATTATTTTTTATGTTAATGCAATAATGTGATTACAAAATAGAAAAATAAGGAAATTTCTCAAATAGTAAATATTGTAATCAAATAAGTCACCTAAGTTCTAAATCTAACAATTCTGGGCACATCTTCTATATTCAATTTATGTATTGTCTAGGTTTTTAAAATCGAGATTATTTAAAAAAAAACTTTCTTGCCTCTCGGTCTATAGTATATGTTATTTCACTATTTTTGTAAGGTAGTATAATAATAGTTAGTTTTTGTACTGAATTTAATATGTTAAGTTATTTTTTAATTTCTATAAAGAAATCATAGTAAAAAAGGCAACAAAATAACAGTGTTAATTGAATTCAAGGTAACATAGTGTAAATTATTTTTCTATTTTTAATTTAAGTTAGGATTTAGAAAAATGAGACTGACATTTCATATTTCTCTGAAAATGAATTTCTTTTTTATAAACTCATGTTGCTCAGTGCATGATAAAGTGATTTTATTTTTAATTTTATGATTTTAAATTTAATTTCCTAACTACTACATCTTGTAAATTTAAATTTTAATGATATTCAAAAGTTCATAATTTTGATTAACTAATTTTGTATTATGATTTTCAAGTTAGTGTAGTGAATTAAACATAATATTTTTTATTTTCCCTCCTACTATGCTATATACTTTCGTGACATTTTAAAGTAAAGTAACAGAACATGCATTTTCATAATATGTGAGCTAATTAGTTCAAGCTGATAATTTAATTGAATGTATTATGTAATGTCTAAGAATAATTTTTGAATAAAAATTTAAAATTAAAATATTATTTTTATTTTAATATGAAAGATAAATTAAACAGATTCACCTAACTAAGAAATTATCCATTGAATTGAAAAGAAAAAGCTAGATAGGAAATATTTAAATGTTCCTTTCTTATATTTTTTTATTAATTTTGATTAATAAGGGTGTAGTTATCTATATCGAATTTTATACTTGCCATATGTAGCTTGTATTCTTTTTAATTTGAGCACAAAACGCTGTGTCAAGTTTAGTCATTTATATGCAAATAATGATTAAGATAAACATAAAAATAACTTCACAAAAAAAAAAAAAAAAGAAGAAGAAGAAAGATTTCCATGTTCTAACCCACTACATACCTGGTTGGCTTCTACTCTTATAACTTTTAAAAATTCTGAATCAGCCATGGTATCATTATTATTAAATATAATATTCTTTTAGACAATGTAAAGTTTTATTATTACAGTAATGATATTTAAATTGATGCAAAATAGGTAATTTTCCAATTTTGCATTAAATTCCTTTCTAATTTTATTCGTGAGGAGGACTTTTATTTCTTTTCTATATATTTTGTGCATTTTTTGTTTTTTATTAATTTAAAAATAAATTAAATTTATTGAAAAAGTCTGAAAAAATTATTGAATGAATGTCAAGTTTCATTAGAACCTTATTAATCTAATTCTTTATGTTTCGTAAATGTCCATTCTTAATGTGATTAGACTTAAAAAGTAAGGGCCTTCCTTAAAAAAATTTAATACTAAAAAACCAATAACACTTAGAATTAAATCTAAATTTGCAATTAAAAATAAATTTAAAATATAAAATTATAAATATTTACACATTGATTTCCCTTTCTGTGTTTTGATTATTTATTTATTTATTTTTGCTAAACGACTTTTTTGTTTTAATTTTGTTATAGATTTTGAAATTTAAATTTATATACAGATTAATTGAAAGTATTAAAGGGAAAATGTAATTTTTTATACTAATAGATAAGTATATATTTTTATAGGATCTATTTTAAATTTGTACTTATAAAAGGTTTGCAATACTTTTAAAGAGGTTGAGTTTGATTAGGATTTAATTAATCCACTTTTTGTAGTTCCACTAATATCCTTCCTTTTTAATGTGACTATAACTCAAAAAATAAGGGTATTTTAGAAAATACATTAATTGTTAAATCACTTAAGGTCCTACATGCTTTTATATATATATATATATATATATATATATATATATATATAGATATAGATATAGATATAGATATAGATATAGATATAGATAGATATAGATAAAGTATCATGAGCGTATGCATGTTGTTGATAGGTAATCCATTAGGTACTCTTGCTATCGCTACCTTCACCAGGATTGATCTTGCCCTTACTGTAGTCCGGTTTGACATAACCTGCAAAAGATTTTGCAACAGTTTTAAACACTTTGGTGGATACATGCTCCCTGATCTCCTTGGGGATTGAACTTCCAGTCTTCCGTTGTAAACCTTCTCCACTGCTTCCTCCTTCCTCTTTCCCTCCTTTATACTTTGCATTCTTTCCTTTGCTTGAATTCCCTGCCTTTTCTGCCATCTGTGTGTTTGTTAGTGCGTGTGTGCGAGTGTCTGTGTGCCTTTGTGGTTGTGCTCTAAAATGAAAGAAATAAGTTGGTATTTATAGAGGGAACCTATCTTTCCTTTTTCATCCTTTAACAATGAATTACATTTGCATGCATATCATGCGTAAGATTGATGGGTAGTGTGCAAAGGAATAGGTAGAAACTTCAGTAGATAATGAGTGAGCTTTGGCACATGACGTCCGTGTTCCTACGTAAGACTTCACTGCGAGTTCTGCGAACATTTCTGCTGTTCTCTTTGGGCGTGCAAATCAGGTTGTGCACAATGTCCTTCGAATTTGTTCTCTTGTGTCCGGTTAATTATTTGATCATTTGTGTGTTTGTATATAACTGCGTAATCTTGTGCTCAGATATGGTTAGATATACGCTTTAATAAGACTCGAATATAAAATATTTTACTCTTGCTTCACTTGTTAAAATTTATCAAGAAATACATTTCTACTTTAAATATGAAATTTAAAAAATATAGTCAGGAAATTTTAAATGTAAACAATACCAAAGTGCATATAAATGCAATGGAAAATCCAATCTAGCATTAAGCTATTAGTAAGTTTTCCTTACTATCCCAATATGTATGTCTCTAATCCACGTCTGAACCAATTAATTTTTCAATTAAGATCCTCAGTGGCATATTTTCAATGCCAACTCCAGTACCACTAATCAGGAGTTGCTACTTTGCATTTATACTATAGTAGTTATCTGATTTATCTTGATTGTGACAAGTGTGAATGTAAGGTGACAACTCTTGATTAGTAACACTGGAGTTGGCACAGGGAAAGATGGCACAGGCAAAGATGGCAACGAGGATTTCATCCGTCAATTTTTTGGCTTTAAACTAATTGCTGGATAGGTTAATTGGTGATAGTACGCATTTACTCCAGGAATGTTCGCTCATCCAAATGCGTAAACACAAATGTTCACGAAGAAAAGTATATAATACTAGATGCTTTGTTCTGTGGAATCAAACTCTCCATGTTTATTTTGACTGCGTCAAATCATTGTTGAAGAACCTCCCTCCGGTCAACCAAACATGTGTGAAGCATACACAAGATGGACACAGAATATTCTGCTGTATTTTATGGCAATTCGCCACTTATGCCAAATCATTTAGCACTTAAAGTATTTGGTAGAAATATACTATAAATGGAAAGTTATCCAGTTTATACTATATTTTATAGAATACATAGAATTTTATTCTGATTGTTTTAGAATTCTTTCTATACGCAACATCTTCATGTTGAAAGTACGCATTGGCCGTGGGACTTCTGATGGATAAGAATGAAAAAGTAGGGCTGCTTGGTATATGGGAATCGGAATCAGAAATCGGAATGAATCCCTTATAGCCTGCTTGGTTGGAGGGAATGGGAATCGGGGAATCGGAATCATTTCTGAAAATTTGGGAATCCTCCATTCCCGACTAAATTGGGGGGAATCGGAATCATTTCTAAAAATTTTGCAACTTTGACTTCTTTTTGATTTCTTATTTGTTTTGTTGTGATAATTATTAATAAACATCATCATTTATTTGTTAATTAATAAAATTAGATGATTTAGGATCATAAAATCTTCAAAAGTGAATGATTCCGATTCCGATTCCGACATCCAACCAGGCAAGGATATTGGAATGAAAAACTTCATTCCGATTCCAAAGTGAATGATTCCAATTCCGATTCCGATTCCGATCTGCGAACCAAGCGCCCCCTAAGTCTATTTGATTTGGAACCTTATGCTTGATTTGGTCTTTTGCTTTTTATATGCCGCAATTATACAGATTACCATCAATAATAATGCGTTCCACCGAAAGAACATAGTCCTAACATTCTAAGCTTGACCATAAGAAAAGCTTACATAAAGAGATGTAGCTTTATCAAACAAAGCTGTCTATATAACACGAAATCTAATTTGATCAGAAGTTTTTAGTTTTTGCTAAAGGTACTTAGGGAGTTGCCAAATTACTAGGGCAGAACAGATAACATAACAAACTTCCATCAAAATGAGTCGATTCAGAGGTGGTGGTTTGCTTTTTTACATCTGATCGATTCAAAATACCTTTCTTTACATTGACCTGGATGTAGGACTGATGCGTATTTTGTTAGCAAATAGAATCATCAGTTATATTAGATGATGATGATGTAGGACTTACATGCTAACTCATTGTTAGTCTTTTGTACAAAATTATCATGTCATCATCAATGAATTACACTTTTTCCAAAAAAAAAAAAAAAAAAAACACTTCCATACTACATCTTTATGTTGAAAGTATACATTGACCGGGAGATTTCTGATGGAGTGAATAGTAGTTTCCACACTATATTATAGTTTGACTTAAAAAGACGAACTTAACATAAATTTTTTTTTCGAATTTGCAATTAATTAAATACCAACTAGTTGGAAAAAGAAAAAATTTGAATTATTTTGTCAAGATTTAAATTTTGAAAAAAATAATATGACAAATTTTTTGTTTTTAGTTATTTAACTAGGATTAAAATGCTTACCTTCACAACATTTGGTATGCTTACCTTCATAAGATATATAATCATGTTTTTATCTTTTATTTCTTACATCATTGTTTATTAATTTAAAGTGTATATATTTTCTATGTCCAGTACGACTATTTTTAAAGCATGTGAGATTTAGAGTAATTAGATTTTGTTGCAAAGTCAAACAAATATGTACTTAAATAATTATAATATTTAAATTGCAAAAATATCATTATATATCAATTTTTCTAACAGAGTTAGCTTTACTAATGGTTATCTAGTTTTTGCAGGGGATAATGTGTATATTTTCAAAGTCGAGGGGTTAAAAGTTCATGGGGCATACTGTAACTAACCCCTTTTAATATTAAACTACATTTTTCCAGTTCACTATGGAAAGCAAATTCGATCCTATAGTCGTTTTCTTTGCTCAAAAAATGCGTAGAGGAAAGGGTTATGGACCCAAGTCCTTAATGTAGCACACTTGCTTTTGCACGTGAATCCTACACTTTATGAAAATACAAGGGAATCCTTAAAAAAAGAGAAAATGCGAACTTTCGCCTTCCAAAAGGGTTCAATTAAAGTGGATTTCGGAAATGGGATGCCTCAGCTCTAACTTAGCGCTATATCTATCAAAGAAATTGGATGAAAGTGTCTTTCGGAAAGTTAGATTGCACAATATTTTTAAATTCGGATCGGCTTGAGAACCAGAGAAGGGAACGGTTCACGATCTGACAGATTCGACCGGTTTTTTTTTTGTTTTTTTAATTCTTCAATTGTTTATAAACAATGTGTGAAACAAAATTTTCAATTGTTTTCGAGGCCAATTTTTGTAATTCCAAATGGTTTCCAGTGCGATAATGGACCCTAGTGTCGTGCTCCGATTTCAAAATTTAGGCTTAATAAGGAAACAAATTAAAAAAATCAAAAGATCCGCCCAAACTCACTGACAAGTACAATCAATCGCGTAGAACTGGAAATTCAAGAAGCAGCGGTGGGCCAATTTGAAGAATAAAAAATAAAACTGGAGGTTGTGAAGTGGGCATTGATTGCTGATGGGAATTGATTCACGACCAACTTCCAGGCAAAGGAGATCACGGTACCCATTATCCAATGCAATGGGCTCCGATTCGACTAAGGTTCCCGGGTCCTCCTACTACTTCATTCAATTTGATCTTGTTCTTTTTCTTCTTAGTTTCGTTCTTGTCTTGCTTCTTTCAATAATCTAAATTATCCCAGCCTATGGTGCCGGTCTTCTTCTAGTGTAGGATTTCTTGAATCAGCTAAAGTTTTCTACAATTTTTTTCCTTATATTTTGATTTCTACTCAAATCTTGGAGTTGGCAAGCAGCTTTTTTATCGTCTTTTTCATATCTTGATTGTTGCTTAATTTTTTGCAAATTCTTACTTAATTTATTATTTAAAGACTATTTGTTTATCAGTTTTCTATGATACGGCCTTACTGATAATAAGATACCTTTCACCGTTGACGGAAAAGTCTTCTTGATCAATCGGTTGGCTTTCTTAGATTTTCTTTCGGCAGTTTAGGCAAAAGCTTGCTGCTGTCAACGAACGATTTGGTCGAAAATCCATGCGTTTGACAAAAACCGCCGGCTCACGATTTTTAGGATTTTTAACGGTTTATACGGTCCAACCGGTTCATGACTAATTTTTTTGACTTTTATATGGAATTGGACTGATAGTATGTTCGGTTCACGATTCAATCAATTGAATCGGCTGATCTTGATCTGATCCGGTCCGGTCCAGTTCTGAAAACATACGGATCCTACTTGAACTAGTTATTTAACCTTCATTACACCCCGTTTACAACCCCAATTTATATCCTAATTGGACTAGTTATTCATCTTGTTTTTGAGGTTTGTTTATCTTCATCATCATGTAGGTCCTGCAGTAGCTAGTTGAAACAAGATAAAATATATATAGCAAACAGACTTTATTATCACTTAAAATTTCACATTTGAACAGGAAAGTAAGCATCCTTTTAAGATGGTATAACATTAAAACTGCCCTTAATTCGTGATGGAAATAGGGTACAGCATATACAAACAAGTAAAGCCGATCAAAAGTCACTGTAACGTCTTATTATCACCTCCTCCGGGGTTGGTCTTACTATTACCATCATCTGATTTCACAAGATCAGCAAAAGATTTTTGAACTTTCATAAGCACTTTGGTACACACAGACTTTCGTGGCTTGGGAATCACACTTCCATTCTTCTTTGACAAACCTTGCCATTGTTCACCACTATTGCCTTCTCCTTCCCTGTTCTCTCCTTCTCTCTTTTCATTTATTTCCTTTCCCGAATTTGCAGCCTTCTCAGCCATCTTTGTACGTCTAGTGTGTTGTTATCTGTGAGAATTTGTGTATCTGTGTGTTTTTGCATTGTCTGAAGGAGTTGTCTACTAGAATGGGAGATATAGTTGAGTATTTATAGAGAAAACAAGGACAATACTTCGTAGATGTAGTTTGTCCGTTGGCGCCCACGGCTGCACGTTGAATGAATCTCATTTGCTTGAACACATGCATGATTAAGTTTGACAAGCACGGTCGAAAGAATCAAAGAAAGGAGAAGAAATGAAGGAGATTTTCACCAAGATTTTGTGTCTCTCTTTGTGACTGTCTGCGTGTCCTTTCAGCAAGAATTTTGTGCTTTTGTCTGTAAGTGTGAGAATTTGTTCTTACTTCATATACTTCAACAATATATGTTGTGTTATCTAGTCCTCTGTGTAGATAATGAGTGAGCTTTAGTACATGACGTCTTGTTCCTACGCAATACTTCACTACGGTTTCTGTAAACATTTCTGCTTTTCCTTCGAATCTGTTTTCTACTGTCTAGTTAACTGTTTGATCATTTGTCCGTTTATCTTTTTTTTTTTTTTTGAGAATGTCCGTTTATCTTTAAGTGAGATATTTTTGCTCTGAAATAATATAAAAGTTACACTATAGTTATACATACGCTTTGATGAGACTTGAACATAAAATATTTTAATCTTGGACATCTATCTCATTCATTTGTTAAAATTTTATTTAAAAAAAATACATTTCTAACTTTGGCATGAATAAAGAAATGATCAGAAATCTTAAATGTAAACAATACCAAAGTGCATGTAAATGCAAATGGAAAATCCAAATAAGCATTACGCCATTAGTAAGTTTTCCTTAATATCCCATTTCTGCCTCCACTTCCCGTTTGAACCAGTTAATTTGTTGGTTCTAAACTACTTGCCGGGTGGGTTCATTGGTGATAAGTAGGCATTTACTCAAGGAATATTCCTCATCCAAATTTATAAACACAAATGTTAAAAAAAAGTATATATACTTGATTATTTTTTTACCATGGCATGAAACTTTTTATATTTATTTGGACTGCATCATATCTATGTTTTCAAATTCGAACTGGGTATTGACTCGGCCAAGGTCAGAGATCAGGGGTCAACTTCGGGTCGAACCAGAAGACGTCATAAATACATCATATATATATATATATATATTAATTTTGTTTTTTTTTTCAATTATAGTTGTTAGTCAAGAGTTAAAAAATGCCAATGAATCCAAAAACAATCATAACTAGCCAAAAATACTAAATAAATCTGGTTTTTTACTGGTCGAACCCAGTTTTTGACTAGGTTTGACCAATTTTTTTCAAATTCGTTTTTGACGAGTAACTCGGACTGAATGCTTGGCCGGTTCTCAATCCGACCAGTCGGTTTGGTCCTAGTTTAAAAACATAGCGTCAGATCATTCTCGAAGAGCCTCCCTGCGGTCAACAAAACACATGTGAAGCATACACAGGATGGACCCAGAATATTCAGCTGTATTTTATGGCAATTCGCCACTTATGCCAAATCATTAATTACTCAAAGGATTTGGTAAAATTATACCATAAATGGAAAGTTATCCTGTTTATGCTATTTTTAATTCAAATACATAGAATTTTATTCTTATTGATTCAGAATTCCTTCTATACCTAACATCTTTATGTTTAAAGTACACATTGGCCGTGGGACTTCTGATGGATAAGAAATGCAAAGTATGTCAACTTGGTATTTGATTTGGAACATTGTACTTGATTTGACCTTTTGCATTTAATGCTGCAATTATACAAGTTACCATCAGTATTAATGCGTTCCACCTGAAAGAACACAGTCCTAACATTCGAAGCTGGACACAAAAGAAAAGCCCTAAACCTTACATAAAGAGCTTTGGCTGGATCAAATCTGTCTATGTACCCCGAAATCTAATTTGACCAGAAATTTTAATTGAAAGTTATCAATTAAAATGGTTTTACAACTTGCCTAAGGTTTTGAAGGTGTTGCCAAATTACTCGGCCAGAACTGATAACCCACCAAACTTCCATCAAAATGAGTCAATTCCGAGGTGGTGGTTCGCTTTTTTATACATCTGATCGATTCAAAATTCCTTCTATACATAACATCTTGATGTTGAATTCATACATTGGCCAGGAGAAAAAAATGACAGTAAGTCAACTTGGTATTTGTTTTGGAACCTTATGCTTGATTTAGTGTTTTGCATTTTTATGCTGCAATTATACAAATCACCATCAGTCATAATGCGCTTCACCTGAAAGAATATAGTCATAACATTCTATGCTTGACCATACGGAAAGCCTGAACATTACATAAAGAGCTGTTAGCTTGAGCAAAGCTGTCTATATACCACGAATTCTAATTTGACCTTAATTTTAGTTGCAAGTTATCAAAGTGGTTTTACCTATTTGCCTAAAGAGGAGTTGGCCAAGTTACTCGGATAAGAACTGATAAATCAGTAAACTTCAATCAAAATGAGTCAATTCATTGGTGGGTGATTCGTTCTTTAACGATAGATTTGGCTTTTGTTTTTTATTCAAATCGGAAAAGCTGTAGACTATCCACTAATTAGACAGTATAATGGTAAGTGATCACATATAAAAGGGTTTATATTTGTCAAAGTATTAGTAACGATTGGCTCAACTTAAATGAACAAGCAGCATTTCGTGTTCTGTTCAATGAAAGGCTATATGTTTCATATTGATACTCCACTTTTAAACTAATAAAATCTTGAGTTATAATACTTTAATTTTCAAACAAAGAAAGTAGGCCCTAAGAGTTTTTGATCCAAGAAAATAAAAGGTAGACTGTATGAATCAAGATGCGAAGAGCATAAATAATTTCTCTTGTATGCTTTATGAGCTTTAATAAACTGTTAATGTTTGTGCCAAATTCTTCACCATTTTTTGGTGACTTTTTTCTTTAAAATAATAACAAGCAGCATATAGTACCAAATTGACAGCTGGATTTTTTGTTATACAATTTGAGATAGTGGATTGGAACACCTAATGCCCATATCAATTTGATTAGTCAATGGAGAGCTAAATTGAGTTACTGAATTTTTTTGTAACTACGTATTATATCACTTTTCATTTGCTTTGATTCAGTTTCCAAATTGAGTGATGAGAAGCTATTAACCGACGCTCAAATACCCCTAGCAATTAAAAGGCGCCCTTAATCTTATTTGCAAGATTTTGGGACCCGGCCAATTTTGAATCTGAAGTACTTGGTGCTATTTTTTTGGCTGACATCGTAGACAGAAACGTAACACAATTTCCTTGAATTTTTGCGATGCATTTAGCGCCTTAACCGCTTTATAGTTTTCTCTTTCTCGATCTTCTTTCTTTTTTCTTCTTTGGATACAATTTGGGATAAAAAAGATTTAATCTTGGTTTGATTGGTTTGGATGATAAAAGTGATTAGAAAACATACAAGATCAGATTAGGAGTGACCTAATAATACTTGCATGATAAAAGTGATTAGAAAACATGACATAATGTAGAAATATGACTGGTTTGATTGGTTTGGATCATGAGTTTTGTGCTGTAGGGTGATGACAGACAGTGCAACGTTCAGACTAATACCCAAGCATAACGCCCAAGAAGCTATAGGCCCAATAAGCTAACAATCAGATTCTCGAATGAAACAGCACAAGGAGTGGAGCTGCTAGCTTGCACATGGTATAAGCTATGAAGTGCAGTGAATATCATCGAATTGCATGCTCCCATGTAGATTAGGATAGAATTAGTGGGCGCATAGAACTTTGTTAAATTTTTACACTTGTCAATTTTTTATTCTTTGAGAGTTTGTATATGAACCATAGTTTGTAGCATTTTCTGGTGGAGTTAAACGAAAATATACTTTCTCCTTCGTTATTGTTAAGTTTTGTTCGTGGTATCAGAGCCATGTAGTTCTGGCCAATTAAGGGTTATATAAAATCCTTATATGCTCCGTAAGAGCATGGCAAATCAGAGCACTAATTACAGTACAGAAGAGTTGGCTAATCAATACAATGAAGATTCTTTGTATCTTCAAAGTTGGCATCATCCAGAAATGATTCTGGTGACCTCAACATTAACGGGAATTAACTATCTCAACTGAAGTAAATCACTCAAAATTGCCTTGGGAGCTAAGCTCAAATTAGGATTCATTACTAGAGGCTGTGTGTGGCTAGATGAATCACCAAAAGATTAACAACGGGAAATAGTAGATTGCATGGTGAGATCTTGGATTCTGAATTCGATCTCAAAAGAGATTGTAAAAGCATTTATTTACACAACCACAGCAAAAGATTTATGAAATGACTTGGAAGAAAGGCATGGAGAATGCAATAGACTACTGCTTTATCTGTCATGCCCCTTGACCTGTTTGTTAAGGACGTTACATTTGCTGCCCTCTCAAGCTAACGACTTAAGTAGCACAAGGCATCATACATTATATCATAAATCTTAAGATATAGTTAAAATAAATGCAAATTCTTAAACCTTACCATCTTTGAAAATTCAACATTGTTAAAGTAATAGACATAAAAAAAAGAAAGAAAGATAACATGCCAGAATACTAAAGCCATTGAACAGTATAAGCCCAAACTAAATTTTGTAGAAATTCATAACTAATTGCCTTCAAGGTAGAAACTAAGTCTAATTCTTACTAAGTTGACCGGTTCATCAATTCCATTATCATCATGTACCACCTCATGGACATACTCATATTCGTCGTTCTCTGCAACAAAATAAGTCAATGTGGTGTGTGCAAACTATGCTCGGCAAGCAATCTAGCTTCTCTCTAGCCGCATCACACACACACACACACACACATATCTCAAAAGCCATTTTCTTGAATTTAAACAAGCACTTTATTTCTTTTATCTCAAAGAAAATTACAATTGTATGTTAAATAACATAAATTTTGGACCAATCTTGCATATCATGGCAAAATCTAAATCATCATATATCATGCATCTTTTCTATCATTTAAGCTCATAAATTGATTCATGCTTTCACTGGCACTGAGTACTTAGCCTAGTGCATTGCTGCACTAGGCAAGCTGTCAGGGACTCTAGTCTAGATTCCGTTGTCGTTTCATATTTATGTTCTAGTTCTTGTTCGTGTTCAAGATCGTGAAACTATAGTTCTTTGATTTATGCATGATCAATTAGAGTATTTATTTCATGCATACTATACATATAAATTCATACACGTCAAGAATCTTTTAAGATAATAATAATAATTCTTAACCAAATCATCACTACAAGAAAAATACCATTTTGTGACAACATTCTCAGTGATAACAAAAAATTTTGTCACAGTTGACATACTTCAGTGATAACTTTTGATGTCGTCACAAATGACCTCATGTGCACTTGTTATTAGTGACAACATACAATTAGTCGTCACAGAATGGTGTAACGCACAATGGGGTAGTCTGGCGGGAACTTAGCTTTGTGACAACCTAAAAAAATGTTGTCACTAAAAAGAGGCTTTCAGTGACGACATCTGATGTCGTCACAAATGAGCTTAAGTTAAACTTGTCGTTAGTGACAACATGAATTGGTCGTCAAAATTGATGCAATCAATGATGACATTTGTGTTGTCACAGATGAGTTCAAGTAAAGTTATCATTAGTGACAACACAAGTAGTTGTCATTGTTGACACACTTCAGTGATGACATTTATTGTCGTCACAGACGAGCTCAAGTAAACTCGTCATTAGTGATAAAATGGAATTGTCGTCACAATTGATGCATATCAGTGACGACATTCGTCTCGTCACAGATGAGTTCAAATAAATTCATCATTAGTGACAACATAGGTAGTTGTCATTGTTGACACATTTAAGT